>CP139501.1:172475771-173075771 GCA_021014915.2 Artemisia tridentata subsp. tridentata | reverse complement strand
GGTTTAATTTGTAATTAATTAATTAAAAGGGTGTAAATCGTAAATTATGAAAATTGAAGGCTAAATGTGTAATTCTGGAAAGTATAAGTGTTTGAATGGTAAAATGATGATAATTTTAATGTGGACCTTTAACTTTGGCAAATCTACACTTATAACCCTGAACTATGAAAAACTTGTCATAACTAACCCTGAACTTGTGTAACTTGTTAAAATGAATATTACTTCCATAATAAGCTAATTAAAGACTTGACTTATATCACTTGAATCTTGCTAAATGTGGTAACTTACTAATTATGGAAACCTGCTAAAAATAGAAAGTCACTAAAAATGGAAGTTACTTATAATGGGAAGATAACTGAAACCCCTTTCGTATTTCTGTCTTCTACTCCTTTAGGTTCAAGGAAGGAGTGATCTTGATCCCTGTCAGCTACTTTTGTGTTTGTGCTTGCTATTTGAATAAGGTACAGATATTCTGCTCTTCTCTGTAAGGTTTCCTATGATCTCTGTCATGTTCTGATCTGTTTAGCCTCTGATTTGATACCTTTGCTATGATTCCTTGCTTTGAACCTTTGACCTATGATATGAACCTAGACTTGTCTTGTTCTTGTTACTTGTATTACTTGGTGACTGGCGAGTGTGTGCGATACACGCCTTTCACACCCCTGGGAGCTAGCTACTCCACCCCTGGAGGTATCCCCTCACCCTGTACTTGGTATGCTGAGGTCACCCATCCATACACCCTGATATGTGACTTGATATGGTTTGACTTTGAGATTGACTTTGAGTTTTGGGCTCGTAGTGGATTACTGTTTTCCTGAAATCTTGTAACCTTATGACCTGACACTTGACCTGACATTTGACCTGACTTGATTTGACTTGGGTTGTGGTGGATTTCTGGTTATGTTACCCTGTGACTTGATACTGGACTTGACTTGATTTCGACTTGGGCTGGTGGTGGGTTCTGGTTTCATTGCACCTACCTTTGTAACCATTCTTAGTTCCTGGTATGTCTGCATAACTCTTGTATTCCTTTTCCTGACTCTTGTTACTCCTGGTATTATTTCTTTTACTTTATTATTCCGTTACTACTGCTTTGTTTCCGTTATATCTGTTCACTGGGCTTTTTAAGCTCAGCCGCACGTTTTCTTTTCGTGTGCGGCAGGTTATAAGCAGGACGACGGGTTTGGGTATGAGTGAAGAGACTTTTGGACTTAGAAGACCTTGATAATTATTCTGAAGTAGAAGTCATTAGAAGGATTTCATTCGCAGACTTAGTATTTAGTTTTGTTTCATTCTTAACCTTATAATGTTAGTATTTCATTTGTAACCTTTGACATTTTATTGTATTACTATTGAAGTATGCTTTGTTTGATCTGATATGAAACCATTAACGTGACATCTTTACCCTTGCCGGGTTGGGGTGTTACAAAAATACTTGTGTTCGGGTTTGTAGCATGTATCTCCCCACGGGATTGAAAAACGTATAAAAGTGAGATTATGAACTCACCTTCGTGGTATAGCAGTCCAGATATAGAAATATCAAATGTGAAAGGGAACGACTCAATACATGCGACCTGAATTAATATGGCAACCCTTAGATTTCGATGGTTTATGTACAAGACCTTAATGTTCAGAAGGCGATGTTTGAAAAGTATTTGCATTATCGTTACTTGTATGACAAATGCTTAAAGTTCAAAAATAAAGTTATATATTCATATAACTTGGGTGTAGGTAATTGTTTTCGATGTTACGAAGTTTATAAAATGCGATTGTTTGATATTTAACAAAAGTTAGTGGATGATAAGTTAATATATTTATTTTAATTATTTTGAGTTGATGAATATTAAGTTGTTAAAATGTTTTTATTATTTATTTATTAAGTTATTCGATTACGTTTCTATTTGTTTAAAAAAAAACGTCGTTATTTACATTTTGGTATTGTCATTTCGAAAGCTTTTTATAAAACTTTGACTAAATAAGTTTCTAAATCCAAGTATTTCAAAAATATTATAAAGTTACAAAGTTAACCCTTAAGTTATAAAAAGTTACACTTGTTACCCAAAACTTATAAAATTTTCATTTATAGTCCAAAAGTATAAAATTACACTTTTTAACACTTTATGAAAATTTACACTTTCTACCCCGATATTCAATTAATTTAGTTTTAAAAGTCACAATTTACATTTTTTACCCTATACTTTCCAAAAGTTACATTTTGTAACCAAGTTTCGTAAAATTTGCACTTTTAATCCAAAAATTAGTAAGTTGTAAAATTTAGTTTTCTGTTAATGAAGTAAGTTTCTTGTGGCTTATTTTTAGCTTATTTGGGATTGCTTAATTCGTGTTGGGCTTATCAAATTCGTTATTGGGCCTAACGGCCCTGTTAAGGGTTCATTTGGTTTTAAAAAAATAACAAGGGCTTATAAGCTTTAGGGCTTATTTTGTGGCTTCAAAAAGGGCGTTGTCAGCTTATTAAAACTGCTTATACGTGCTCATCTTATTGATTAGCTTATTTTGAAACAGTTTAGGCTTATTGGGCTTTAAGGCCCAATCAAGGTGTTAAAGAAATATGTTAAACGTATAACATGCATGTCTTAGCCTTAGCTTTAGTATTTAGAAAATGCGTAAAATAACTCATTCGGCCAGCTTATCACAACAGCTTGTTTTGTGGGTTCATAGAGTAACGGGTTGGGCTTATGAGCCCAACTGTGGCTTGTTCAAAAATGGAAAACGAAGCCCGATCCAAAAGGGTTTTACACAAAACAGTTTTATGATTCTTCATGGATGCGAGTTTGGTTTATGTTAGCAATTAATTTATTAATTGTAAAGTGATGGTCATTTGGTAAATGTAACTTATGTGTTAAATGTACTAACTAGTCTAGTATTGTGGGCTATATGTATTAGTGTTGATAGTTTAGACCTTGTATATGTGTAATACAAGTATAGCCCACACATGGTCCATTGAAAAGCCCACAAAACCCATTTGGTGTTGTGGTTGTACGTATAAAAACACACACACTTCTCATTTGTCAGTGTGTCTCATCATTTGTAAAGAGAGTGTGTGTGTGTTTTACCCCATAGTCTTTTGTATTATTTTCTCTCAAGAATATAAGCATTCGACTAGAAATTTAACCTATGATCCACATCTCTCTTGTTCTTAATATTGTGTTTGTGAGTCATCATCTTGTTCTTGTGTCGAGTTGTATGTAAAGAGGAAGTGATCAGTTCTTCATTCAAAGGGAAAGTCGATCATTACAAGTGGTATCAGAAAGCCTATCTTTAAGGTAGGAGTTTCTTTATTTTTGTGCTTGATCCTAGAGATTAAAACACACATTGTTATTTTTTCTTTCCCTAAAAAAATAACACTTTGTGTTTTATTCCATTCGATCTACTCAAAAGTCAAGAAAGTTGTGCTTGTTTTTGTTATTATACGACCTAGTTTATGTGATTTTTCCAGTTTTTCACTCGTGTATACTTGTGAAAGTTTGGATTTGGGTTTGTTCTTAGTTTCTTCAATCGAATAGAATCATAAACTTGTATAAGATTTATGTTTTTAGTTGTTTAAGTGCATTATTGATTGACTAGAAGTTGGTGATAAGTTGGTAAAAAGGTGGCAGTGAAAGGACTGACAAGTAAGGGCTAAGTATGTGCTAGTAGCAAAATGTCAAAAAGTTGGTGAAAGTGGGTAGCAAACTGCAATTTATCGGAATTGCCCTCTTCAGTCGTTTTATCGAAATTCAGCTTTTTTATTGGAATTGGAAGCTGGAAGTTTATCGGAATTGATCTGCAAGGTCCTATCGCAATTCAGCATAATTATCGGAATTCAGTTCTAGACAATTTTATTGCAATTCGATTTGCGATATTTTTATCGCATTTGGGTTGGATCAGAATTATCGCAAATCAGACTTATCAGATATCGGAATTCAGTTCTGTCCGATATCTTTGAGCAATTGCGATATCGGACGAAGGGTGCATTTGCGATATCGGACAAAGAAGAGTTTTCTGATTTGACAATTTCAGTCCCTCTCTTTTCCAGCAGCTTTTTGGAAGTTTCAGATTTGACAGAATTGGCCCTCGTACTTGTGTAAAACGATTTCAAAGTTAAATAACTTTTAAGGATTTGATTCGAACGTAATTTTGTCAACTCAAAAGTGAACTCGGTATTTTAACTCTTGTATAAGAGTGTAAAATACTTCGACAAACGGATATCTACTCTCTTGTATAAGAGTGTTAGATTTTATATAAATTGCCAATTTATATAAATTGGATATATTTCTATCTAAATTGACATTTTGCCATAATTTATATAAATTGTGGTCAAATTGAAATTTCTATAGAAATTGTCATTTTATCTAAATTGTAATTTACATAACTTTGTCGAAATTTGTAAACTTTTGACTTTGTCTTAATTATACTCTAATCAAATTTTGTAACTTTATTTAAATTTGTTTCGTTCATTTAAACCTACAACTTCAACGATCATCAACAACAAACCAAGTTCAACCTTCAACAACAACATCTCCTACTTTGTTGCAAAGATCCTCAATCCACTTTATCATACAATATTTCAAAGATGACTACACAACAAGACATTCATGCCGCAGGTTCAGAAAACCGACCTCCAATGTTAGAAAAAGGTGGTTATCTTCCATGGACGAGTCATATGAGAAGATACATGAAAACCAAGCCTAACGGTCAAGGTAGACTCTTGATTAAATCCATAGATGAAGGTCCATTCAAGCCTCGTAGGATTGTAGTAACAGCTGAAGATCGAACTTCAGAACCTCCCGTCGCAGCAACTTACAAAATCCAAGAAGAAAAGGATTATACGCCAGCTGACTGGAAGCAAATTGAAGCTGATGACATGGCAATGCATTTAATCCAACTCAGTTTACCACAAGAAATATTCTGTGCTGTAGATAGTTGTAAAACTGCTTATGAAATGTGGGATCGAGTTAGACGACTTTGTTATGGTACAGACATCGGTAAACAAGACATGGAAAACAAGCTTCTGACTGAATGGGAGAAGTTCACATCCACACCAGCTGAACAGATTGAATCTTACTACACACGGTTTTGTACTCTAATGAATGAGTTGATCAGACACAATTTGGCGCCTAAACAAATTGTTCAAAACATCAAGTTCATCAACAACCTTCCAGAAGAATGGGGACGATATGTCACTATTGTCAACCAAACTAAGAATCTTCACGAGGTGAACTATGATCAGCTCTATGACTTCCTAAAACAAAACCAAGCAGAGACAAATGAAGTCAGAAAAGAGAAACAAGCAAAACAACAAGATCCTCTTGCCCTCATAGTCCAATCACCTACACCTGCAACAGTAAATGCACAACCTTCATCATCATCCACTCAGCAATTCATGCAACAACAGTATATTCCACAATCACCATTCTACCCACAACAACAACATGTCATCCCACAACAACAATACCCGCAACACCCAGAACCAGAGTTTAATGCTCAGGATGAGTCAGCTGATGCTTTGACTCAAGCTTTTGCTTACCTAACAAAAGCATTCCAAGGACGCTACTCCACACCCACCAACAACAATCAACGAATCTCATCGAATACTCGAAACAAGCAGATTGCACAGCCGAGTTTCAACATGGGACAGCAAGGACAGATGGTCGGGGGATATGGAATTCAGCAGGGATATACTCCACGATATCAGATGGGTAATCAGAATGCAGGGCAGTTTGCAGGGAATTAGATGGGTACAGCTGTTGGTAATCAAAGGGGTCAGAATGCTGGGAATCAGTTTGGGAATGTTGCTGCTCAGGGAGCTGGGAATAGAAATCAGGGAAATGTGATGAAGTGCTTCAACTGTCAGGGTATTGGTCATATGGCTAAGAACTGTCCAGACAAGCCGAATAAAAGGGATCCAGCGTATTTGCAGAAAGCATTAATGTTGGCAAACAAGGAAACGGCTGGGCTTCAGTTGAGTGCAGAAGAGAATGACTTCATGGCTATTATGGATAACTCTGAAGATCAAGAGGATATCGATGCAAACTGCATTTTCATGGCTAATCTCCAGGAGGCAAAGTACGAAACGGACTCGGAAGCACCTCCTCCTTTTGATACTAATGCGGTTTCTGAGGTACAACCATATGCTACATGTCACAATAATGAAATGTTTGATATGTCACCTCAAAATGAACAGTTTCCTGATACTCCTAATCTCATTTATGATACATACATGGACGAACCAAGTTGTAGTAATACTAGTTTGGTAACTCCAGATATGGATCCTAATGAAGAATTTGAGTCACAACATACTGATAATGATGAGGAAACACGTGCTATGTTTGAATCATTATTGCAAAATTGTAGTTTGGAAATTGAAAAGGTCAAAAAGATCAATCGCGAGGTTAAGGCCGCGAATGAAAAATTGACCGCTGAGCTAGAGAGTTATAAGGTGAATGCACAAGCTTTTGATTTTCATAACGATCGACAGTCTGAACTTGAAAATAGTTTAAGAGATTCTGTTTTAAGAGAACAACATTTGCAAATCAAATTTGACACTCTTGATGTTAATTTGAACAATAAAATAAAATCCTTAAACACAAAAATTTCTGAACTAAACAACCAACTTTCAAAACAAAAATCAACTTATTCTAATCTTGAAAAAGAAAAGAAGGAGTTGAATGAAAGGTTTTCAAAACGAGAAATGGACCTTCTTAAAGAGATCACTGACAAAAAGGAAACCATTGCAAAGTTGGAAGATTTACTTGTAAAAACGGGTCATTCAGCACAAACGATTAATTTGTTAATAAATGATAAAAACCCGATTTTACATACATTAAAGAAAATGGCTATCGGTTGTGAAAACCCTTACTATCTCAAGAAAGCTCAGAGTGTACAGAATGTGTTATATAATGGTAGTGTGCTAAATGATAATCATGATCCGATTGAGATTTATGATTCGGATGAAACGATTGAGCGTACTGAAAAGAGACGTGTCAAAATGAGACAAATGAACCTGGAAATTAAACCAATTGATTATAACAAACTTAATGCAGATTCAGGCGTTCATTTGGTTCAAAAAGAGTCACCATTGTTTTTTAAACAACCTGTGGCTGTCACAAAACGAATATTTGCTTCAAAACATCTGTCTAACATTCAACAAATGGCATCTAAAAACACTTATGATACAAGTGCAGCTAGACTATATTTGGTGGATCTTAAATAGAGAATTGAAACACTTCAAAGTATTGTGGCTTCCAAAACAAACAGTCAAAAATTTGAATGGTTTTCAGGTGTTCAGGATGAAATTAAAGAGATTTTTGAAACGGAAATTAATCCACATATTGCTGCAATCTATGCGGTTGTTCAAAATGTGGAAAATAATCTTTTAAAAGAGTCTGCAGAATTCGTTAAGGATCACAAATCCTTAGTGAAGGAAGCAAATGAATACTTGGAACGAATAAAGGTTTTGGAACAACAAAATGACATGATCTATGAAGAAGCTCTATCGACCGACATTATGTCTATTATTTACCAAACATATTCTGTGGAAGATGATGAAAGACTTCGGGATGAGACTTCTGAAATTGTTGTAAAATATGAAAAGGCGCTTCTTAAGCTTGAAAAGCAAAATGTTACATATTTTAAACAACTTGATACGAAAAAGGAAGAATGCAAGTATGACAAATTGTCGTATGAGCGCTCTTATAAAAACATGCAAGGTCAAATTGATTTTTTGAAGTCTCAGCTTGCAAGTCAAAAAGGGCAGGGTGAGGAATCTACGGGTATTGCACCATTAACCCCCTTGCCTAATGAGAAACAAAAAGAGAAAGCTGTTGTCGAAACATCGAATGTAATAGCACCTGGCCTTTATAGGATTAGTCCCACTACTGCATCTGCCTCTACATCTAAAACATATAGGGCGATAGACAAAAGTAAGAAAGATAATCCAAACGAGTCTAGGAATGCTACAACAACATCTCAAGACAACAACATAAATTCTAATGAGTGTGCCTTACCTTCTACAGGACTAGAAAGCAACTCTAGGAGCAAAAGACTGTCTAGGAGCAATAACAAGAAACCTAGTGTCTCGCCTGTTTCTGAGAGTGCATGCAAGAAAGTAGAAGAACACCATAGGAATTTACCGCTTTCCAAGAAGAAACATGTATCATCTAGTTGTAATGTTAAGACTCCTGATTCTAATGCATGTAATGATTCTGATTGTTTAATGCAAAAGAAAACTTTGTCTATAAATGCTTGTGATGATATTATTTCTGATACTATGAATGTGAATGATATGCCTGAACAGAAAAAGGTTCCTTCAGTAACTAGGGCTAAGTCTAGATATATTCGAAGACTTATTGCAAAAGCTAGGAAAACCACTAGTAGCCTGTTACCTAAGGACCATATTAAGTTTTGTGCATGGAAACCAACGGGTAGAATGTTCACACTTAAGAATGGCACATTAGAAATAGTTCCCAATGCATCAACGAAAACCATCTCTAAGTGTAATTTACCTATTTCATCTAACCCACTGGAACCAAATGTTAAACGGTTTCCATATACAAAATCATCTGTTCTTTGCAGGTCATTGAAATTTGTCTTTGGATCGTCGACTCGGGTTGCTCCAAGCACATGACCGGGAATCTAAAGCTGCTGATCAATTTTGTGTGGCAGTTCATGGGGACTGTACGGTTTGGGAATGATCATGTTGCAGCTATTCTGGGTTATGGAGATCTTCGGTTTGGAAATTACTTGATCACTCGGGTTTACTATATCGAAGGGTTGGGACACAATCTGTTCTCAGTAGGGCAGTTTTGTGATGCAGATTTAGAGGTTGCTTTTAGGAGAAACACTTGCTTTGTTAGAAATTTGGTTGGAAATGATCTCTTAATTGGGAATCGTGGCACCAATCTCTATGCAATTGACATAAACCAAATGGCCTCTTCATCTCCGATTTGTCTCATGACCAGGGCAGGTGAAACAAAATCCTGGTTGTGGCATAGACGTTTGTCCCATCTTAACTTTGACACGATTAACAAGCTTGCCAAAGACAACATCGTCTCCGGTCTTCCAAAATTCAAGTACACCAAAGAACACTTATGTCCATCCTGTGAGCAAGGAAAGAGCAAAAGAGCAACATTCAAACCTAAACCCGTACCTAGTTCGGTTGATAGGTTGCATTTGTTGCATATGGACTTATGTGGCCCAATGAGAGTTCAAAGCATAAATGGGAAAAAGTATATTCTTGTAATTGTTGACGACTATTCAAGATATACATGGGTAAAGTTTTTGAGATAAAAAGACGAAGCACCAGGCACCATCATCACCTTTCTGAAGCGTATTCAAGTTCTACTTCAAGCTCCAGTTAGGATAGTAAGAACGGACAATGGCACGGAATTTGTAAATCAGGAGTTAAGAACATTCTTTGAAGAAACTGGTATTACACACCAGACATCAGCAGTTAGAACTCCACAGCAGAATGGGGTAGTTGAAAGAAGAAATAGAACTCTTGTGGAAGCTGCTCGCACAATGCTAATTTATTTCAGTGCTCCGTTATTCTTATGGGCTGATGCTGTTTCTACTGCTTGTTTTACTCAAAACCGATCCCTAATCCATCCAAGATTCAATAAAACCCCATATGAACTAATCAACAACCGAAAACCGGATATTTCTTATCTTCATGTATTTTGTGCTTTATGCTATCCAACAAATGACAGGGAAGATCTGGGAAAGTTGAAGGCTAAGGGTGATATTGGAATCTTCATTGGTTATTCTGAAAACTCGAGGGCATTCAGGGTGTATAACAGGAGAACGAAAAAGATCATGGAGACGATGAATGTGAAGTTTGATGAAATTTCACAGATGGCTTCTGAGAGACTCGCTCTAGAACCCGCGCTTAACCCAATGACTTTCGGACATATCAGTTCGGGACTCGCACCTCAAGGAGCTCAATCAATTCATTCAGAACAACCCACAAATCAGGAACTGGATAATTTCTTCGAGTTTATGTTTGATGAATACTATGGTGGCACTTCGAAAAATGCATCTAACCAACATTCCGCTGCACTCACTCAACATCAACAACCACCACCACCACCACTAAATCCAGATGCATCCGCAACATTCGAAGCTGGCGCACCAACTCCCTCAACATCAAAGTCATCAACATCTACTCTAGCAACTCCAGTAATTGAAATTGTTCTACCAAGAATTGATGAGCAAGAACAAAATAATGCTGTGTTAGATGAAGAAGTCTTTGAAAACCCGTTTGGAACGGAATCTGCTGAATCATCTTCCAGATTACATGAACCGTCTAACATGCATTCAAACAGACCAAGGTACCCTTCAACACTACAGTGGACAAAAGACCATCCGATTGAACAGGTTATTGGTGAACCCTCAAGACCAATTCAGACGAGAAAACAACTTCACACCGATTGCGACATGTGCATCTATGTCTGCTCAGTCAGTCTCATAGAACCTAAGAACATTCAGGAAGCAATGGCAGATAATGCCTGGATTGAAGCGATGCAGGAAGAACTTCTTCAATTTCAAATCCATGACACCTGGGATTTTGTTCCAAGACCAATTGACAAACTAGTCATTGATCTTAAGTGGTTTTGGAAAAACAAAAAGGATGAAGAAATGACTGTAATTCGCAACAAAGCTCGTCTGGTGGCAAAGGGATACAGACAAGAAGAAAGGATAGATTTTGAAGAGTCATTCGCACCAGTTGCAAGGCTTGAAGCAGTCAGGATTTTCTTAGCTTATGCGGCTCACAAGAACATCACGGTTTATCAGATGGACATCAAGACAGCTTTCTTGAATGGAACTCTGAAAGAAGAAGTGTACGTGAGTCAGCCAGACGGTTTCGTTGACAAAGATCATCTGGAATACGTCTACAGGCTAAAGAAGGCAATCTATGGTTTGAAACAAGCCCCACGGGCGTGGTATGACGAGTTATCATCTTTCTTGTTGTCAAATAATTTCACCAAAGGAACAATTGATCCAACCTTGTTTACAAGAAAATACAAAAATGATATTTTGATTGTTCAGATTTATGTAAACGACATAATATTTTGGTCCACTAATCCGACACATTCAAAACATTTTGAAAATCTCATGAAAAGCAAATTCGAAATGTCAATGATGGGTGAATTAAAATTCTTTTTAGGCTTACAAATTCATCAATCCCCACGTGGTATTTTTCTTAATCAGGCTAAATACACAATTGAGATTTTGAAAAAAACATGGAATGGACAATTGTGACTCTATTGGTACTCCAATGGTCACTTCACCCAAGATAGGTGCTGACCTATATGGGAAACCCATGGATCCGAAGAAATATCAGAGCATGATTGGTCTCTCATGTACCTAACTGCAAGCCGACCAGATATTCATTTTGCTGTTTGGTTACTTGCACGGTTTCAGGCAAGGCCTACCGAACTTCACCTCCAAGAGGTTAAACGGATCTTTCGATACCTTCGAAGAACAATTAACATGGGTCTTTGGTATCCGAAGGATTCGGAGTTTACACTAATAGCATTTTCAGATGCAGACCATGCCGGTTGTCAAGTTACAGCAAAAAGTACATCAGGCGGAGCGCAATTTCTGGGAGAAAAGCTAGTAGGCTGGTCCTCAAGGAAACAGGACTGCACTGCTTTATCAACAACAGAAGCCGAGTATGTGTCTCTATCTGCGTGTTGTGCCCAAGTTCTATGGATGAGGACACAACTAACAGATTATGATTTCTCTTTCAACCGCATACCTTTGTATTGCGATTCAAAAAGTGCCATAGCCATCTCGTGCAACCCAGTGCAACACTCGAAGACCAAGCATATTAGAGTCCGCTATCACTTCATAAAAGAGCACGTTGAAGAGGGTACTGTTGAATTGTTTTTCGTGAAGACTGAATATCAACTCGCCGATCTATTTACTAAAGCCCTCCCAAAAGAGCGGTTTGAAAATTTAGTTCGTCGAATTGGAATGCGAAGCCTAACTCCCGAAGAGTTAGAAAGTCTTCTCGAATCTTCTTGATTTATATCAACGAGCTTCGCATGTAAATATTTTTGTAAATATATACTTGTTAAAATCAATACTGTAAATATAGAAAATTTCAAAAAGCCATAAAAAATATAAAACATCAAAAACCAAAAATATTCTTCTCACGACATGTCTCTCGTCTAATCAATATTCTGTACGTATCTAGAAATGTCATTCAACAATGATACGGGCATGTACAGATGCTTGAGCGAGAGTTTCTTTTTTATGTTTTTCTAAAACATGTCGTTTCTCAAATTTTCTTCATTAAGGCTTTCGTATATTTTAGTACGGAACCCGTGCTTTATTGTGAAATCTTTTATCGTGGCCTGAGTTCTCCAACTCGAAAAGATTTCATACTAAAGGCTACATTGATGACTTTTGATTATTTCCGATCAGGACTCGCAATGTTAATGGCGAAACGCAAAAACCTTGAGCACTTAATCAAAATGATTTCAAGAAGATTGTTTCTAAGTCTTTAAATGAATTTTGTGCTCAAGATAACTCCCTCTAACACCCTTAACTGCTTTTAAACTCAAATGTTTAATAATATGCTTTGTTTAAGGGGGAGTATAAAAACGAATAATGTTCCACTTTCATGCTAAAATCAGTCCGTCTCTCCACAAAAAGTTTCATTTTAATCAACTATTTTCAAAAATACCACTTCATGCTATTTTTGAGGGGGAGATTAAGTGTTTATTAACATAAGGGGGAGAGGACGTGATTAAAATGTGATCAAAAAGTTTTTGTGGTTGGAATCTCAAGACTCAGTGATAACCCTCGAATTGACGAAACTAACTGTCCGTTATCGAAAAGACTAGTCCGGGACGGGTAATAATTTCAAGCTGGTTTTCCAGTGATGTAAGCGTGTCTCGCAAAGGACTTGTCTGAGTAGAATGTACCAATTCGAGAGATGATCTTTGAATATGACCGGGACGGGTAATAATTTCAAGCTAGTCTAACTAGTGATGTAAGCGTGTCTCGCGAAGGTCATGTTCATTGAAAGTCGATCATTTCAAAATGTGCGAACTCTACCCAACATGTGCAATTTATTTCAAAAATGCATGAGCACATGTGAAGGGGGAGTGTTTCAAAAATGCAAAACTCTCGATGTGTTAACAAAATGTGTTTTCTCATAAACACGTTGAGAGATTTTCACAAGGTTTAATGGCATGTGACAAATAATCTAGGATAATCATGGAGTAATAAGGTGATTATGGTTAGGTTATGTCCAATGATCCGCCAGAACCGGAGGGATCTTCCCAAGGACAATTCCAATAGATTAGAATTAGAAGTCCTTAGGAATGATTGAAAAAAGGAGCAAATGAGAAAGGAGAAAGAAGGGGTTGAAGAATTAAAAAGAAAAGTTTAATGAAAGGGTGAAAAGAAATAGCCCTCCATGAAAACTTAGGTCAGAAACCGGGTCAATACATCTGCTATCGGTACTCACTAAGGTGATATTGGTATTGAAGACAAGACGTCATGGACCCAGTGATGCATTGCACCACCCCTCCTATCCACTCAGATATCTCTTAAAAGATATTTGTTTCATTTCTCACGGAGAACACTACATAATCTATCGACCTCTCACTCCGAGATGTGTTGATATTGAAAAGGTGGCACTCTGCTCCATGCCTCCGACGACTAAAACCAAAACGCACATTATTGAGTCTAGAGACATGAGATTCATCAAAGATCTCTTAGGAACACTTCCTATGCAATAAACTTGTGTTCATCAAAAGGATACAAGTTGTATGAGTCTTAATGAGATCTAAGGATCTTGCCTCGCGACATGATGGCCGCTGGACGATTTATTGCTAACTGTCTTATGCAGGTACCGACGAAAGTCCATCCACCATCATCATCTACTTATGACGAAGCATCTGGAATGAAGGAGTAGATCAAGGCAAGAACGACCAAGAGACGATTCTTTGAAGATCACAACGCATGAAGGAACATTGAATGAAGACTACTTTGCATTGACACACAAAGTTCAAGTCATTGAAGACAAAAGAACAATCACGGGACCATCATTGAAATGACCATCCCTTAGGGGGAGATTGTTAGTAATTAATTTATTAATTGTAAAGTGATGGTCATTTGGTAAATGTAACTTATGTGTTAAATGTACTAACTAGTCTAGTATTGTGGGCTATATGTATTAGTGTTGATAGTTTAGACCTTGTATATGTGTAATACAAGTATAGCCCACACATGGTCCATTGAAAAGCCCACAAAACCCATTTGGTGTTGTGGCTGTACGTATAAAAACACACACACTTCTCATTTGTCAGTGTGTCTCATCATTTGTAAAGAGAGTGTGTGTGTGTTTTACCCCATAGTCTTTTGTATTATTTTCTCTCAAGAATATAAGCATTCGACTAGAAATTTAACCTATGATCCACATCTCTCTTGTTCTTAATATTGTGTTTGTGAGTCATCATCTTGTTCTTGTGTCGAGTTGTATGTAAAGAGGAAGTGATCGGTTCTTCATTCAAAGGGAAAGTCGATCATTACAGTTTATGTTCAAGTGCTTGTTACTTGTTTCAGCTGCTTATTTCATGTTAACATATAGCTTATTTGCTTAGTTCTCTTCGTTGCATGGTCACACAAGATCAATCTTACGTTTTATGTTATTGAAAATGAGCTTTTATATTATATAGTGAAAGTAAAATGGTTTTGCATGAACAAAGTTGTAAAGGAAATATAATATAACGTGACCAAAACATCATAGTATGTATGGAAATGAGTGAAGAGACTTACTACACCAAAACATGGTGGTGAAGAACAAATGAAAGAGCTAACGAGGGGCTGAGCAAGACGAAGATCAACGCTCAAAAGCTTCAAAACCCTTAAACCCGTCACGTACAAAGGTAAGAAGGATTTTAGAATCTGTAACTAACCCACGACCTGTTCCTTTTATCCCTTTCTCTCGACAGTAGCAAAGAAAAGAAGTGGATTTTGTTTGTGTTTTGTTTTTGATCTGGGATGAAACCGATTATGGTTTTGCATGGTATTTAAAGAGAAAGAGAGCACATGTTTTAAAGATAGTCAATTTGAGTTGGTAAATTTGGCAGCAAGTATTTGGGAGGACAAGAAGAAGGGGACAATTGGTTTTGAGGTAAAATTTCAAATGAGATATGACAACTATCTTACACAGGTAATGGTGGGGTATTATTCAGATATGATAGATTTTTGACTTGGTTTAGTTCTATCAAATAACTTGGGTGTGTCACTTGATAGGATTTAAAAAAATGTGTTCGTTTCTTTGTGTGACACAAAAGAAGAACGAAAGGAAAACAAAAATTATATACCAAGGGTGTTTGTGGCTCGGTTACGTTACAAGAAGGAGAAAAAAATGTAAAGTTATTGGTTTGTTCGTTGGGCTTAGTGGGTGGCCAAGGCCCAAAGAAATTAAGGGTGTCCGTTTGAGTTTGTCAATGAACGGGCCAAGGCCGAAATTAATTAAGGGTCTGTCGGGCTTAAGTCATAAGGCCCAAAAGAATCATCGAGTTTAATTATTTCGTTTGTTAAGTTATCAGGTACGCGTGTGAGCTCGTTCCAAATGAAATGTGAATCGCGTCACATAGATATGGTTTGTAATTGCATTGGTTAAAAAATTAACTCATAAAAATGGTTTATTAAACTTTCAAATTAAATTAATTCGAGTTGAATATTACTTAATGAGTGGGTAAATTACGGGTGCTTACATAAATATTGGTGCACTGGGTACAGAAGAGTAAAATCGGCAAACCGTGAATCAGTATTCTAAATTTAGCAATATGCCAAAATAACAAGTCAAGTTGGAAATAAGTGGTATTTTAGGTCACATATATGAAAATTTCCCTATATATATTGAATGGCGAAAATTATTGTGCTAGACATTTACGAATGTATATGTCTTGCAGTACCCAAAATTTTCTCACATTTCAAATCTACCTATACATCTCGCGTAAAAAAGTATCCGGGGGTTCCCGAGATTACGTGACATTATCTTATTGGTCGAATAAAGAAAAATAAAATAGATCTCGTGTTAAAAAAAGATCTGGATATACCCGAGATTCAAAAAAAAAATAATGATAAAATAAGATCTCGCGTATAATTTTTGTATGGGGTTACACGAGATTACATTGGAAAGGAGCAAATATCCTGCAAACCTACAAACCCTACCGGAACTTTTATTGTTGAAGCGACGAATGCATGCTAAAATCCGACCACCTTCAACGTTAAAACGGGCAAATTCAATGCATGCAAAATCACAGACCATTCATCAGTCCATGCTTTGAAGGTGAGTAAAAAAAAATGCAACTTCAAGCTTAAAAACCCATTCATCAGACTACCTTCAAATGATAAATCAGACCACGCTTTGAAGGTGAGTAAAAAAAAACGCATCTTCAACCTTAAAAAAAACCGACCGATGAGGTGGTGATAAAAGAAGCGGCTGTTGGTGGTGTTGTGGTGGTGATAAAAGCGACGGTGACAATTGCGTGTACGTGTAATTTTTTACGCGAAATATACTCTATTTATGTCTTACATTGTTACGCTAATTACACACAATCTTTTACACCGACATTGCTTACTAAAAATCATTTACTAATACATTCCTTTACATTTTCAAAAAATGTCGGACAACATACCATTTGACCTTCATGTTGATATCATGAAGAAACTACCAGTTAAGTCTTTACTACAGTTTCGTACTGTGTCAAAGAGATGGAAGTCTTCCATAGTGTAACAACCGTGATTCTAGCAGGTTAGTTCGACTAACAGTCTTAATCTATTTTAACTTGTGGTTGGTGTATTATGTGTTTATGTGTGATATAAGTGGTATACGAGGGTGGATTATGGGTATTGAGTACGTGTGTTAGCACTAAATCCCTTGATGTGATATTTTCTTGATGAGTTGAGTAGTGTGAATTTTGGGGAAAGTTAATTTTGATCGCCTTGGTGGTGTAGAAATGACTTGTGTATTTGGTTGGAGTTTTGGTGGTTTTGCGTAACGAGTCTCCGTTCAATTATTTGAGCGTTAGTAAGTTACGTAGAGATTATTTTTTAGGGTTATATTAGTAATAAGAGTGAAATTTCTATTTTTTGGAAACTTTATTTTGAAAATGATATTTTTCCGGTTTGTCGTAAAAACGAAGGTTTATCGCGTAAGGTGTTAAAAATTGATATAGGGTTTTTATAAAATATCAAAGGTACAAGGTTTTAAGTGTAATAATTAATAATAATAATAAAATAATAAAATTTTTATATATGGATATATTAAAAAACGAATTTTAGGATAAAGGAAGAAAAAAGGAAACCTAATTGTATTCTAATTGCAAAACTTGGAGGAAAAGATACCTAGAACCTTCCATAGAGTATTATAAATACAAACCAAAAACCCTCATTCCCTCCCCTTTGAAAAATTCGGTCGAACACTCCCAAGGAAAAGAAGAAGATTTTTTTTAGGGTTTGATAATCCAATTTAAGGTACGTTTAGTAAACCCTAATTGTGTAAATAATTTTTATGATTCATGTAATACAATTATGATGGATTAGGGTTTATGCTTAGGTCTGTAAATGAATGATATTAAGCATGTTACGGTTAATAATTAGTGATATTATAATGATTGATGAAGTAATTAGGGTTTAGAACATGTTAATTAATGAGTTATGAATCTGGTAGAATTAATAGGCTGTAAAGATACGATTGTAATTAATAGATGAAAATGAGTTAGATCACGAATTTTATGTCTAAATTATAGTTCAGTGACAGAGCTTTCCAAAAAGTCCGACCACGAGTGATTTCGAGGTCCGGAAGTCAGTCAAACGATTTTTGAAATTTAAGGTGTCGAAACTATTAAACCGGGACAGAATTAGGGTAAAAGTATTGAGGTCAATGGTGGCTTTTAAAGTGTAATTAGGGTTAGGCCTTCTGTGGAAATTGAGTTCTATATTATATTAGACTTCCACGCGAAAATTAGGCGATAATAAGTTGTGTGAGTGGGTCTATGAGGTCAAAACTTTTTGATGTCCGATCAGATCCGAATCTGGATAGTTGTCATGTTTGATTTTTCATTGGGTACTTGTGTGTGTTTTTAGTGCATGATCTTCTCGGACAAGCTTATAAGCTTACGAAGGATCATGTTTAATTTTTGGTGTGAGTTGTGAAGCATTATTCGCTGTGATTTTATGTGGGTGAATGTACTTTATAAATCTGCGTTTTCTGAAAGTTTTAATAAAGGGATTTAGTGAGTGTCAAGTATTGGGTGGTGATTAGTATGGTGTCTAGGTAATCCATAGTGGGTTATATGAACCTTAGACATCCATCATATATGTGTTACATGGACTATGGCTTTTAGCTTGGTCGCGTGTAACGTGATTGTTATTTTTGTGTGATATAGATTTGTGTGTTGATAACTTGGAAGCTGCGGATTTGAGGTGAGTTCATAGTCCCATATTTTTACTTTGTTTTAAACTTGGGATGGAAATGATGCTTGTTTAAATTATTTTTGAGTTACTGTGATTATGTGGTTATAAAATGCATGGACGTGTAATTGTTATTATACTTATACTACATGTTATTATGGTGTTTATTTGTGGTGATTATACGAGTGGGAAGATGCCCTAGTGGCTCTACTCGTTATTATTATATCCGGCCGGAAGGGGAGTTATATTGGATCGGTGGGCGCGTTCCGTCCCAATTGTGGTGGTTACTGGATCGGTGGGCACGTTCCGTCCCAAATTTTGGATCGGTGGGCACGTTCCGTCCCGTAAGCTGTGATTGCATGTTAGTTGTATGATAACTTTGCTTTTACTGTCCTGCGAATGCTAGCTATGATATGTTTTTATAATCACAGTAAACTGATTTTTGAGGTGTTTTATGTGTCGTAAACCTATGAATCTCACCAACATTATGTTGACGTTTTAAGCATCATTTTCAGGTGAGCATTCTAAGGCTAAGATAGAAGGGCGCGATTAGAAGAGACCTAGTTTGCATTTGAAGATGATTATCTTGGTGTTATTAATTTAATTTAGTTGGATTTTGCTTATGATACATTGATGTCTTTCATTACTACTTTATGTTTTAATGGAGATACCTTGGATATTGTTTTGGTTATTTATTTTGGGGTATCGTTACGACACTTTGTGTTTGTACCTTGCTCTTTTTATTTGCATGTAGTATTTTCTCTATTTAGACACCAAGTGTTGTGATGATATCCATGATGTTGCACTCGCGTTTCCGCCATTGGCGAGGTGTGACAGATTGGTATCAGAGACTTGGTTATAGAGAAGTAGGTGGTTGAACCTAGACTATAACCTAGGAGTCCCTCATATAGTTGCATTTAGGGCCTATGTGTTAGTATAGTACTTTACGTGTTTATCCTTCTTGAGGTTATGAGTAGTTCAATTGAGTTTTAGACGTCTATTGGATCCTCATACTTACTATCATAGGTGTCATTTTTAGCATGGCACCTCTCGCGCGTAGCAAATACTGTTGGGCAATTGTTGTCGCTACTGGTTGCAAGAGGATTGGTAGTTTGAGACGGGCTAACAAGAGGATTTTGATTCCTGCTATCATGTGGCCATGTCTGATTGAGGAAAATATGACATTAGTAAACGTGGGTGGAACGGAGGTACAAATGTACGAGACGGAGGTAACTGATAAAGACGGATTCACGACTAGGTACCCTAGGAGGTGTCCCAAGTTCATAGAAGATGGAGGAGTAGTTCGAGCTGAGCCCCGTAATTTGTATGGATTTGTGGACCATATAGAGGAGGAAAGAAGGAATCCCGAGAGTGGCTTTGATAGTCATCCACTACCACGGCCCGAGGGAAACCGAAATGGATGGCTAAGTGAGGAAGACGAAATAGATTCGGACCTGGAGTCTACGGCGAGTAGTTGAATCATTTCAAGATAGATGAATGTTAGGATGGAGCTCGAGCCACGTGCGACATTATTGTTTAGCGTTATGTTTTGATATGTCTTTTGTGTTTTTGATGTGGAAATTGTGTTAGAATATAGATTCCGTTGGATTTTGGGATTTTCCCTAAGTGATTTTGATTATAGAGTTAAAGTGGTCGTTGGAATTGTTCCACGATCGTTGGAATTGTTCCATGTGAGATGATTGTTCGCATGAAGTGTGGTCATAGGAGGAAGTACACTTATGAAAGGGAGCATAGATAATTATGGTGGCCAACATAATTATACATGCTTCACAACACAAGTGGACTTGCAAGTATGATAACATGGATTGTGCTGTGTATTAGGTGCTATGTGATATATGCGCGTTATCATTGAGATGTGTGGTTTTGGAAGCAAGTATACGTGTGGAATAGGCCTTATAACTATGGTCGCGAACATAATTATAAGGGTATCACACACGTGGACTTGTGACCATGATTACATTGATTGATGTTTGTTGTTATATGTTGTGGTAGGTGTTATGTGATATCATGTTGATGATGGTTGTATGGTTAGAGAGGTATTCTCTTAACCGTTTGGGAAATCGTTGTATGTGGGAGTGTGTGGGTGGTAGGATTCCATTCTACCTATCATATATTGATACCTCGATTGTCTGTTGGTGCTAATGTTGTGGTATTTAAGTTGGTTCATTTACTAGACTATTGAATGATGAGCCTAGTGAACTTAAACCTAGTATTGTGATTGAAATAGCTAGTGGTAAGGAGGTAGAGGTTGACAAGGTTATTCGTGGGTGTAATATAGTGTTAGAGGGCATCTCATTCATGATTGATTTGATACCTTTTGGGCATGGGAGTTTTGATGTGGTGATATGGATGAGCTGGCTGTTTAAGAATAAGGCCGAGGTTATATGCCACGAAAAGGTAGTGCGTATACCTTTAGAGAATGGTGGTATCCTTCGGATACTAAGAGAATGCTTAAGGAAGGATTTGAGAACCCTTAAGAGTGCGAAAGCCAAAGAAGTTAAGTTAGAAGAAATCCCGGTAGTATGTAAGTTTCCTGGTGTTTTTCCTGAAGATTTGTCGGGATTGCCTCCAATTCGTCAAGTTGAGTTTTGTATTGAATTAATTCCTGGAGCGGCACCTGTGGCGAAATCTCCATATAGATTGGCACCCTCAGAAATGCAGGAGTTGTCCGAACAGCTGCAAGAACTTCAAGATAAGGGATTTATTCAACCTAGTCATTCTCCGTGGGGAGCACCTGTGTTGTTCGTGAAGAAGAAGGATGGTTCGTTCCGGATGTGTATTGACTATCGGGAATTGAACAAACTAACGGTTAAGAATCGATATCCTCTTCCTAGGATTGATGATCTTTTTGACCAACTACAAGGTGCTCGGTTTTTCTCGAAGATAGATTTACGTTCGGGGTATCATCAGCTAAGAGTGCATGAGGAGGATATTCCGAAGACCGCCTTTAGAACTCGTTATGGACACTTTGAGTTCACGGTTATGCCATTCGGGCTGACAAATGCACCTGCGGTATTCATGGATTTGATGAATCGCGTTTGCAAGCCTTACTTGGATAAGTTCGTGATTGTGTTCATAGACGACATTTTCATTTTTTCCAAGATGAAGGAGGAGCATGGAGAACATCTGAGATTGATGCTGGGATTGCTGGAGAAAGAGAAGTTGTATGCCAAGTTCTCAAAATGTGAGTTTTGGCTTAAGGAAGTACATTTTCTTGGACATGTGGTGAATAGTGAAGGAATACATGTGGATCCTAGTAAGATAGAAGCGGTCAAGAACTGGAAGGCTCCTACGACGCCGTCCGAGATACGCTCATTCTTAGGATTGACAGGATATTATCGAAGATTTATAGCGAATTTTTTGAAGATTGCTAAACCCCTTACTTTGTTGACTCAGAAGAACAAGAAGTATGTTTGGGGAGAAGAGCAGGAGGTGGCTTTTCAGTCACTTAAGGATAGTTTGTGTAATGCACCTATTCTGACGTTACCTGATGGGCCAGATGATTTTGTTGTGTATTGTGATGCATCGAATCAAGGATTTGGCTGTGTGCTAATGCAAAGGGGTAAGGTGATAGCGTACGCGTCTCGACAGCTAAAGATTCATGAGAAGAATTATACGACTCATGATTTGGAGCTTGGTGCGGTGGTATTTGCTCTCAAGAATTGGAGACACTATTTGTATGGCACAAGGAGTGTTGTATATACGGATCATAAAAGTCTTCAACATATCTTCAATCAGAAGGAGCTGAATATGCGGCAAAGGAGGTGGATTGAACTATTTAGTGATTATGATTGTGAGATTCGCTACCATCCTGGAAAGGCGAATGTGGTAGCCGATGCTTTGAGTAGGAAGGAGCGGATTAAGCCTAAGCGTGTGCGAGCGATGTGTATGACTCTACAGTCGGGAATTAAGGGTAAGATATTGGCAGCGCAAGAAGAAGCTCTCAAAGATGAGAATGCGATTGCTAAAATGTTGCGTGGATTAGGTCAACAAATGGAGAAAAGGGAAGATGGTGGACTGTATTTCTTAGATAGAATATGGGTTCCATCGGTAGGAGGTGTAAGGAAGTTGATCATGGATGAGGCTCATAAATCGAGATATTCGATTCATCCAGGGTCGGATAAGACGTATTATGATCTTAGAGATGCTTACTGGTGGCCGGGAATGAAGAGGGAAATAGCTGAATATGTTAGCCAATGCTTGACTTGTTTTAAAGTTAAGGCTGAGCATCAGAAACCCTCAGGATTATTACAACAGCCGCCGATTCCGGAATGGAAATGGGAGAGAATAACAATGGATTTTATTACGAAGTTGCCTAGGACGAGTAGTGGACATGACACGATATGGGTCATAGTGGACAGGCTGACAAAGTCTGCACATTTTCTGGCCATTCGTGAAGATTATAAGATGGAAAAGCTGGCGAGAATTTATATTAATGAGATTGTGGCGAGACATGGTGTGCCTGTGTCGATTATTTCAGATCGTGATAGTAGGTTTACTTCGCGGTTTTGGCAATCATTGCAAAAGGCGTTGAATACACAATTGGACATGAGCACTGCTTATCATCCACGGACTGATGGGCAAAGTGAGCGAACGATTCAGACTTTGGAGGACTTACTTAGAGCGTGTGCTATTGATTTTGGAGGAAGCTGGGATACTCATTTGCCTTTGGCTGAGTTTTCCTATAACAACAGCTATCATTCCAGTATTAGATGTGCACCATTTGAAATGTTGTATGGGAGGAAGTGTAGATCACCTATTCTATGGGCAGAGGTTGGAACAAGCCAACTGATTGGTCCTGAATTAGTGCAAGAGACTACGGATAAGGTGTTTCAGATTAAGGAAAGACTTAAGGCAGCAAGAGATCGCTAAAAGAGCTATGCGGATAATCGCCGTAAGCCTTTGGAGTTTAGTATGGGTAATTTTGTGATGTTGAAAGTGTCTCCTTGGAAAGGTGTTGTGCGTTTCGGTAAGAAAGGCAAATTAGCACCTAGATATGTAGGACCGTTTGAGATTACGGAAAGGATTGGACTTGTGGCATATCGGTTAAGATTGCCTGAGGAATTAAGTAGTGTGCATGATACGTTTCACGTATCTAATTTGAAGAAGTGTTTAGCGGATGCTAGTTTGCATGTGCCATTAGAGGAGATTAAGATTAATAAGACTCTTCACTTTGTTGAGGAACCTGTTGAGGTTATGGATCGAGAAGTTAAGAGTATGAAACGTGGTAAGATAGCGTTGGTAGAGGTACGTTGGAATTCAAAGCGTGGTCCTGAGTTTACTTGGGAACGTGAGACATGAAGTGTTGCATCGATCATCTTAGATCATGATGAGATACTTACTTCGCGATTGTGGTATACGGTTTATAGAGCTTTGGGTACGTGGTTGCAGATGAGTACGGCTTATCATTCTTAAGTAAATGGATTAAGAGGGAGTACAAATTTGACGTTGGATGTTTCTTTTGTTCAAGATTATGGTGCTGCTATTTGCACCCTAGCGTGGGTGAGCAGATCATTTGTAGTTGGATTTAGATCATGGAAGTTCGGTACGGGGTATTCGGGTTATTGATCGGAGTAATGTATATTTCCGTGTGTCGTTGGATCGTCGGTAATGTTTTCTATCGTATGTATTTGAGTATTCAAGTGGTCCATATCTTGTGGTATTTTCTCTGTGACTGTATGGCGTGGTAGAATTCCCCATAGTCATAAGAAGTGCTAGTGATTTATGGTTTTTGGCGTGGTATTATCTAGTTGGGTATCCACAAATTTTCTTTGGCTAATGTTACTGGTGACTCGAGTAGTTAAATCTCGGGACGCGATTTCCCTAAGTGGGGGATAATGTAACAACCGTGATTCTAGCAGGTTAGTTCGACTAACAGTCTTAATCTATTTTAACTTGTGGTTGGTGTATTATGTGTTTATGTGTGATATAAGTGGTATACGAGGGTGGATTATGGGTATTGAGTACGTGTGTTAGCACTAAATCCCTTGATGTGATATTTTCTTGATGAGTTGAGTAGTGTGAATTTTGGGGAAAGTTCATTTTGATCGCCTTGGTGGTGTAGAAATGACTTGTGTATTTGGTTGGAGTTTTGGTGGTTTTGCGTAACGAGTCTCCGTTCAATTATTTGAGCGTTAGTAAGTTACGTGGAGATTATTTTTGAGGGTTATATTAGTAATAAGAGTGAAATTTCTATTTTTTTGGAAACTTTATTTTGAAAATGATATTTTTCCGGTTTGTCGTAAAAACGAAGGTTTATCGCGTAAGGTGTTAAAAATTGATATAGGGTTTTTATAAAATATCAAAGGTACAAGGTTTTAAGTGTAATAATTAATAATAATAATAAAAAAATTTATATATGGATATATTAAAAAACGAATTTTAGGATAAAGGAAGAAAAAAGGAAACCTAATTGTATTCTAATTGCAAAACTTGGAGGAAAAGATACCTAGAACCTTCCATAGAGTATTATAAATACAAACCAAAAACCCTCATTCCCTCCCCTTTGAAAAATTCGGTCGAACACTCCCAAGGAAAAGAAGAAGATTTTTTTTAGGGTTTGATAATCCAATTTAAGGTACGTTTAGTAAACCCTAATTGTGTAAATAATTTTTATGATTCATGTAATACAATTATGATGGATTAGGGTTTATGCTTAGATCTGTAAATTAATGATATTAAACATGTTAGGGTTAATAATTAGTGATATTATAATGATTGATGAAGTAATTAGGGTTTAGAACATGTTAATTAATGAGTTATGAATCTGGCAGAATTAATAGGCTGTAAAGATACGATTGTAATTAATAGATGAAGATGAGTTAGATCACGAATTTTATGTCCGACCACGAGTGATTTCGAGGTCCGGAAGTCAGTCAAACGATTTTTGAAAGTTAAGGTGTCAAAACTGTTAAACCGGGACAGAATTAGGGTAAAAGTATTGAGGTCAAAGGTGGCTTTGAAAGTGGAATTTGGATTAGGCCTTCTGTGGGAATTGAGTTCTATATTATATTAGACTTCCACGCGAAAATTAGGCGATAATAAGTTGTGTGAGTGGGTCTACGAGGTCAAAACTTTTTGATGTCCGATCAGATCCGAATCTGGATAGTTGTCATGTTTGATTTTTCATTGGGTACTTGTGTGTGTTTTTAGTGCATGATCTTCTGGGACAAGCTTATATGCTTATGAAGGATCATGTTTAATTTTTGGTGTGAGTTGTGAAGCATTATTCGCTGTGATTTTATGTGGGTGAATGTACTTTATAAATCTGCGTTTTCTGAAAGTTTTAATAAAGGGATTTAGTGAGTGTCAAGTATTGGGTGGTGATTAGTATAGTGTCTAGGTAATCCATAGTGGGTTATATGAACCTTATACATCCATCATATGTGTGTTACATGGACTATGGCTTTTAGCTTGGTCGCGTGTAACATGATTGTTATTTTTGTAATATAGATTTGTGTGTTGATAACTTGGAAGCTGCGGATTGAGGTGAGTTCATAGTCCCATATTTTTACTTTGTTTTAAACTTGGGATGGAGATGATGCTTGTTTAAATTATTTTTGAGTTACTGTGATTATGTGGTTATAAAATGCATGGACGTGTAATTGTTATTATACTTATACTACATGTTATTATGGTGTTTATTTGTGGTGATTATACGAGTGGGAAGATGCCCTAGTGGCTCTACTCGTTATTATTATATCCGGCCGGAAGGGGAGTTATATTGGATCGGTGGGCGCGTTCCGTCCCAACTATTGTGAACTTGGATCGGTGGGCGCGTTCCGTCCCAATTGTGGTGGTTACTGGATCGGTGGGCACGTTCCGTCCCAAATATTTGGATCGGTGGGCACGTTCCGTCCCGTAAGCTGTGATTGCATGTTAGTTGTATGATAACTTTACTTTTACTGTCCTGCGAATGCTAGCTATGATATGTTTTTATAATCACAGTAAACTGATTATCGAGGTGTTTTATGTGTCGTAAACCTATGAATCTCACCAACATTATGTTGACGTTTTAAGCATCATTTTCAGGTGAGCATTCTAAGGCTAAGATAGAAGGGCGCGATTAGAAGAGACCTAGTTTGCATTTGAAGATGATTATCTTGGTGTTATTAATTTAATTTAGTTGGATTTTGCTTATGATACATTGATGTCTTTCATTACTACTTTATGTTTTAATGGAGATACCTTGGATATTGTTTTGGTTATTTATTTTGGGGTGTCATTACGACACTTTGTGTTTGTACCTTGCTCTTTTTATTTGCATGTAGTATTTTCTCTATTTAGACACCAAGTGTTGTGATGATATCCATGATGTTGCACTCGCGTTTCCGCCATTGGCGAGGTGTGACACATAGACTTACCAAACTTCATCCGTAGTTACGGATTTTGTGAAACAGATATGTGTTGTTTTAATTTAACATATATGCAAGGTAATGTTGGTTTTATGTTTTCGGTAAATGAAAATTTAGCCTTTACGAATCTAGATACAACTTTGAATCTTCCAACTCTTAAGCCAATTGCTACTTCTGAAGGTGTCTGGTGCTTTTCGTATGGTTCAAATATGATCGTTGTTCTTTGGAACCCATCAATAAAAAGATCTGTAGGAATATTCGTCCCTACTTTCTTGAATCAACCTGATTCACCAAAAATGGTCATCGGTTTTGGTGTCCGTCCCGACACCTTAGACCCTACCCTTTTAAAGATTAATTACCCGTATTACGGTCAAGGACCATGGTATGTGTCAGTTTATACATTGATTTCCAGACGTTGGAACAATCTTGAAAATGACCGTTTGCCCCGTGAATCAATTAGAATTAAACGGTCTGGTCAAGCAGCAGTGGGTGGTAAAATTTTATGGGTTGGTTCTGAAAAATTTGTTTATAATGATGGTATTTCCTATAAACGATACATGATTGTTTCTTTTGATTTGGTTACTCACCAATTTCAAGTTCAAGACATACCTGAAGTGATAAGATTCATGGTTCAGCCTCCATTCTATATATCACAGCTACGAAACTCTCTCGTAGTTTCAGGAAGTTTCACTGCAGAAGAGTACAAAGTTATGTGCGCATGGGTGTTAGAATTTGATGGTGGTATTGTATCATCGTGTCCAGTGCTATTGTTAGGATTTATAAAAAGCGATGGTCATTGTCGTTATTTATTGTATTAAACGTGTCGTTGTGTAATTAGTATATTTAGTCAATAGGGCTTGGACTTAAGCTTATATGTTATGTATTGTATTAAAGAAGCCCATGTAATTGCCCACCCAAGTCCAAGCCCATCCATTACAAAAACTATAAATAGAACCTCCCATCCTCACTTGAGAGGTTGGTGTTCTAAAGGTGCTCTCAAGGTATTGTAGTCATTTAGGGTTTGTATCATTGTTTTAAGTGTGTGATTTATATGAAGCTAATATTACAAGTTCCACTCTTATTTCTTTGATCATTCCTAGTAGTTGTTGTATTGGTTAGGATAATTATTAGTGATAACAGCTATTCACCATCCCATTCCCAATTGAGAATGAGGTAAAATTAATTGGATTTACCAAGGATGCGGAACCAATTGTTCAAGCTAAGAGCAACCAATAGATAGCTCACTCACTACAAGTGTACGAGCGAACATCTCAGGAGTTTCAAAACATGGGTATTGAAGCAAATGGTGGTTCATTTTTCATTGGCCCATACAAAGAATCACTAATTCTTCTTGATCAACCAAACAATACCTATATGGTTTAGTTTGTGTCTTTAACGTTATCAATGTATGTCTTTTCTAGTTTCTACAACTGTACTAGTTTTTTTTTAACTAATTAATGCTATTTGTTTGTGTTTTATGTTCTATATTTTTATTTATGTGTCCAGTAATGAATTTGCAAATATACATTTTGCTTTATATATAAATACAATGATGTGACAACTCTATGACAATTGCGTGTATGTGTAATTTTTGACCCGAAATATGACACAGATTTGACAACTCTATGACAATGATGTGACAACTCTATGACAGTTACGTGTATGTATAATTTTTTACACGAAATATGACACATATTTGACAACTCTATGACAACGATTTGACAACTCTATGACAATGATTTGACTACTCAATGACAATTGCGTGTATGTGTAATTTTTTACATGAGATATGATGCAGATTGGGCTATAAAGTTAAAGTACTGCTGGAATATTAAAGTACTGCTGGAATATCAAAGTACTGCTGGAAGTCAAAGTACTGCTGCTCGTTGAAGGACTGTTATGCAAATTGTTTAAGGACTAATGTGTAATTCTAGAATGTTCGTATTAGATTAGAATTATAATTAGAATTACTTGTCGTTCAAGTTTTGTAAACCGACTAGGGTTTTCCTTGTGCCTATAAAAGGATCCCTAGGTTGGCATTAGAGATAACGATTTTAGAGAGACAAGTTCATACGAATATTAGAAGCTTATTAGAGTATTAGTGATTAGAGTTTGTTAGTGAATCTGTGTAAAGAGCAGGTTCAAGGTTTTTAATAATATTTGAAGTTGTTTATTAATTCTTCTTAGCTTTGTTAAAGTAGATTCCGCATACTTAGCAAAGTATATCAGTGTTTCATCATTAACAGTTTTGAATTTATTCAAGGTTGTTAAACCGTAGACAAGCTACAAGTTAGTTTGGTCAGAGTATATCGATCCAACAAGTGGTATCAGAGCTTGTGTGAAGACTCTGATTAAGAAGAAACCCTTAAAACCGATTTATCAACAAACCCTAAACGATGTCGACTGAAGCTGCACCAATCCCATCCATCACCTCACTCAGAATTCCTATCATCAAGAAGGGAGAATATGACCTCTGGAGCATGAAGATGAGGCAGTACCTTGCTATTACAGACCATGCTCTATGGGATGTGATTGTCAATGGTAATGTTGTTCTTGACGAACCTGTACATGTTGAAGGACAACCCAAACCACCTCAACCAACCTTGCCAGCAGCTACAAAGAGAAATCAAGATAAAGCTCTCAACATACTATTGTCTGCTATTCCTGATGGTCACCTACTAAAGTTCCATGATGCTAAGGATGCAAAGCAATTGTGGGCTGCGATCAAGACAAGATTTGGAGGTAATGATGCTTCTAAGAAGATGCATAGAAACTTATTGAAGCAGCAGTTTGAAACTTTCACTGTTGGTGAAAGAGAAGGTCTTGATGCTGCCTATGACAGATTCCAAAATCTACTTAGTATGCTAGAACTGTATGGAGCAGAGGTATCTGTTGAAGATGCAAATATGAAGTTCTTAAGGAGTTTACCATCTGTCTGGCATGTGGTTGCTACTATGATTAGAGGACAACCTGGATTGGAGTCTATGGACTTTGATGATCTCTACAACAATTTGAAAGTGTACGAGCAAGAGATGAATGGTCACAGTTCTCAGAAAACTCACAACATAGCTTTTGTGTCTTCTGAAAACAGAAGCAGTACTTCCACTAAAAGTACTGCTTATCCTTCTCAAAGTACTGTTGGTGATACACAGCATGTTTGCACAACCACAACTACCCCCAACCCATTACCAACAACCAACACCAATTCTGATGATGTTGTATGTTCCTTCTTTGCACAACAAGCCACTTTACCTGTTACCTATCAAGAAGACTTGTTGTAGATTGAAGAAGATGCTTTAGAGGAGATTGACATAAGATGGCAAGTAGCCATGATCACTGCAAGGATCAAGAAGTTCATGAACAAGACAGGAAGGGGAATTGATTTCAAAGCCAAACAAGGTATAACTTTTGACAAATCCAAGATTGAATGTTTCAATTGTCAAAAGCTTGGACACTTTGCAAGGGAATGCAAGTTTGCAAAATATCAGGCAAACAGGATGATTGAACAACCCAAGGTTGAAAGAAAGGAGGTTCCTATTACTGAATCACAACCAAAAGCTTTAGTGGCTCAAGAAAATCTAGCAGAGATTGACTGGAGTGCTGAATTTGATGATTGATGTGCCCGGTTCGGTGCAAGTTTTAAATTTATAAGGGGTGAATTACCGAATCTAATGACAACACATACGAGCAAGTATACACGTCCGTTGTAGCAAGATTTTGATGGTAAGTCGGGATCGTTCGCAGGGATTTGTGTAGTGAATCGAATTGTAAGTTAAAAGCAACTTTCTCAAACAAGTAGTAATGATATAATGAAAATTCAAATGATTAAAAACTACACTTGCTTAGACTAGTGTACTACAATTGACTAATATGATTGTGATAACTTTGGATAACATGTTGGTTGTGATAATTAGTTTTGACACCAATTTATTGTTTCTACAAATTAAACATTCGTCAAGATCTTGGTTTATAAAAACAAGCATTACGTTTAACCAATCGATTCAAGATCAATTCAAGGTTCATGAGTTGGTGTTCCTCAAACACAAAAACAATCTTTTGTCTAATCAAACAAGCTTAGGAAATGGTCAATACAAAAGGTAACCAATTATAGACAAAAGGTCACAATTGAAAGTAAACTATTAATCTCTCGACCTTTAAAGTGGTTTACAATCAATCCGTTTTGATAGACAAAAGCATTTTCATTACAATCACAATTACGTTCCTTTGTTTAATCAAGAATAGTGGAAGACGACAATCATTCATAGACAAATGATTATAACTAGTGGAATAACAATAGTTCTTTCGACCCTTAAGATTACTAGCACTAGTTAAACTTGATTACCCAAATGTCACTATGAAACTTAATCACAATTGGTTCTTAGAATCGACTTGAAATTGAATTAAAACATGTTATCACAATCATATGCCAATCAATGAATAATACACATCATCTAAGCAAGTGCACAAAGGCACTAGCCACTCATAGCAAACATAAATGTAAACTCAATACTTTGAACATTAGAAACCATGATTGAAAGTCTTACAATGATTGGAAATAAGATTACAAGTGAAAGACAATGATTCCACAAGCAATGAAAATGGTATATTCGACTTTCTCCCTTCTCCTGGACTTATGGACGAATTTCTTGAGTATTTTCTGTGAATGGTTCTCTCTCTCTCAAGCAAGCACTCCCCTAGCATACATATATCTCTCTAGATTGATTGGTATTATAAATACCTAACAAATGGTTCAATAAATTGCTCTAACCAAGGGTCTAAGTGCATAAATGCTTCTCTTTCTCTCCAAGTAGTATTGAATGGTTAGAATACTGAAAAGAAGGACCTAGAACCGGATTTATAAAGTCACAATCCTTAATAAAGAAGTCTTGGGTCAACAGCGACTTCCAACCGATCAGATAGAATGGTCTACCGATCGGTTGGTCTTCTCGGTAAATCCAAATTCACTCCATCCGAATCGGTTGCGGGCGGCGACCGATCGGATGGCTATGGCTGGTGGACCTTTTTCTTAGACTTTTCCATATGACTTGTTTCTCGGTCGTAGCTCTTGATTCTTTGATCTTTCTCTTCATCCTTAAGCTTATTAACTCGACTACTCGGACTTTAACTCATTGAAGTACCTTACGGAGCAGAACTTGGCACAAGATTCACATGCAATCTCAAATATTTCCTTTTTCCTCATTTTTGCATCTTTTCCATCCATTTTCCTGTCTTTGGCTACAAATGCTTTGCAAACACACTTTGGTACGATTTAGTAACAAAAGCATATAAATATAACCACAAAACATATATAAAACTACCAATAACGCTATCAAAAACATGTTAGATTTAAGCGTTATCAAATCCCCCACACTTGAACTTTGCTTGCCCTCAAGCAAATCTAGAAATAAAAACAATTCTCCACATGGTGTACACAAATGATTAGGAAAATGTGATGCAAATCTATCAAGCACTAGTACAAGCTAGATTCATCGCTTTAAGCTTTTATGGTTGAGTCATCGAGATGTTTGACAATACCCAAATGATTTTCTTGCATGATACACATTACTAAACACCTCACGAAAGGAAAATGAAATATAATTCACTCAAACACTCATTTGTATGATTGGTGGAGTATATAAGAGGAATGACACTCATTTGCTCAGTCATGATCTAAATATTACCATAGGCTTGTACAAGAAACAAAACTACACCAAAATAGTGTGAGCGCCAAGTATACATATCAAAGAGGGCTTTTATTTGGTTTTAAGGCTTAAAGGGTTATAAAAGACTAATGCGCCACTATCTCATGCAAAACATAATAGCTCGCTAACAATGAATTCTTGCATTACCAAATAACGGATGGTCACTAGATTGTATCTTGGTTCGCTAACGACGTTACTTGCATAATGGATGGTCGCCAAAATACGCCCTAGATCGCTAACAACGTTAGTCAATTCCTCAAGAAATCGGATAGTCACTACATGTCCATACACTTAATAATTTCACAAAGTCAAAAAGGGTAGGATAAGGCATGGGATATATTTATGAAATTGGTTGAACATAAGAACAAAATTAGTCAAAGTCTACGAACCAAATGTTACTAGCTATTACAAACCACTATCATGCCATTTTGCGAAAAACTCCATACTTCCTTTATTCATACTTGATTCACTTAGCCCATTGGCTTATTCTTGTCACCTTATAGTTGCAATGACTTTTCTTCATTTTCTCTCTCTCTCTTTTTTTTTTTTTTTTTTTTTTTTTTTTTTTTTTTTTTTTAACTTGTCATCTTATAGTTGCGATGACTTTTCTTGGATAACAACTTTCGGAGCTTACGCTTTCTTTGAACTTTCATGATTTCCACATAACATCCATCTTGCCAAATAGCTAGCAACCAACCAAGACTTGACTATGGATAAGGCTAGGCTAAAAAGGTGTAAAATCTTTTTGAATTTTTCTGGATTGTATCAAAAGAAAAGATAGGCTCGGCGGGTGTAACTAGGGGTATCTAGCATTAAAGACAAATGCTAACAAATGGGTCCATATGAGTGGTTAACTAGCCAATGTAGCTAGCTAATATAGCATTATATGAAAATGGAAGGCCATTTGGGATAAAACCTAAGGTTGCCTCTTATCACGCATATACACTTATATCACAAATGAAATGTGATCTCACAACGGTCTCGTAATGATTTACAAGTACAAGTTCTAGAATAAATAAAATCACCGGCACACTCATAGCAAAAGATCTAAGCATAAAAGATGTATGCTATATATAGAACAGGCTCAAATCCTCACACTTTAGTGGAAAGGGCTATAATCTGTGCTAGCTAATGTTATCGATCCCAGAATGGATTGCAATATTAATCGGGACACATCTCGAATTTTCAAAATTACAGATTTCACCAGCGAATAAATCCAGTTATTCTAGAATATGATCTTTAATATGACAAAAGACTAGATTACAAGGGCAAACAAAATTTTAAAATTCAGCTCAAAACTACAATCTATTCTTATTTTCCTATTTACCCCCCCCCCCACACTTAAGTTAAGCATTGTCCTCAATGTGATAAACGACAAAGAATGAAATAGGGAAATAAGAGAATAAACCGTATTTTCTACTCAAGAGGAGTCTTGATCTTAGCGTCCAAGCTTCGAAATCATTATCTGCAATAATCTAAAAACAAAAGAGACACACATACGAAATATTTCTTCGCTTTATTCAAAAGACAGTGATACACCCCCACACTTAAGTTCAACTAAGCAATTTAGAAAAACTTTGGGGTTTAATCACTAGAAAATAAAAATAAAAAATAAACATAGCAAACACACGGGTTGCCTCCCGAGAAGCACTTGTTTTATTAACGAGTCATCAGCCGGACTCGAACTTCTCTCTCTTCATGTTGGTACACTTGCTGACTTCTTCTTTGGAAATTTTGGAACGTACAACACATTTCCAATCACTATTCCTTCTCCAGTTTCATCTATGTATTCCAATTGAACTTTCTCCCACGGTCTTGGTAGAACATCATAGATATAACCAGAATCTTCGGACCACGGAGTGTTTTTCTTGAAATCGGCCGGAAAGGGTGACATAAAGGTTATAGCTTCATATTCTGATTCAGGCGGAATCTCTTGAATAGAAACTTCATTCATTTGCTCCTTGTCATAATATAACTTAATTCGGTGCCCATTAACAATGAAACTTCCACCATGTTTGTCATGCAATTCAACATATCCGGATGGAAATCCATGTTTCACTGTATACGGTCCGAACCATTTCGGTTTCAGCTTGGGAGCTTTGAACTTATACTTCATGTTAAAAAGCAGAACTTTGTCTCCAGCTTTGAATTCTTTTCTGATTCTTAGCTTTCTGTCATGATAAGCTTTTGTTCTTGCTTTGTAAAGCTTGGAGTTCTCATAAGCTTGCAGTCTAAGTTCATCGAGTTCATGCAATTGCAAAAATCTCTTTTCTCCAGCTACTTTGAGGTCTGGGTTACAGTTTCTTAATGCCCAGTAAGCGCGATGTTCAATTTCGAACGGTAAATGACAAGTTTTTCCATACAACAATCTGTATGGTGTTGTACCAATTGGTGTTTTGTAAGCTGTGCGAAATGCCCACAGAGCATCATCTAGTTTTCTCGACCAAACGGCGGGATTGTCTTTAACCATTTTTTCGAGTATCCTTTTTAAGGCTCTGTTGGTATTTTCGACTTGACCACTGGTCTGTGGGTGATAAGCTGTAGCGAAACGATGATGAACTCCGTATCGCTTCATAATTTTCTCCATTTGTTTGTTACAGAAATGGGTTCCACGATCACTTATCAAAGCTTTAGGGATTCCATAACGAGCGAAAAGCTTTTTGAGAAAATTAACAACTACTCGTGCATCATTTGTGGGTAGAGCTTCCGCTTCAGCCCATTTAGAAACGTAATCAATAGCAACGAGAATGTATTCGTATTTGTGGGATTTAGGAAATGGTCCCATGAAATCAATTCCCCAAATATCGAATAATTCACAGACTTGAATGCTCTTTTGTGGCATTTCATCTCTTCGAGACAGACTACCGGATTTTTGGCAAGCATCACAATTCTTAACAAGAGTATGGGCTTCTTTAAAAATAGTTGGCCAATAGAATCCAGCATCAAAAACTTTTTTAGCGGTGGTAGAAGGACCATAATGTCCCCCAGTTGGGCCATGATGACATTCATCGAGAATTCTTCTCGTTTCAGAACCATAAACACATCTTCTAATCATCCCATCGGGACACATTTTGAAAAGATAAGGTTCTTCCCAATAATAATGTTTAAGATCCGAAAAGAATTTACTTCGTTGGGCATGAGTTAATCCTTTCTTTAGAATTCCTCCAACGAGATAATTTGCATAATCGGCAAACCATGGAATTTCGTTGTCATCATCTGTATCAACAGTCATGAGTGTTTCATCCGGAAAATAATCGTCAATCTCATCTTCTTTTAACTGTTCCAGATTTGGATTTTCTAAACGAGATAGATGATCAGCGGCTAGATTTTCTGCTCCTTTCTTATCTTTGATTTCGATATCGAATTCTTGGAGTAGTAAAATCCATCGGATGAGATGCGGTTTGGCATCTTGCTTCTTAAACAGATATTTTAACGCTGAATGATCGGTGAACACGATTGTTTTCGAAAGCACAAGATAAGATCTGAATTTGTCGAAAGCAAAAACAACGGCTAACAATTCTTTCTCTGTAACTGTGTAATTCTGTTGAGCATTGTTGAGTGTTTTGCTGGCAAAATATATAGGACGAAAATGTTTCTCTTCTCGTTGTCCTAATGCGGCTCCAACAGCAAAATCGCTTGCATCGCACATAAGCTCGAATGGTAGTGACCAATCAGGGGAAACCATAATGGGTGCACTAGTCAGTTGTGTTTTCAATGCTTCGAATGCTTTCATGCAGTCTGCATTAAAATCGAAAACAACATCTTTTTCAAGAAGTTTCGTCATTGGACGATATATTTTGGAAAAATCCTTAATGAAACGATGGTAAAAACCTGCATGTCCTAGGAAACTTCTAACGGCTTTAACGTTAGTTGGGGGTGGTAATTTGGTAATGACATCGATCTTTGCTTTGTCAACCTCCATTCCTGCGCTGGAAATTTTGTGTCCTAACACAATTCCTTCAGTTACCATGAAATGACACTTCTCCCAGTTGAGAACAAGATGTGCAGCTTTACATCTTTCAAGCATTTTATCGAGGTTAGAAAGGCAAGCTTCGAATGAGCTTCCGAAAACTGAAAAGTCATCCATGAAAACTTCCATAGATGTTTCAAGCATATCTTGGAATATGGCAATCATACATCTTTGAAAAGTCGCGGGAGCATTACATAATCCAAAAGGCATACGCCGGTAAGCGTAAGTTCCAAAGGGACATGTGAATGTGGTCTTTTCTTGATCAGCCGGATTAATAGGAATTTGAAAATATCCTGAAAAACCATCGAGAAAACAAAAGAATTTATTTCCTGCTAATCTCTCAAGCATTGGATCCATGAAAGGCAAAGGAAAATGATCTTTTCTGGTGGCTTTATTTAATTTTCTGTAATCAATACATACTCGCAATCCGGTGACAGTTCTAGTAGGAACTAATTCATTTTGTTCGTTGGTCACAACAGTCATTCCTCCTTTTTTCGGAACACAGTGAACAGGACTCACCCAAGGACTATCCTCGATGGGGTAAATGATACCTGCATCAAGAAGTTTGATGATTTCTTTTTTAACAACTTCTTTCATGTTGGGGTTGAGTCGACGTTGTCTTTCTACAACTGGTTTGGCATCTTCTTCGAAATTGATTTTGTGTTTGCAAAAATCAGGACTGATTCCTGGGATGTCAGAAGTTTTCCACGCAAAAGCTTCTTTATGCTTCTTAAGAACTGAAATCAGACATTCTTTCTCATAATCATTGAGCAACGAAGATATGACTACTGGAAGTAGCGAATTGTCTTCCAAGTAAGCATACTCAAGATTTTCTGGAAGTGGTTTCAACTCAAGATCAGTCGGTGGTTCTTGAAGTGATGTTTTGATCCTCATTTGATCATTAAAACTGATTTCCTCAAAATCTTCTTCTATTATCTCTCCTTCTTCTTCTTCTTCTTCTTCTTCTTCTTCATCAATCTTAACTTCCATAAAGTCAGCGAATTCTTTATCAAAAGTTGTTTCACTAATCTTCTCTGAAATAGTCATGAATGGATCAGAATCTTCAAGTAATGCATCCAATTCTTCCTCAGTGACTTCATCGATTACATCAATGTTAAAGCAAGTGTCATCACTGGAATGTGGATATTTCATTGCTTTATCGATTAAAAAGGTGATTCTATCCTCTCCAACTCCAAGATTGAGTTCTTTTCCTTTTACTTTGATGATCGCATCAGCGGTGTTTAGAAAAGGTCTTCCTAAAATAAGGGGTACTCTACTATCTTCCTCCATTTCTAAAATCACAAAATCCACGGGAAAATTGAATTTACCTACTTGGACAAGCATATTCTCAGCAATACCAACAGGATATTGGTAAGTATGATTAGCTAATCGGATACTCATCCTTGTGGGTTTCAAGGTATTGATTGAAAGTTTCGTATACAGCGAATAGGGCATCAAATTGATACTCGCACCTAAGTCGGCTAAAGCATCGCATGTGATGTTATTTCCTAATATGCATGGAATCAGAAAACTTCCGGGATCTCCGAGTTTTTGTGGAATTTTGTTTTGAACAATAGCTGAACATTCTTCATTGAGAAAGGTAGCGGATATTTGCTCCAACTTGTTCTTGTTGTTAAGAAGTTCTTTCAAAAATTTCCCGTAATTGGGCATTCCGGCTAAAACATCAATGAGAGGTACATTGAGTCTAACTTCTTTGATTATTTCAACAAACTTCTTATAACGCTCCTCCATTCTCTCTTTCTTAAGGCTCTGAGGATATGGAATTTTTGGAGTGTAAGCCTTAACTGGTGGTTTGGGTTTGGGTTTGGGTTTGGGTGGTGTTTTTAGTGTCTTTTCCTTCTTGGATTCTTCATCTTCATCCTCACTATCGTAATTGATAGTTGTGGTGTTGTTTGGGTTGGGTGGTGGATCATAAGACAGGCCACTTCTTGTGAATACAGCATTGATATGCTCATTTCTGGTTGGGGGTGGACGATAAGTCTTATCATTCGATGATGATGATTTTGGGTTGGTTTGGGTGTTACTAGGCAACGAACCTGATGGTCGGGAAGAAATTTGATCAGAGAGTCTACCGAATTTGTTTTCAAGATCTTGGATAGACGCTTGATGATTTTTCTGACCTTGCTCAACTTTGGTCTTGAGATTGAAGAATTGATTCTTGACGAACTCGTTGGTTGATTTTTGAGCAGTGACGAATTCTCTCATCATTTTTTCAAAATCTGTTTCTTCAGGTTTCTTGTCGGAATTTTGTGAAGTTTGGTTTTCTACTTTTGGTTGGGACTCATGGTTGTTATCCCTTTGTCGGCGATCTTGCCAACTAGCAGAGTTTCTTCCGTAATAATTTCCACGATATCCTCCTCCTAGGTATCCTCCTTGGATGTAATTAGCTTCTCCTTCTTTTGGTTGATCCATAGGCTGATCATCGCATTCTGATGATGGGTGGTTACCTCCACAGTTGTTACAACCATCTCGCATTTCTTTCATCTCTCCTCTAAGATCTTTGTATTGCGAATCGATTTTGGAAACCAAGGTTTCCATTTTCTCCATGAGTTTAGATGAATCAGAACTTTCGGCAAAGGCAACGGTTTTTCTTAAGGGTTTTGTCTTGGCATCTTTTGACCAGTCGAGTTTGAGAAGAACTCGGTCTTCAAGCAATTGGTATGCCTGGTTAGGAGTCTTATAAAGAAATATTCCCCCAGCATCAAGAATTCCTTGAGATGTTTCATCAAGTCCATGGTAAAAGATTTGGATAATGGTTCCTCGTCCTAAACCACGTCCATGACAACTTCGAAGTAAATACTTCATACGAAGCCAAGCTTCGACGAGTGATTCGTTAGGGTTTTGTGTGAAAGCACGAATTTCTCCCATGAGTCAATCAAACATTGCAGGTGGAAAGAATCGGCTTACAAAAGCTTGCCTCATCTCCTCCCAAGTAGTGATGATTCCTGGTGTTAATTCGTTATACCACACTTTTGCATCTCCAGCAAGTGATGACGGAAAAAGTTTGAGTTTAATGGCATCTACATTTGTATCACCGTATCGGAACATGCCACAAATTTCAATGAATTCAGCAACGTGTTTGTGAGGATCGGCCCGCGAACGGCCATCGAATTGACGGTCTTTGATCATAGAAAGATGGTGACCTTTCACGGTGAAATTGTCACCTAAGTTGACAGCAACAATAGCAGCTCCTGGAGTGGGTTGATCAGTGAATGGGTTATAAACGACTTTGTCAGCCATGGGAAAAGGTTGATCAGTGAATGGGTTATAAACGACTTTGGCTTCAAAAAGGTTATCAAAAGTTGGGTTTGGTACTCTTGGTACACGATTGGCTAATGGAACAAAGGGTGTTCTTCTTCTTCTTCTAGATCTTGTTCGAATCAAACTTTCGGGATCGAAAAGTGGTGGAATTGGTTCTACTCCAGTTGATCGAGTGTTCATACAATTCCCCAACGAATCGAGGCAATGTCTAAACAAACGAACAAAGAATGAAAACAATTTGAAAAGATCAGAATCGTCCAACCGATCGGATAGAACAGTCTACCGATCGGATAGATCTCTCGGTAAATTTGATTTGAAGGATCCGGTCGGATGGAAGTGTCCGCCGATCGGATGGTTCTCTCGGTAAATGAAAATTTTGGAAAACCGATCGGATGGATGAACAACCGATCGGATGGGCAGCTCGGTAAAACTTTTTTTTTTTTTTTTTTTTTTTACGAAAACTAACTATATGAGAATTGGACTAAAACTTACAGAAACACGATCAAAATCCCCGGCAGCGGCGCCAAAAACTTGGTGTGCCCGGTTCGGTGCAAGTTTTAAATTTATAAGGGGTGAATTACCGAATCTAATGACAACACATACAAGCAAGTATACTCGTCCGTTGTAGCAAGATTTTGATGGTAAGTCGGGATCGTTCGCAGGGATTTGTGTAGTGAATCGAATTGTAAGTTAAAAGCAACTTTCTCAAACAAGTAGTAATGATATAATGAAAATTCAAATGATTAAAATCTACACTTGCTTAGACTAGTGTACTACAATTGACTAATATGATTGTGATAACTTTGGATAACATGTTGGTTGTGATAATTAGTTTTGACACCAATCTATTGTTTCTACAAATTAAACCTTCGTCAAGATCTTGGTTTATAAAAACAAGCATTACGTTTAACCAATCAATTCAAGATCAATTCAAGGTTCATGAGTTGGTGTTCCTCAAACACAAAAACAATCTTTTGTCTAATCAAACAAGCTTAGGAAATGATCAATACAAAAGGTAACCAATTATAGACAAAAGGTCACAATTAAAAGTAAACTATTAATCTCTCGACCTTTAAAGTGGTTTACAATCAATCCGTTTTGATAGACAAAAGCATTTTCATTACAATCACAATTACGTTCCTTTGTTTAATCAAGAATAGTGGAAGACGACAATCATTCATAGACAAATGATTATAACTAGTGGAATAACAATAGTTCTTTCGACCCTTAAGATTACTAGCACTAGTTAAACTTGATTACCCAAATGTCACTATGAAACTTAATCACAATTGGTTCTTAGAATCGACTTGAAATTGAATTAAAACATGTTATCACAATCATATGCCAATCAATGAATAATACACATCATCTAAGCAAGTGCACAAAGGCACTAGCCACTCATAGCAAACATAAATGTAAACTCAATACTTTGAACATTAGAAACCATGATTGAAAGTCTTACAATGATTGGAAATAAGATTACAAGTGAAAGACAATGATTCCACAAGCAATGAAAATGGTATATTCGACTTTCTCCCTTCTCCTGGACTTATGGACGAATTTCTTGAGTATTTTCTGTGAATGGTTCTCTCTCTCTCAAGCAAGCACTCCCCTAGCATACATATATCTCTCTAGATTGATTGGTATTATAAATACCCAACAAATGGTTCAATAAATTGCTCTAACCAAGGGTCTAAGTGCATAAATGCTTCTCTTGCTCTCCAAGTAGTATTGAATGGTTAGAATACTGAAAAGAAGGACCTAGAACCGGATTTATAAAGTCACAATCCTTAATAAAGAAGTCTTGGGTCAACAGCGACTTCCAACCGATCGGATAGAATGGTCTACCGATCGGTTGGTCTTCTCGGTAAATCCAAATTCACTCCATCCGAATCGGTTGCGGGCGGCGACCGATCGGATGGCTATGGCTGGTGGACCTTTTTCTTAGACTTTTCCATATGACTTGTTTCTCGGTCGTAGCTCTTGATTCTTTGATCTTTCTCTTCATCCTTAAGCTTATTAACTCGACTACTCGGACTTTAACTCATTGAAGTACCTTACGGAGCAGAACTTGGCACAAGATTCACATGCAATCTCAAATATTTCCTTTTTCCTCATTTTTGCATCTTTTCCATCCATTTTCCTGTCTTTGGCTACAAATGCTTTGCAAACACACTTTGGTACGATTTAGTAACAAAAGCATATAAATATAACCACAAAACATATATAAAACTACCAATAACGCTATCAAAAACATGTTAGATTTAAGCGTTATCAAATCCCCCACACTTGAACTTTGCTTGCCCTCAAGCAAATCTAGAAATAAAAACAATTCTCCACATGGTGTACACAAATGATTAGGAAAATGTGATGCAAATCTATCAAGCACTAGTACAAGCTAGATTCATCGCTTTAAGCTTTTATGGTTGAGTCATCGAGATGTTTGACAATACCCAAATGATTTTCTTGCATGATACACATTACTAAACACCTCACGAAAGGAAAATGAAATATAATTCACTCAAACACTCATTTGTATGATTGGTGGAGTATATAAGAGGAATGACACTCATTTGCTCAGTCATGATCTAAATATTACCATAGGCTTGTACAAGAAACAAAACTACACCGAAATGGTGTGAGCGCCAAGTATACATATCAAAGAGGGCTTTTATTTGGTTTTAAGGCTTAAAGGGTTATAAAAGACTAATGCGCCACTATCTCATGCAAAACATAATAGCTCGCTAACAATGAATTCTTGCATTACCAAATAACGGATGGTCACTAGATTGTATCTTGGTTCGCTAACGACGTTACTTGCATAATGGATGGTCGCCAAAATACGCCCTAGATCGCTAACAACGTTAGTCAATTCCTCAAGAAATCGGATAGTCACTACATGTCCATACACTTAATAATTTCACAAAGTCAAAAAGGGTAGGATAAGGCATGGGATATATTTATGAAATTGGTTGAACATAAGAACAAAATTAGTCAAAGTCTACGAACCAAATGTTACTAGCTATTACAAACCACTATCATGCCATTTTGCGAAAAACTCCATACTTCCTTTATTCATACTTGATTCACTTAGCCCATTGGCTTATTCTTGTCACCTTATAGTTGCAATGACTTTTCTTCTTTTTCTCTCTCTTTTTTTTTTTTTTAACTTGTCATCTTATAGTTGCGATGACTTTTCTTGGATAACAACTTTCGGAGCTTACGCTTTCTTTGAACTTTCATGATTTCCACATAACATCCATCTTGCCAAATAGCTAGCAACCAACCAAGACTTGACTATGGATAAGGCTAGGCTAAAAAGGTGTAAAATCTTTTTGAATTTTTCTGGATTGTATCAAAAGAAAAGATAGGCTCGGCGGGTGTAACTAGGGGTATCTAGCATTAAAGACAAATGCTAACAAATGGGTCCATATGAGTGGTTAACTAGCCAATGTAGCTAGCTAATATAGCATTATATGAAAATGGAAGGCCATTTGGGATAAAACCTAAGGTTGCCTCTTATCACGCATATACACTTATATCACAAATGAAATGTGATCTCACAACGGTCTCGTAATGATTTACAAGTACAAGTTCTAGAATAAATAAAATCACCGGCACACTCATAGCAAAAGATCTAAGCATAAAAGATGTATGCTATATATAGAACAGGCTCAAATCCTCACACTTTAGTGGAAAGGGCTATAATCTGTGCTAGCTAATGTTATCGATCCCAGAATGGATTGCAATATTAATCGGGACACATCTCGAATTTTCAAAATTACAGATTTCACCAGCGAATAAATCCAGTTATTCTAGAATATGATCTTTAATATGACAAAAGACTAGATTACAAGGGCAAACAAAATTTTAAAATTCAGCTCAAAACTACAATCTATTCTTATTTTCCTATTCACCCCCCCCCCCACACTTAAGTTAAGCATTGTCCTCAATGTGATAAACGACAAAGAATGAAATAGGGAAATAAGAGAATAAACCGTATTTTCTACTCAAGAGGAGTCTTGATCTTAGCGTCCAAGCTTCGAAATCATTATCTGCAATAATCTAAAAACAAAAGAGACACACATACGAAATATTTCTTCGCTTTATTCAAAAGACAGTGATACACCCCCACACTTAAGTTCAACTAAGCAATTTAGAAAAACTTTGGGGTTTAATCACTAGAAAATAAAAATAAAAAATAAACATAGCAAACACACGGGTTGCCTCCCGAGAAGCGCTTGTTTTATTAACGAGTCATCAGCCGGACTCGAACTTCTCTCTCTCTTTATGTTGGTACACTTGCTGACTTCTTCTTTGGAAATTTTGGAACGTACAACACATTTCCAATCACTATTCCTTCTCCAGTTTCATCTATGTATTCCAATTGAACTTTCTCCCACGGTCTTGGTAGAACATCATAGATATAACCAGAATCTTCGGCCCACGGAGTGTTTTTCTTGAAATCGGCCGGAAAGGGTGACATAAAGGTTATAGCTTCATATTCTGATTCAGGCGGAATCTCTTGAATAGAAACTTCATTCATTTGCTCCTTGTCATAATATAACTTAATTCGGTGCCCATTAACAATGAAACTTCCACCATGTTTGTCATGCAATTCAACATATCCGGATGGAAATCCATGTTTCACTGTATACGGTCCGAACCATTTCGGTTTCAGCTTGGGAGCTTTGAACTTATACTTCATGTTAAAAAGCAGAACTTTGTCTCCAGCTTTGAATTCTTTTCTGATTCTTAGCTTTCTGTCATGATAAGCTTTTGTTCTTGCTTTGTAAAGCTTGGAGTTCTCATAAGCTTGCAGTCTAAGTTCATCGAGTTCATGCAATTGCAAAAATCTCTTTTCTCCAGCTACTTTGAGGTCTGGGTTACAGTTTCTTAATGCCCAGTAAGCGCGATGTTCAATTTCGAACGGCAAATGACAAGTTTTTCCATACAACAATCTGTATGGTGTTGTACCAATTGGTGTTTTGTAAGCTGTGCGAAATGCCCACAGAGCATCATCTAGTTTTCTCGACCAAACGGCGGGATTGTCTTTAACCATTTTTTCGAGTATCCTTTTTAAGGCTCTGTTGGTATTTTCGACTTGACCACTGGTCTGTGGGTGATAAGCTGTAGCGAAACGATGATGAACTCCGTATCGCTTCATAATTTTCTCCATTTGTTTGTTACAGAAATGGGTTCCACGATCACTTATCAAAGCTTTAGGGATTCCATAACGAGCGAAAAGCTTTTTGAGAAAATTAACAACTACTCGTGCATCATTTGTGGGTAGAGCTTCCGCTTCAGCCCATTTAGAAACGTAATCAATAGCAACGAGAATGTATTCGTATTTGTGGGATTTAGGAAATGGTCCCATGAAATCAATTCCCCAAATATCGAATAATTCACAGACTTGAATGCTCTTTTGTGGCATTTCATCTCTTCGAGACAGACTACCGGATTTTTGGCAAGCATCACAATTCTTAACAAGAGTATGGGCTTCTTTAAAAATAGTTGGCCAATAGAATCCAGCATCAAAAACTTTTTTAGCGGTGGTAGAAGGACCATAATGTCCCCCAGTTGGGCCATGATGACATTCATCGAGAATTCTTCTCGTTTCAGAACCATAAACACATCTTCTAATCATCCCATCGGGACACATTTTGAAAAGATAAGGTTCTTCCCAATAATAATGTTTAAGATCCGAAAAGAATTTACTTCGTTGGGCATGAGTTAATCCTTTCTTTAGAATTCCTCCAACGAGATAATTTGCATAATCGGCAAACCATGGAATTTCGTTGTCATCATCTGTATCAACAGTCATGAGTGTTTCATCCGGAAAATAATCGTCAATCTCATCTTCTTTTAACTGTTCCAGATTTGGATTTTCTAAACGAGATAGATGATCAGCGGCTAGATTTTCTGCTCCTTTCTTATCTTTGATTTCGATATCGAATTCTTGGAGTAGTAAAATCCATCGGATGAGATGCGGTTTGGCATCTTGCTTCTTAAACAGATATTTTAACGCTGAATGATCGGTGAACACGATTGTTTTCGAAAGCACAAGATAAGATCTGAATTTGTCGAAAGCAAAAACAACGGCTAACAATTCTTTCTCTGTAACTGTGTAATTCTGTTGAGCATTGTTGAGTGTTTTGCTGGCAAAATATATAGGACGAAAATGTTTCTCTTCTCGTTGTCCTAATACGGCTCCAACAGCAAAATCGCTTGCATCGCACATAAGCTCGAATGGTAGTGACCAATCAGGGGAAACCATAATGGGTGCACTAGTCAGTTGTGTTTTCAATGCTTCGAATGCTTTCATGCAGTCTGCATTAAAATCGAAAACAACATCTTTTTCAAGAAGTTTCGTCATTGGACGATATATTTTGGAAAAATCCTTAATGAAACGATGGTAAAAACCTGCATGTCCTAGGAAACTTCTAACGGCTTTAACGTTAGTTGGGGTGGTAATTTGGTAATGACATCGATCTTTGCTTTGTCAACCTCCATTCCTGCGCTGGAAATTTTGTGTCCTAACACAATTCCTTCAGTTACCATGAAATGACACTTCTCCCAGTTGAGAACAAGATGTGCAGCTTTACATCTTTCAAGCATTTTATCGAGGTTAGAAAGGCAAGCTTCGAATGAGCTTCCGAAAACTGAAAAGTCATCCATGAAAACTTCCATAGATGTTTCAAGCATATCTTGGAATATGGCAATCATACATCTTTGAAAAGTCGCGGGAGCATTACATAATCCAAAAGGCATACGCCGGTAAGCGTAAGTTCCAAAGGGACATGTGAATGTGGTCTTTTCTTGATCAGCCGGATTAATAGGAATTTGAAAATATCCTGAAAAACCATCGAGAAAACAAAAGAATTTGTTTCCTGCTAATCTCTCAAGCATTTGATCCATGAAAGGCAAAGGAAAATGATCTTTTCTGGTGGCTTTATTTAATTTTCTGTAATCAATACATACTCACAATCCGGTGACAGTTCTAGTAGGAACTAATTCATTTCGTTCGTTGGTCACAACAGTCATTCCTCCTTTTTTCGGAACACAGTGAACAGGACTCACCCAAGGACTATCCTCGATGGGGTAAATGATACCTGCATCAAGAAGTTTGATGATTTCTTTTTTAACAACTTCTTTCATGTTGGGGTTGAGTCGACGTTGTCTTTCTACAACTGGTTTGGCATCTTCTTCGAAATTGATTTTGTGTTTGCAAAAATCAGGACTGATTCCTGGGATGTCAGAAGTTTTCCACGCAAAAGCTTCTTTATGCTTCTTAAGAACTGAAATCAGACATTCTTTCTCATAATCATTGAGCAACGAAGATATGACTACTGGAAGTAGCGAATTGTCTTCCAAGTAAGCATACTCAAGATTTTCTGGAAGTGGTTTCAACTCAAGATCAGTCGGTGGTTCTTGAAGTGATGTTTTGATCCTCATTTGATCATTAAAACTGATTTCCTCAAAATCTTCTTCTATTATCTCTCCTTCTTCTTCTTCTTCTTCTTCTTCTTCTTCTTCTTCATCAATCTTAACTTCCATAAAATCAGCGAATTCTTTATCAAAAGTTGTTTCACTAATCTTCTCTGAAATAGTCATGAATGGATCAGAATCTTCAAGTAATGCATCCAATTCTTCCTCAGTGACTTCATCGATTACATCAATGTTAAAGCAAGTGTCATCACTGGAATGTGGATATTGCATTGCTTTATCGATTAAAAAGGTGATTCTATCCTCTCCAACTCCAAGATTGAGTTCTTTTCCTTTTACTTTGATGATCGCATCAGCGGTGTTTAGAAAAGGTCTTCCTAAAATAAGGGGTACTCTACTATCTTCCTCCATTTCTAAAATCACAAAATCCACGGGAAAATTGAATTTACCTACTTGGACAAGCATATTCTCAGCAATACCAACAGGATATTGGTAAGTATGATTAGCTAATCGGATACTCATCCTTGTGGGTTTCAAGGTATTGATTGAAAGTTTCGTATACAGCGAATAGGGCATCAAATTGATACTCGCACCTAAGTCGGCTAAAGCATCGCATGTGATGTTGTTTCCTAATATGCATGGAATCAGAAAACTTCCGGGATCTCTGAGTTTTTGTGGAATTTTGTTTTGAACAATAGCTGAACATTCTTCATTGAGAAAGGTAGCGAATATTTGCTCCAACTTGTTCTTGTTGTTAAGAAGTTCTTTCAAAAATTTCCCGTAATTGGGCATTCCGGCTAAAACATCAATGAGAGGTACATTGAGTCTAACTTCTTTGATTATTTCAACAAACTTCTTATAACGCTCCTCCATTCTCTCTTTCTTAAGGCTCTGAGGATATGGAATTTTTGGAGTGTAAGCCTTAACTGGTGGTTTGGGTTTGGGTTTGGGTTTGGGTGGTGTTTTTAGTGTATTTTCCTTCTTGGATTCTTCATCTTCATCCTCACTATCGTAATTGATAGTTGTGGTGTTGTTTGGGTTGGGTGGTGGATCATAAGACAGGCCACTTCTTGTGAATACAGCATTGATATGCTCATTTCTGGTTGGTGGTGGACGATAAGTCTTATCATTCGATGATGATGATTTTGGGTTGGTTTGGGTGTTACTAGGCAACGAACCTGATGGTCGGGAAGAAATTTGATCAGAGAGTCTACCGAATTTGTTTTCAAGATCTTGGATAGACGCTTGATGATTTTTCTGACCTTGCTCAACTTTGGTCTTGAGATTGAAGAATTGATTCTTGACGAACTCGTTGGTTGATTTTTGAGCAGTGACGAATTCTCTCATCATTTTTTCAAAATCTGTTTCTTCAGGTTTCTTGTCGGAATTTTGTGAAGTTTGGTTTTCTACTTTTGGTTGGGACTCATGGTTGTTATCCCTTTGTCGGCGATCTTGCCAACTAGCAGAGTTTCGTCCGTAATAATTTCCACGATATCCTCCTCCTCGGTATCCTCCTTGGATGTAATTAGCTTCTCCTTCTTTTGGTTGATCCATAGGCTGATCATCGCATTCTGATGATGGGTGGTTACCTCCACAGTTGTTACAACCATCTCGCATTTCTTTCATCTCTCCTCTAAGATCTTTGTATTGCGAATCGATTTTGGAAACCAAGGTTTCCATTTTCTCCATGAGTTTAGATGAATCAGAACTTTCGGCAAAGGCAACGGTTTTTCTTAAGGGTTTTGTCTTGGCATCTTTTGACCAGTCGAGTTTGAGAAGAACTCGGTCTTCAAGCAATTGGTATGCCTGGTTAGGATTCTTATAAAGAAATATTCCCCCAGCATCAAGAATTCCTTGAGATGTTTCATCAAGTCCATGGTAAAAGATTTGGATAATGGTTCCTCGTCCTAAACCACGTCCATGACAACTTCGAAGTAAATACTTCATACGAAGCCAAGCTTCGACGAGTGATTCGTTAGGGTTTTGTGTGAAAGCACGAATTTCTCCCATGAGTCAATCAAACATTGCAGGTGGAAAGAATCGGCTTACAAAAGCTTGCCTCATCTCCTCCCAAGTAGTGATGATTCCTGGTGTTAATTCGTTATACCACACTTTTGCATCTCCAGCAAGTGATGACGGAAAAAGTTTGAGTTTAATGGCATCTACATTTGTATCACCGTATCGGAACATGCCACAAATTTCAATGAATTCGGCAACGTGTTTGTGAGGATCGGCCCTCGAACGGCCATCGAATTGACGGTCTTTGATCATAGAAAGATGGTGACCTTTCACGGTGAAATTGTCACCTAAGTTGACAGCAACAATAGCAGCTCCTGGAGTGGGTTGATCAGTGAATGGGTTATAAACGACTTTGTCAGCCATGGGAAAAGGTTGATCAGTGAATGGGTTATAAACGACTTTGGCTTCAAAAAGGTTATCAAAAGTTGGGTTTGGTACTCTTGGTACACGATTGGCTAATGGAACAAAGGGTGTTCTTCTTCTTCTTCTAGATCTTGTTCGAATCAAACTTTCGGGATCGAAAAGTGGTGGAATTGGTTCTACTCCAGTTGATCGAGTGTTCATACAATTCCCCAACGAATCGAGGCAATGTCTAAACAAACGAACAAAGAATGAAAACAATTTGAAAAGATCAGAATCGTCCAACCGATCGGATAGAACAGTCTACCGATCGGATAGATCTCTCGGTAAATTTGATTTGAAGGATCCGGTCGGATGGAAGTGTCCGCCGATCGGATGGTTCTCTCGGTAAATGAAAATTTTGGAAAACCGATCGGATGGATGAACAACCGATCGGATGGGCAGCTCGGTAAAACTTTTTTTTTTTTTTTTTACGAAAACTAACTATATGAGAATTGGACTAAAACTTACAGAAACACGATCAAAATCCCCGGCAGCGGCGCCAAAAACTTGGTGTGCCCGGTTCGGTGCAAGTTTTAAATTTATAAGGGGTGAATTACCGAATCTAATGACAACACATACAAGCAAGTATACTCGTCCGTTGTAGCAAGATTTTGATGGTAAGTCGGGATCGTTCGCAGGGATTTGTGTAGTGAATCGAATTGTAAGTTAAAAGCAACTTTCTCAAACAAGTAGTAATGATATAATGAAAATTCAAATGATTAAAAACTACACTTGCTTAGACTAGTGTACTACAATTGACTAATATGATTGTGATAACTTTGGATAACATGTTGGTTGTGATAATTAGTTTTGACACCAATCTATTGTTTCTACAAATTAAACCTTCGTCAAGATCTTGGTTTATAAAAACAAGCATTACGTTTAACCAATCAATTCAAGATCAATTCAAGGTTCATGAGTTGGTGTTCCTCAAACACAAAAACAATCTTTTGTCTAATCAAACAAGCTTAGGAAATGATCAATACAAAAGGTAACCAATTATAGACAAAAGGTCACAATTGAAAGTAAACTATTAATCTCTCGACCTTTAAAGTGGTTTACAATCAATCCGTTTTGATAGACAAAAGCATTTTCATTACAATCACAATTACGTTCCTTTGTTTAATCAAGAATAGTGGAAGACGACAATCATTCATAGACAAATGATTATAACTAGTGGAATAACAATAGTTCTTTCGACCCTTAAGATTACTAGCACTAGTTAAACTTGATTACCCAAATGTCACTATGAAACTTAATCACAATTGGTTCTTAGAATCGACTTGAAATTGAATTAAAACATGTTATCACAATCATATGCCAATCAATGAATAATACACATCATCTAAGCAAGTGCACAAAGGCACTAGCCACTCATAGCAAACATAAATGTAAACTCAATACTTTGAACATTAGAAACCATGATTGAAAGTCTTACAATGATTGGAAATAAGATTACAAGTGAAAGACAATGATTCCACAAGCAATGAAAATGGTATATTCGACTTTCTCCCTTCTCCTGGACTTATGGACGAATTTCTTGAGTATTTTCTGTGAATGGTTCTCTCTCTCTCAAGCAAGCACTCCCCTAGCATACATATATCTCTCTAGATTGATTGGTATTATAAATACCCAACAAATGGTTCAATAAATTGCTCTAACCAAGGGTCTAAGTGCATAAATGCTTCTCTTGCTCTCCAAGTAGTATTGAATGGTTAGAATACTGAAAAGAAGGACCTAGAACCGGATTTATAAAGTCACAATCCTTAATAAAGAAGTCTTGGGTCAACAGCGACTTCCAACCGATCGGATAGAATGGTCTACCGATCGGTTGGTCTTCTCGGTAAATCCAAATTCACTCCATCCGAATCGGTTGCGGGCGGCGACCGATCGGATGGCTATGGCTGGTGGACCTTTTTCTTAGACTTTTCCATATGACTTGTTTCTCGGTCGTAGCTCTTGATTCTTGACGAACCTGTACATGTTGAAGGACAACCCAAACCACCTCAACCAACCTTGCCAGCAGCTACAAAGAGAAATCAAGATAAAGTTCTCAACATACTATTGTCTGCTATTCCTGATGGTCACCTACTAAAGTTCCATGATGCTAAGGATGCAAAGCAATTGTGGGCTGCGATCAAGACAAGATTTGGAGGTAATGATGCTTCTAAGAAGATGCATAGAAACTTATTGAAGCAGCAGTTTGAAACTTTCACTGTTGGTGAAAGAGAAGGTCTTGATGCTGCCTATGACAGATTCCAAAATCTACTTAGTATGCTAGAACTGTATGGAGCAGAGGTATCTGTTGAAGATGCAAATATGAAGTTCTTAAGGAGTTTACCATCTGTCTGGCATGTGGTTGCTACTATGATTAGAGGACAACCTGGATTGGAGTCTATGGACTTTGATGATCTCTACAACAATTTGAAAGTGTACGAGCAAGAGATGAATGGTCACAGTTCTCAGAAAACTCACAACATAGCTTTTGTGTCTTCTGAAAACAGAAGCAGTACTTCCACTAAAAGTACTGCTTATCCTTCTCAAAGTACTGTTGGTGATACACAGCATGTTTGCACAACCACAACTACCCCCAACCCATCACCAACAACCAACACCAATTCTGATGATGTTGTATGTTCCTTCTTTGCACAACAAGCCACTTTACCTGTTACCTATCAAGAAGACTTGTTGTAGATTGAAGAAGATGCTTTAGAGGAGATTGACATAAGATGGCAAGTAGCCATGATCACTGCAAGGATCAAGAAGTTCATGAACAAGACAGGAAGGGGAATTGATTTCAAAGCCAAACAAGGTATAACTTTTGACAAATCCAAGATTGAATGTTTCAATTGTCAAAAGCTTGGACACTTTGCAAGGGAATGCAAGTTTGCAAAATATCAGGCAAACAGGATGATTGAACAACCCAAGGTTGAAAGAAAGGAGGTTCCTATTACTGAATCACAACCAAAAGCTTTGGTGGCTCAAGAAAATCTAGCAGAGATTGACTGGAGTGCTGAATTTGATGATTGATGTGCCCGGTTCGGTGCAAGTTTTAAATTTATAAGGGGTGAATTACCGAATCTAATGACAACACATACGAGCAAGTATACACGTCCGTTGTAGCAAGATTTTGATGGTAAGTCGGGATCGTTCGCAGGGATTTGTGTAGTGAATCGAATTGTAAGTTAAAAGCAACTTTCTCAAACAAGTAGTAATGATATAATGAAAATTCAAATGATTAAAAACTACACTTGCTTAGACTAGTGTACTACAATTGACTAATATGATTGTGATAACTTTGGATAACATGTTGGTTGTGATAATTAGTTTTGACACCAATTTATTGTTTCTACAAATTAAACATTCGTCAAGATCTTGGTTTATAAAAACAAGCATTACGTTTAACCAATCGATTCAAGATCAATTCAAGGTTCATGAGTTGGTGTTCCTCAAACACAAAAACAATCTTTTGTCTAATCAAACAAGCTTAGGAAATGGTCAATACAAAAGGTAACCAATTATAGACAAAAGGTCACAATTGAAAGTAAACTATTAATCTCTCGACCTTTAAATTGGTTTACAATCAATCCGTTTTGATAGACAAAAGCATTTTCATTACAATCACAATTACGTTCCTTTGTTTAATCAAGAATAGTGGAAGACGACAATCATTCATAGACAAATGATTATAACTAGTGGAATAACAATAGTTCTTTCGACCCTTAAGATTACTAGCACTAGTTAAACTTGATTACCCAAATGTCACTATGAAACTTAATCACAATTGGTTCTTAGAATCGACTTGAAATTGAATTAAAACATGTTATCACAATCATATGCCAATCAATGAATAATACACATCATCTAAGCAAGTGCACAAAGGCACTAGCCACTCATAGCAAACATAAATGTAAACTCAATACTTTGAACATTAGAAACCATGATTGAAAGTCTTACAATGATTGGAAATAAGATTACTGTTAGGAATATAAATATTCAGATGAAGGCTCGGTCACCCCGAGCATCTAATTAGCATTTCTATAGCTCGTAGGCTTATCTATATTATCTTAGTATTGTTAGTATTAGTATTAGTATTAGTCGTATCTATATTTGTGGAGTGGGTCGGGGCTTTCCCCACTGTCAGCTCGCTCCACAGTCCGCTAGGGACATATTATGTAATAGTATAAATACTCCCTTCCCACCCATGGGAAGGGTTGGACCTTTTCAATCTAATACATTACAAGTTTCTTTCTCACTCTAAAAGGCTCCCACTTTCTCTCTCTATAATCTCTTCAATTCGATCCATACAAGCCTCACACAAGTGATTCTTGCATTGTGAATACCCTACAATTGGTATCAAGAGCCATGGTTAGGTCCATGAGAGTTGGTATTCACGGATTTGTGTAGTTTGTGAGGTTTTTACTCTTGGGTCGATTTGTAGTTTTCAAGATTTTTTTTGGTTCGGCTTGATTAGTAGCATAAATTTCATCTTTGTGCTTTGTTTAGTGATTAGAGGTTGGTTTTCTTTGTACTTTTTAGCTTAAGAATAGAACTAGAGTGGTATTTAGTGTTTGGATTCACAGATCTAAGAACGGTGTGGTGATTTTGGGAAAATTCGTGGGTAGTAGTTGAGTTGTTCTTGGCAGCGGTTTGTCCACTTTGGACGATTATTGGACTCGGTTTGTGTCAATTCTTGGACACGGTTTGTCCTATTACTCGTTTAGGCAAAAGGACAAAAGGCAGTGAAAGTGACGTGCCTGGGAGTTTGTGTCTACTCGGTTTGTTCCTGCTGCGCGTACTCGGTTTGTCCCTGCTGCGCGTACTCGGTTTGTCCCAGCTGCGTGTACTCGGTTTGTGTAAACTCGGTTTGTCTCTGAGAAATTTACTCGGTTTGTGTAAATTTACTCGGTTTGTGTCTACTCGGTTTGTCCCAGCTACGTGCACTCGGTTTGTGTAGACTCGGTTTGTCTCTGAGAAATTTACTCGGTTTGTCCCAGCTGTGTGCACTCGATTTGACCCAGCAACGTGTACTCGGTTTGTCTCTGAGGAGTATACTCGGTTTGTGTCTTGGTGATTTTAGAAATTCCCGCGAAAGATTCAATTTCTCGGTTAAATCACCAGATCTGTAAAATCCCGTATTCACTATGACAACTAACTCAGACTCCCTTATATCGGAGGTTCTCAAACTGTACGATGTTATCAAGGATCATGGGAACTATAATCTCACATCTATAACAGAAACAAATGACACTGATTCTGCTGGAACTGATGAGTCACATTCGCAGTCACACATGGATGAATGCCTTCAGGTTATGCAGTTGGCTAATGATAAGGACAGTCAAGTAGCATGCTTCAGTTCACTTTTATCACACATTAAGGTTTTGTTTGGTAAATCTGAATACGTGATGGGGTACAAACGAGCTTTCGCTTCACTTTTTGGTCAGGAAATTGGTGATTTCACAGTCATAATGACATTATATCTGGATCAACTAGAACAAGAGCTGGTCAAGGAAGAATACTCTGAAGATAAATCCAGAGCGGCTCTCAATGTGATCAACAATCAACTTCAAGTGTTTATCAACTCTCAATACACTATGGATTATAATTATGACTGCCAAGTGACTAAAGAGTGCTTTGCTAAATATACTGGGTCAGAAGTTGAAATGTACAAAACGACACTGCTACTGCTGATGAGGGATGTCCAGGGGTTCATTGAGGAAAAAGGTGAACTGGGTAGGAATGGAACTAAATCAGATAAGACGGATGATGGTGTCAACACAGGAAGTGACTTCACAAGATCTGAGAAGGAATCCTACGAACCTGAAAAACACCAAGCACAGACCACTGTGGTACATCTGTCTCATCTAGATAATACTGTTTCTAATGTAAGCGTGCATGACAATTCGTCGAATTCCTTGCCTACGGCTGAGTCATTCAAATCACCTGATATGATTGAAAAAAGGGTTTATAATGAACTTTTAAAAGGATTTTCAAAACTTGAAAAACATTGTGTTGATCTTGAAATTTCAATGCAACAATTAAAAGAAAAGTTCCAAATTAACCTTCCATCAAAAAATCCGGAATTACCTGACTTTCGGGAATTTTTCATGATAAATGAGTTGAAAGATCAGCTAGTGGCCAAGAACGCGACTATTATCATGTTAAGGACCAAACTAAGAGAATTGCAAGAAAAGGTCAATGATGATAAAACCTCACATGACGCAAACACTGTTGAGTTACAGGCTGAAAATGATCACCTTCAAGCACAAAACCTTAGGAAAAGTTTCTCATTAGCTTCTCGTAGGAATAACTTAAAGAAGTCGGCCAAGAACAGGGTGAATCCTAAGTCTGTCAAATCATCTGCCTTGGGAACACCTTCTCCAAGGTGTGCTCCCCAAGTTGGTGAGACTAAGAGTTTGGCTAAATCAGTTACCTCACAACCTAGACATAAGGGAACATTAGCTAAGAGTCACTTTCAGGATAGGTCTCACATAACACCAACAATGGAAGTTAATGTTCATGTCACTGCATCCTCTACTTTGACAAACAATCACCATAGGCCTGTAAAATTAATGAAGCACCCTAGGAAGCCTAATAGATATGATGCTGAAAAACATGAAATTTTCTCTCATAAAAACACTAAGGTGCCTCAGAGACAGAGCATATTTAGAACGTGCCTAAGATGGTTGCCAACTGGTAGAATCTTTAAGCAAGTTGGTCGTCAGTGGGTACCTACTGACACGGAAAATGCCTCTAAGAATGTTTGCACGAAATCACAGAGACAGGACCCCATGGTCACTAACCAATACATATGCAAACAAAATACTTATGATAGTGCAGGGAGACGGTTTCCGCGTGCAGCTACTCTCACAGAATGCATCATGAAGAAACTCAAGGTGTGGCTACCAAAGGGGAGATCAACTCCCAAAGAGGAGGTTAAGAAAACACACATGTGATGTAAGGTGACAATGACTTTTGAACAACTCAGTTCAAAACTCGTACTGTTCTGATGAAAAGATTCTCATGTATCCTTTCTCTTGTTGTGTATAGTTTATCTTTGTTTATAGGTGCATATGCATTGTGTATATAGTCGTTTGAATAAGGCGAGGCATGTCTTCTGGATATCGATAACATTTACGATCCTAGAAATGTCATTCAATAATGACACGGGGTTTTAAATGAAGCTCGAACAGAAGTTGTTCCTTATAAGTAAATCATGTCTCTAAGGTTTGCTATTACTTTAGATAGCAACCCGCGTTCCCAGGTGAAGACAGATTGTCACCAAAATGACAACTATTCTTCAAGGTGATGTTCACCTGAGCATGGATTACTTTATATTCATGTTCATTCATATTTCTCACCAAGTAATAAATTGCTGCTCAATCAATCAATGTCTACATTTCTATACAGAAGGTTAGTCACTGATTGAGGGGGAGAGCTACAGCAATTTAAACTTGCCTATGAGCTGAATCTATAGCATCTGTTTGGGCTATCACTATGTGTTTAGGAATTCTGTGAGTTGAGTTTGAAAGCTGTGGATGCTGTTGAGTGTAAGAACTTTCTAGTGTCAGGATAGTCAGAGACCAAATGCGACATTCAACTAAATAGTCAACTAAATAGAGAGAGTTAAGAGTTGGCATCTTAACTTGTCACTTAGGCGGTTTGTCAAGTACTTGTCACCTAGGCGGTTTGTCAAGTTAACAAAGACAGGGACCAGAAGTGTCTTTAGGTCAAAGTAGAGTGTTAGGAATAGATATTTAAAGATCAAAACTCACTCGGTTTGTCCTTAATCACAACTTGTCACTTAGGCGGTTTGTCAAGTACTTGTCACCTAGGCGGTTTGTCAAGTTAACAAAGACAGGGACCAGAAGTGTCTTTAGGTCAAAGTAGAGTGTTAGGAATAGATATTTAAAGATCAAAACTCACTCGGTTTGTCCTTAATCACACTTTCTCTCTCCTCCTTATCAAACCGAACCAATTTTCTCTATCTAAACCTTCGATCTTTAGTTTTATCCATCCATCGAGCTCTTCCCTAGGTAATTAATGATTCTCTTCCATTTCAGTTGACTAGTCCTCGTATCTGTCCTAGATTCTCATCGTTTGACTTGGTTTTTCTAGGTTGATTCATACGTCGCATCTATCGATCCTAGGTTTGTCTTTTGTTATTTGCTTTTGATTGATGGAAATCTTATCCATGTGTGTAATAACTGTTATTATATGCTTTGATTGCTTCATCCTTTAAGATAAGGGTTGGATCGTTGTGATTTGTCGAACGAAGTTTGACTTCAAAAGTCAAAATTCGTTCATGTGTCTAAGCGTACTTAGTATGATTATCGATTGGCATGTCTAAGTGTAATAACTGTTATTATATGATTTGATTGCTTCATCTTTTAAGATAAGAGTTGGATTGTTGTGTTTCATCGAACGAAGATTGACTCCTAAAAGTCAAAATTGTTCTTATGCCTAAGTTTAGTTCGCATGATGCTTGGTTGGCATGTCTCTAGGATTGAGTGCATTAGTTTTTGCTTACAAATTGTGGAATCAGTTCTGTTAAGTAGTTAGCTATTGTTTGGTTGGATACGATATGTCGATAGATTGGTGATTCGGTTTTGAGTGAGGATGGGTTAAGATAGGTTTGATAGCCTTAAGGTCTCGGATAGTTCCCTGTTTATGCATACAGTGAGTAATCTATTTTGTGGAATCATGTTAAACGATGTGGGGTGTATGTTTTTGGTTGAAGATTTGCAATGCGTTGTATGAAATCTCTGTGTGATGTTATTGATATGTTTGAGAAGTAATTAGGCATTTCAAGTGTTGTTAATGTTATGTCTAATTTGTAATTATTGCGTTCAAACATAATCAAGAGTGTATGTTTAGATGATATAATATTCGATGCGGTTTGTCTGGTTGGTTATGTGGTTGCCTGTATGTGTATCCATGGACTCGGTTTGTCCTTTTGCTCACTAACGCGGTTTGTCTGATTGCTCACGGACTCGGTTTGTCCATGTGCTCACGGACTCGGTTTGTCCATGTGCTCACGGACTCGGTTTGTCCATGTGCTCACGGACTCGGTTTGTCCACGTGCTCACGGACTCGGTTTGTCCACGTGCTCACGGACTCGGTTTGTCCATGTGCTCACGGACTCGGTTTGTCCATGTGCTCACGGACTCGGTTTGTCCATGTGCTCACGGACTCGGTTTGTCCATGTGCTCACGGACTCGGTTTGTATATGTGCTCATGGACTCGGTTTGTCTAAACACTCACAAACTCGGTTTGTATAATTGCTCATGAACTCGGTTTGTCTGAATGATCTAGAATGCTGTTTGTTTATGTGGCCATGGATGTTGTTTGTATACTTTGTCATGTGTAGTCATTAATGCGGGTTGTCCACATATTCACTATCTCAACTTGTCTATGTGCTTATAAACTCAGTTTGTCTATATGCTCACATGTATACATTTAAGCTGTGCAGTTGCTTCTTTAAGTATGTGCTTGATGTATGATGCATATTTGAGTGCTACTTGATTTACTGTAGTCTCTTGCAATGTTCATAAAGGCTATGTGCTAACCTTGAGGATTAACTCCCGTCTAACTAGTATGGGCATACTGTCTTTTTGTGAATGTGTGTCTGTAGATACAATGACTGATACTGAGATCACCACTTCTTCCGAGCCAAACCCCGAGGACTCAACACCTGTTCGCACAGATGAACAAATCCTTCCAAAGAACAATTGGATCCCTATTGGAAGGAGCAACTGTTATATAGATGTGGCAAGACCTCAACCCAATCCTATTTACAAGATATCTGTTGATATCTTGAAGGAAACTACTTTCTTCAGGGCATTCACAGCATGTGCAACCGTTCCCTCTGTTTACATACAGCAGTTCTGGAATACGATTCAACTCAACAAAGACACCGGAAATTATCATTGTCAGTTAGATGAACAATGGTATGACCTGACCAAAGACACCATCAGAGGGGCTCTTCAGATCTCACCCGTTGTCATTGATAAACCCTTCACTCAACCTCCTACATCCGAGGCTCTCGTCCACTTCATTAATGATCTGGGTTATCCATCAACCGTCCTCAAGGTGTCAACAATCGTCACCAGTGAATTGTATCAACCATGGAGAACACTCGTCACCATCCTCAACCTATGTCTTACTGGGAAGACTTCGGCTTATGAAAAACCTAGGGCTCCCGTGCTTCAAATTCTATGGGGAATTGTTAAACGTTCCAACATAGATTTCGCTGAAAGGATCTGGGAAGAATTCATTCACTCCATTCACACTTTCCTAGAAGACAAAGTTAAACTGGAGTCTAATCTGGCCAGCAGGAAGAAAGTTAGAAAGATATTAATTCCTAGCATCAGATTCACAAAAATGATAATCCATCACCTCCACTCTCTTCACAAGTTCCATCCCAGAACTAACTCTCCTCTCCATTTGTCCTCTGAAGAATTTGTTCTGGGAAATCTCAAGTGGGCTGCTAAAGGGGCTGATCAAGAAGTATTTGGAAAACTTATTCCTGAGCTCCTTATCTCAGATAATATTCGTCAAGCCTCCTATTATAAGGAGTATCTGAGCAAAATAGAGCAATATCAGAAGTCCCTCTCTGATAAGGTAAGAAGTGAAGCAGAAACCCCTGAACCAGAAACCCAGAAATCCATCAAACAAACCCAATCTAAATCGAAATCAAAGAAAAGAAAGGATGCACCCACAGAAGTTGAGGGATCTAAGAAAAATAAAAAGATCAAAAGGAAGGGATCAATCAAGAAGTTGAAATCTAAGAAAATCAAGTCAAAAGGTCGAGATGATGATGAAGAGATGGTGATACCTGAACTAGGTCTACAAGATGAAGAAGATCCTGTTCTACAACAAGCCTTGGAACTGAGTGCTAAAGAACATGCTAAATCAACAAGAAGTGCTACGAAAGGAGTTGTCCTTAGAGAACCAGTTGTTGAAAGCAGAAAACCAATACCTGAAGTAGAGGGCAAAGGAAAAGGAGTAGCTACAGTAGAACAAGCTGCTAAGACTCTTCTTACCATAGCATCACCGGCATCCAAGACAACCACACGATTTGTGCTCAGGAAACGTGATCAGGGATCATCCAGAACACTTGATCTTTCTGAAGGACATCAAGAAGAATCACCAAGCTTAGAAGGTGCTCAAGATTCTAGTGATACAGAAAGCGATGAACAGTTGTACAAGGAAAAGAAGGTGGAGATGAAGATCCCACATACAGAAGTAAAGGACCCACAAGATCAAAGTGAGAGTCAAGAAGAGGAAGTTCATAAGGAAGCTGAGTCTGATAACGTTATTAAAGAAAAGAAGGAGGAGATGAAGGTCACACATACTGAAATTAAGGATCCACAAGTTCAAGGTGAGAGTCAAGATGAGAAAGTTCAGAAAGAAGCTGCGTCTGATAACATCATTATGGAAACTCATGATCAGATAACAACAACCACTACAGAACCTCCACAAGAAATACAACATGAAGAATTCGTGGCTTCTACATACCCGGGGGTTCATGAGAATCTGAAAATGAAGGAGGATGAGCAATCTCACATGAATGAACCAACAGGGTCTACTGGCACTCTATCGTCTCTGAAGAACCTTGACACCGACTTCAACTATGGTGATCAATTCATCCTGGATAAAGCCAACGACAACACCACAGAGACTGACATACCACATGATGATAAGGAAGTGGAGTCAATGGTGTCTGTACCAATTAAACAAGACATTTCTGGTATTAGACCTTTGACAATTCCTGTGTCCACAATAGCAACTATCATAGTAGATCCCTCACCAGAAGCAACACCAGCGACACCCATCCCACCAGAAGTACCATCTAATTTAGCATCAAAACTAACTGCTGCTACAAAGCTCATTGATGACATGTCACTAAAGATGAAGAATTATGAGCAGAGACTACTTGAGGTGGAAAAGCTTAATATAGATCAAAAGGTGGCTCAAGCTGTGAATGATCAGGTAGAGGAAGCAGTCAGATGGGCAATGGAAGCTCCTATGAAGACACGATTCAGAGATCTTCCTACTACTGATATGAAATCAATCCTATATGACCGAATGTTTGAATGTGGTCAGTATCAAGGCCACGAAGATCATCAACGACTTTATGAAGCCTTGGAACAATCAATGAGTCGTGATAATCAGGATTTCCTCATGGCTGAGCTTGAAGAACAACGGAAGAAGAGGAAAAGAAGACAAGTTAAACCCCGTACGCCCCCTGGCTCTCCACCACATCCTCCTCCACCTCCTCCACCTGCTGGTGGATCTGGAGCAGCAAAGATGTCAGGAGCTTCAGAATCCACCCAAGCTCAAGCTCATCATCGTCCAACTGAATCTTCTGGTGGTAAAGATCAAACCACTACCTCTTCTGGCCCAAGCACATCTAAGGGTGTTTCAAAGGCAGGATCGCTTGCATGGACCACAGTTGATGACAGATACAAGCCCTCGTTCTCGCCAGTTCCTGAAGATTTTGTCATGAATGAGGAATCGGTTGCAGATGATTTGTCTACTCAAACTGATGAAGAAGATGTCTCTGCAAACACCAATATCCCAACAGTTGATCCTAATCAAAAATGGTGGTTGGAATTCTTACGCACAGACACATCGGATGACTCTAACCCCACCAGTAAACGATTCACCAAGGAAGACAGGGAATCTTGGGTGAAACCTGTACCTGAAGAAGAACGAGAACCAGTTCCTGAAACAGATTGGTCTATTCCATCATCAGACACAAGTGTTCCTGAAAACAATTGGGCAGCTGCCATTGCATCACAACACAACCCACCTCCAGAGAACTCACTGCTGGCGAAAACAAAAGACATGGGGGCATTTATTAGTTGGTTTTGTAAGAAGAAAGGCATCACAAATCTCACTCCCCAAGATTTGGAAGGTCCTGCATATGAAATCGTCAAAGTGTTTCATCCTGATGTGATTCATCTTCAATATCAAATGGAAGAATGTCATAGACTATTTACTGATCAAGTTGATGACCGGATCCTTTCCTACGACATCAACCGACCTCTTCCCTTTGATGGTCCACCAGGTCAGAAGAACATTCAAGCAGATCTCTTCTTTAACAACGATCTGAATTATCTCCGGTTTGGGAATAATGGTGATCGTCAGGCAGTATCCATTTCCAAGATGAAGGCGGCTTACTACCCTGACGTTGGGCTAGAACAAATGGTGCCTGATCAAGTATGGTCAGATGAAGAATACAAGTTTGAAATTACTGCATCTTATGGGATCACACATTGGTGGTTCCACAAGAAACGATTTTACATTGAAAGGCACGCAGGAGAGGGAAGTCGTCGGGGTATACGCTCACATCTAAGAATCTTAAGTGTCATCAAAATTTATATTCACCCAATGTATGGGTATGAGTATCTTAAAAGGATAGTGCTTCGTCGTGTTGATCAGAAGGAGTATATCATTTCTGAAAGCGACTTCAAATATCTATCTCCAAGTGACTTCGAGGATCTCTTCCTTCTGAATCTTCAAGGGCACCTGAATCATCTTCCACCTCGCGACAAGAAGGCGCTTGCTGCTGCTGTGAACTTATGGATCCGGGGTCTTGTTATCAGGCAAAGGGTGAGTGATTTTCAACTAGGGATAGAGAGCTATCAGACCAAACTCAATCTCACTAAGCCATATTGGGAACGTGAGGGTCTCGAGTACATTCACGACTTTAAAGTAATCGAATCTCCAAGAGCTGTCAAGTTCACTGACCCGCATGGGACTCCTATGATGATGCAATTCAGTGAGATTCATAAATTCAGCGATGGTACCCTGAGGATGATCGATGAAGCACTGGATTTCAGGATTAAAGACTTCAAGCTAAATCCTCACAACCCACAATTGAAGACTCAGTTCTGGACTGATCTGGATGTACAAAGGAGCAAAGAGTTTATGAAAGCCATAGAGCGTAGACTGAAAACAAGAAGGATCTTTCGCAACCGGGAAAGCTTCGTTGGGGGTAGAGTTCGTGAAGGAGATTACAGATTGATGGAAAGAACGACATGAGCTGATTCGCTTCATAAGTGGTCTTTGTAGTGATCTTATTCTTTTGTTGGGCACTTGTAATTTTACAATGTAATTTCCTCGAATCTTGTAATACTCTATGTGTGATCTGTGTATAATAAGCAGTGAATCTCCCTCTTTAATTAAGGGGGAGCTTAGTATGTTCCATCATCAAAATATATTTAATCGGACACATTTTCTCCCACATTTTCTAACTTATTTAAATCAATTGGGATCACAAATCTCAAAAGGTTTGAAATTTTTGATCGGGGGAGAGAATGTGATTTAAATATGAAACCTGATGAAAATGTGATGTTTTGGATTTAAGTGTAAGCTCTCCCATATGTGCTAAACTCTTTTGTATACCAAGGCACATATTGAGGGGGAGCAAAATGTTTTGGACATAAAAGTAATCTCTCCCATGTGTGCTAAACTACTTTATATATCGATGCACACATTGAGGGGGAGCAAATGTTTTGTGGAAACAAAAAGGATTTGGCATCTCATGTGACCGTGACTCAGAATTAACCAATGAATTGACGAAACTTGAACTGTCATCAATCGAAAGGATTCGTCTTGGACGGGTAATAATTTCAAGCTGGTCTAACCAGTGATGTAAGCGTGTCTCGAAAAAGATGAATCTGAGTAGAGTGTACCATTTCGAGAAACTTTCTGTGGACTTGACCAGGCCGGGTAATAATTTCAAGCTAGTCTAACTAGTGATGTAAGCGTGTCTCGAATCGGTCATGCTCACTGAAAGTGGATCAATTCAAAAAGTGCGAGCTCTACCTAACATGTGCAAATTTATAAAACAATCAACCGAGCACATGTTGAGGGGGAGCATTTGAAAAATATAAAACTCTCAAGTGTTTGCAAAAATGTGTTTCAGAATCATGAACACTTGGAGAGATTTTTCAAAGTTTTGATTTGGCAATCGTGGATGAATACCAAAGACCGACCATTTTAATTAATGCATGGAGCTATAAGGATGGTTAGGTTAGGCTCAAGTTCCCACGATCCCGCCAGAGCCGGAGGGATCTACCCAGGGACAATCCACTAGATAGTGTAGAAGTCCTTAGGTATGATTAAAAAGGAGAAAAGTGAATAAGGGAAGAGTGCTGACTGAGATGGAGCTAACACTGGAACAAACCCAACAAGGTGTTAGTTATGAAGTCTCGGTAAGCACTGAAGGGGTTGAAGAATGAAAAAGAATTGTAAAGATAAAGGGTGAAAAGAAATAGCCCTCCTTACAACTTAGGCAGAAACCGGGTCAATACATATGCTGTCAGAATCACTTAGTTGATTGCTGGCATTGAAGACAAAGTATCATGGACCCAGTGATACGCTGCACAACCCTCCCTAGCCACTCAAGGTCCCCCAAAGGATTCTTGTTTCAATTGTCACGGAGTTCAATACATTCCTATCGTCTCTCTCACTCCGAGCTAGATGATATTGAAAAGGTGGCAGTCCTCTCCAGCCTCCGATCACCAAATCAAAACGCACTATTGAGTCTAGAGCCACGAGATGCATAATAAGATCTCATAGGGACACAAATCATTTCTACACTGGTTGTTCAACATTAAGGACCCCAGTTGTAATCTCATGAGTCCTACGCAGATCTTAGCAATCTGCCAGAACATTTATGAGAGAATTTACTTATGTGATTCTCAATGATTGAATGGAATTTCCTGCCAGGGTCAACATCAAGCAGCCCTGAAAGCAGGTCACTTCGGTAATTCCTCGTGGATTACGCTTAGTGGTCACGGCGGTTTCAAACGGTCTACAGTCGTGGAGTGATCTCCAGCGACTCACCTAATCGCTGATGTGCTACGGTTCGATCTTAAAAAGCCCTCTGTGGGTTTTCGATTAGGAACGGTCTTGGTAAGAATTAGAGAGAGTTTTCACACTATGCTGTTAACAATCTCGAAGTCCGAACCTGTAAGTACCGGTTGATTTGTTGCTAACTGTCGTATGCAGGAACTTCTGGCGATTGTAGCTGTGGAATGCTGTAGCTGGTTGCTGTTGTAGCTGGTTGCAGAAAAGATGCCAATCCTCTACCACATGTTCACACTACCTCATCATTGTTATTCAACAAAGTCATGATCAACCAAAAGACCTTCAACACGGCTTCTGCTAACTCTGATACTAAAGATCATGACACCAAACAGTGTGAGCATGTCGGCTCGAAGAATATCACATCACAAGGAAACATACTGCTGAAAGATGACTTGGAAACAAATGTTGGATGATAAAATCGAAGAATATTCAAAGATCATCCAAAACGATCAAACGGTCATCAAAGGTTCACTGCTGAATGGACAAAGATACAAGACTTTGAAGAATCAAAGACTACGAGCTACAAAGACAAGTTCAGAAGAAAGAATGCTAGAATTCGAATTATTATTTCCGGGGTGACCTCCCTTAGGGGGAGATTGTTAGGAATATAAATATTCAGATGAAGGCTCGGTCACCCCGAGCATCTAATTAGCATTTCTATAGCTCGTAGGCTTATCTATATTATCTTAGTATTGTTAGTATTAGTATTAGTATTAGTCGTATCTATATTTGTGGAGTGGGTCGGGGCTTTCCCCACTGTCAGCTCGCTCCACAGTCCGCTAGGGACATATTATGTAATAGTATAAATACTCCCTTCCCACCCATGGGAAGGGTTGGACCTTTTCAATCTAATACATTACAAGTTTCTTTCTCACTCTAAAAGGCTCCCACTTTCTCTCTCTATAATCTCTTCAATTCGATCCATACAAGCCTCACACAAGTGATACTTGCATTGTGAATACCCTACAATTACAAGTGAAAGACAATGATTCCACAAGCAATGAAAATGGTATATTCGACTTTCTCCCTTCTCCTGGACTTATGGACGAATTTCTTGAGTATTTTCTGTGAATGGTTCTCTCTCTCTCAAGCAAGCACTCCCCTAGCATACATATATCTCTCTAGATTGATTGGTATTATAAATACCCAACAAATGGTTCAATAAATTGCTCTAACCAAGGGTCTAAGTGCATAAATGCTTCTCTTGCTCTCCAAGTAGTATTGAATGGTTAGAATACTGAAAAGAAGGACCTAGAACCGGATTTATAAAGTCACAATCCTTAATAAAGAAGTCTTGGGTCAACAGCGACTTCCAACCGATCGGATAGAATGGTCTACCGATCGGTTGGTCTTCTCGGTAAATCCAAATTCACTCCATCCGAATCGGTTGCGGGCGGCGACCGATCGGATGGCTATGGCTGGTGGACCTTTTTCTTAGACTTTTCCATATGACTTGTTTCTCGGTCGTAGCTCTTGATTCTTTGATCTTTCTCTTCATCCTTAAGCTTATTAACTCGACTACTCGGACTTTAACTCATTGAAGTACCTTACGGAGCAGAACTTGGCACAAGATTCACATGCAATCTCAAATATTTTCTTTTTCCTCATTTTTGCATCTTTTCCATCCATTTTCCTGTCTTTGGCTACAAATGCTTTGCAAACACACTTTGGTACGATTTAGTAACAAAAGCATATAAATATAACCACAAAACATATATAAAACTACCAATAACGCTATCAAAAACATGTTAGATTTAAGCGTTATCAATGATGAACCAGTAACTTATCCTATGGTTGCAATGGAAGAGTTTGATTGGAGCACAACTTTTGATGAGGAACCAGGATATGCTGCTTTGGAATCAAGAGATGGTCTTGGAAGCTTTGACTGGAGCATGGAGAATGAAGATGAACCTGTTCAGATTGCCATGGTTGCTACTACACCAAGTTCATCCAATGTCTCTGAGGTATGCTCTAAGTGTAATGATGTGTATCAAAAGTTGCTTAAAGAATATGTGACTGAAAGAGATAATTGTAGAACAGCTAGGTCTGAGGTAGCTGGTTATCAATTAACTTTAGAGTCAATGGAAGCCAAAATATTAACACATGAAAATAATGAAATGGCTTGGGCAGAAAAATATGAGCAACAAGATTACCAATTAAAATTAAGTGAATGGAAGTTAGGATGTAAGGTGTCTGAATTAGAAAAGATTACTAAGGAAAGAGATGCTTTGTTAGAAAAACTTGGTAGTATTAAACAGGCTGGTCTATCACATGTTCAATTTGTTGAAAAACAAAGAAAAATAAACAGTAGAACTGGACTAGGTTATGGTGAGGATAGTAGTTCAGATGAGACCCCACCTAGTGATAAGGAAGAGACTCCACCTAGTGATAAGGAAGAGATCCCACCTAGTGATGATGACCTTACTAGCTCAGAAGAAAACACATCTAGGAATGAGGAACCAATTAGTGAAACACCTCCTGAGTTTAAGAAAGATAAGGGGTACCACTCAGTTCCTCCACCCACTGGTAGGTTTCAACCACTTAGGACAGATGTTTCTCGTTATGGTGTAGACAACCTAGAGTTTAGGAAGAAACTTACTAGTCAATCTAGTTCTGAGAAACCCAAGGATGATTTTCAAAGGGGTAATGATCAAAAGTTTCCTACAGCCTTTCAAACACAAGCAGTACCTCCAAAAATTTTTCAAAGTACTGCTAGACATTCAGCAGTACCTCCAAGAGAAACCTTTCAAAATACTGCTCACTATAGGAAACCTTTTAATCATAGAAGAGGATTTGGGAATATGGAGAGAAAATTATGTTATGTATGCTATAGTCCTGATCATTTGATTAAGCACTGTAACTTGCACTCAGAATATTTAAGTCAGTTCCCAAAGAATAGACCTGTCACCCATAAGCCAAGGGAGACTAGACCAGTTTGGAATCACTCAAATAGGGTTAACCATAGTAATTTCTCTAAAGACTATAGGTACCCTCACCAGAAAAGATTATTTTCCAAACCACCAGTACCTTCACACACTGATAAGTCTCAAGAAGTACCTTCTCAAAGGACTGATAAATTTTCACCCAATCATGGTACTGCTAACACTTTTTCATATAGAAGACCTAAGAGATTCAATTCATATAAAAGGTCTTACACCTCAAGCAGAGTACCTAGATCAGAGAAACCTAAGGTCAAACGAAATTGGGTTAAGAAAGAAAGTACTGATGGGGAACAAGCAGTACTTTCATCAGATAAGGGTGAAACAGGGGAGTGTTGTTGATAATACAACACAGGACATGGGACCAACGCAAATAATATTGACCATGCCTTTAAAACCAGTGGAGATTACATACTGAAGGAATTCAAGTATGTCACTCCACAAGGGGAACATAAGTCAGTAATGGCTTGGGTTCCTAAAAGAAACTAACCATTTTCTTTACTGTGCAGGGCAACCTAGAGGAGGAGCTTAAAGATCATATTATTGTTGATAGTGGTTCCTCTGGTAGCATGACAGGGGACAAGGAGATCCTGTCAGATTTTAAGGCATATTATGGAGGAAGAGTTGCATTTGGTAATGATCCTGATGGAGGAAGAATCACTGGCAAAGGAACCATCAAGGCTGGATGTATTGATTTTGAGAATGTTAGATATGTGAAGGAGCTCAAGTTCAATCTTTTGTCAGTTTCTCAGATTTGTGACAAGAAGTACCTAATTTTGTTCACTGATACAGAATGTCTCATTCTCTCTCCTGAGTTTAAGTTTGTTGATGATCACTTGGTAACATTGCGAGTACCAAGAACTAATGATGTGTACAGTTTAGACTTAAAGAGTCTCAATTCTGCTGGAAGAGCAACATGTTTAGTAGCCAAGGCATCATTGGAAGAAGCACATCTATGGCATAGAAGACTAGGTCATGTAAATTTCAAGAACATCAACAAGCTAGTCAAAGGAAATTTAGTTAGAGGTTTACCTTCCAAAACATTCAAGACTAATCATTCATGTTTGGCTTGCAAGAAGGGTAAACAACATAAAGCTTCATGTAAAAAGCTTGGGGAAAGAGATATTAGAGAACCTTTGGAGTTGCTACACATGGATCTGTTTGGACCAGTTTCAGTAGAAAGTTTAAACAAGAAGAAGTACTGCTTGGTTGTGACAGATGATTGTAGCAGATTTAGTTGGGTCTTTTTCTTGGGATTCAAAGATGAAACCTTTGATGCTATCCATGACCTGATAGTAGCCCTTGAAAATCAATTGAGACTCAAAGTAAGAGGTATTAGATGTGATAATGGAACAGAATTCAAGAACAAGCATATGGATGAATTCTATGCCAAGAAAGGGATCAAGAGAGAGTTTAGCATTGCTAGAACACCACAGCAGAATGGTGTTGCAGAAAGAAAGAACAGGACTTTGATAGAAGCAGCTAGAACAATGCTTGCAGATTCCCAATTACCTATTCTCTTTTGGGCTGAAGCCATAAGTACTGCTTGCTATGTATTAAATAAAGTTTCAGTAACTAAACCTCAGATGAAGACACCTTATGAGTTACTAATGGGAAAGAAACCAAACATTCGTTTTCTAAAACCTTTTGGCTGTTCTCTGACTATTCTAAATACTATTGATTCTCTGGGAAAATTTGATGGTAAGTCAGATGAAGGATATCTATTGGGTTATTGTACAAATAGCAAAGGTTTTAGAGTCTATAACAGGAGTACCAAAAAGGTACAAGATTGTCTTCATGTTGAATTTTTGGAAGATAAAGAAACTCAGAAAGGTAAAGGTCTTGATTGGATGTTTGATCTTGACCTCAAGTTCAGTCCATCTATGAATTATGTGCCTGTTAGAGAAGAGAATCAGGCTAATCACAAAGAAGATGATTCACAGTACATTGTTCATGGAGTCAATGTTAGACCAGAAGATGTTCCTGACAAAGAACCTGAAGTTACTGATAAGGAACAAAGTACTGCTGAACCAACCAATACAGTATCTGATGAAGATCAAGCCATACAAGATGAACTTAATAGGATGCTTTTTCAAGAAACTATAGCAAAATCCTATGAAGATGAACAAAGGAGGGCTTATGAAGCTGCAAAGAATAAGGGTAAATTTCAAGATACTGCCCACAGTACTTTTGATCAAAGTACTGATGACCCTTTTGACAGTACTTCTGGTGTGTTAGAACCATCAAATTGGAACAATGCTGATGATTCCAATATTGATGATGATGATTTGGATAATGCTAACATTCCTGGATTAGAAGAAATTGATGATGAGCTTAATCAAGAAGGTATTTTCTCAACTACCAATGAAGGGATTGATTTTACTAATTTGGAATCTAATCTTCCAGTTCCACCAACTCCTACATTGAGAGTTCATAAAGCCCATCCTCAAAGCAACATTATTGGATCACCCTCTTCAGGAGTGGTTACAAGAAACAAAGTTAAAGGTCTTTCTAAGCAACATACTGCTTTACTTAGCTTTGTTTACAAACAAAACAGGATGAATCACAAGGATCAACAAACATGCCTGTTTGCTTGTTTTCTATCTCAAGATGAACCCAAGAAGGTAGCTCAAGCTTTAGCTGATGAAAGTTGGGTTGAAGCCATGCAAGAGGAGCTTCTACAATTCAAGCTTCAAGAAGTCTGGGTATTATGTGATCTACCAGATGGCAAAAGAGTCATTGGTACAAGATGGGTTTTCAGAATCAAAAGAGATGAAAGAGGGAATGTTATCAAAAATAAAGCTAGATTGGTTGCACAAGGATATCGCCAAGAAGAAGGAGTGGATTATGATGAAGTGTTTGCTCCTGTTCCAAGGATAGAGGCAATAAGGTTATTTCTTGCCTTTGCATCATACATGGGATTTCCTGTCTACCAAATGGATGTAAAAAGTGCTTTCCTTTATGGCACAATTTCTGAGGAAGTTTATGTTAAACAACCTCCTGGATTTGAAGATCCTGCACATCCAAACAAAGTCTACAAGGTGATCAAGGCACTGTATGGCCTTCATCAAGCTCCCAGAGCTTGGTATGAGAGACTCTCAAATTTTCTATTACAACATGGTTATAGGAGAGGAGCAATTGATAAGACTTTGTTTATCAAAAGAGATAAGAAGGACATTATGTTAGTCCAAGTCTATGTGGATGATATTATCTTTGGAGCCACAAAGAAGTCTATGGTGAAAGACTTTGAAGAACTTATGCAGAGGGAGTTTCAAATGAGTTCTATGGGAGAATTAACTTTCTTTTTGGGGCTTCAAGTTAGCCAAACAAGAGATGGAATCTTCATTAACCAAGAAAAGTATGTTGCAGACATACTTAAAAGATTTGACCTTCCAAATCTCAGGCCTGCCACCACACCCATTGATAACAATAAACCATTAGGCAAGGATGAAGATGGACAAGCTGTGGATGTCAAGCTTTACAGATCAATGATTGGTTGTCTTATGTACTTAACTGCATCAAGACCTGACATCATGTTTGTTGTATGCTTGTGTGCAAGATATCAGGCTACACCCAAGGTTTCACATATGTATGCAGTCAAGAGGATTTTTCGATATCTCAAGCATCAACCAAAGTTAGGATTATGGTATCCAAAGGAGTCACCTTTTCACTTGGAAGCTTTTTCAGATAGTGATTATGCAGGAAATAACTATGATAGAAGATCAACCACAGGAGGATGTCAATATCTTGGAAGAAGATTAGTCTCCTGGCAATGTAGGAAGCAAACAATTGCTGCAACCTCCTCTACTGAAGCAGAATATGTTGCTGCTGCAAGCTGTTGTGGACAAGTTTTGTGGATGCAAAATCAACTCTTGGATTATGGATTCAACTTCAAAAACACTCCTATCAACATTGATAATGAGAGTACCATCTGTATTGTGAAGAATCCAGTTTATCACTCCAAGACCAAGCATATTCAGATTAGGCATCACTTCATTCGGGATTGTTATGAGCACAGGCTTATAAATGTGGTCAAGGTTCACACAGATGATAATGTAGCTGATCTACTCACAAAGGGATTTGATGTTTCAAGATTCAACCACTTAGTTGTGAGCATTGGGATGATTAACTACTAGGCTACATTTGAGGGGAGGCTTTAGTATTAGTTAGTATACTTTCTTTCAGTTCTTAATGAAAGTATTGGTTTTTAGTAGTTTAGTTTAGAACATATGTTGTATTTGAGGGGAGGCAACATAGTTATTAGTTAGAACTTATGCATGAGCCATTTACAAGTTCTTGGTTTAGTTTGAAGTGTTGATTGTGGATAAGAAGATGGAACGTACTGCTTTGTTGCTTAACGTACTGGCTCAGCAACCTACTGCTTCTCAACATACTGCTTCTCCACATACTGCTACTAGGGAAGATGCTGCTCCTATGTCCATTCCTATCCATGAGGAGTCAGATCAAGGTATGAATCAACCACCATCTCCTAATGATTATACTTCCACAAATGTGTCTCAGCAATTTGAAGAAGATGAGGAAGAGATGGATAATTATGCCTTGACAAGGGAGTTAAGGAGGCTGAAAAAGGAGAGTGAGGCTCAAGCTGCTCAGATAGTAAAATTAAAGACTAAGTTTCAAAGATTGAAGAAGTTTGTTTGGCCACTAGTTCAACAACACCGATTATGGGTAAAGTCTCAGAAGAAGAGTGGTCAGAAACCTAAGAAGTCTTCTCAGTCAAAGAAGAAAAAGTCTAAGAAGCAGTCTTCATTCCAATTGGGGAGGAATTTAGAGAATTTGAATGAAGATGTTGGATTTAATCAAGATGCTGGATTTATTGATGATACTCAGATGACACCACCTGAAAATATTCCTCAAGAAACTGCTGAGAGGAAGAGTGATGAAACAGAGCAAATCAATATTGAAGAAGCTGCTGTTGAAGTAAGAAGTGGTGATACTGAGGAAGTAAATTTGGAAGGAGCTGATGTTGAAAGTACTGCTCTTCAAGGTACTGTGAGGCAATTTATAATTACACCTAGAACTTTGGATTTTGAGGAAGATATTGGTCCTTCAAGTCAAGTTCAAGAGGAAGTTGGCCCTTCTAAACCAGCTCAGGAAGAAGATGTTATAGCTCATACTAACAGTGATGATGAAACAATTGCTGACATTATGATTAATATGTCAAGTCAAAGAGGCATCAGTATTCATGAGGTTGAACAACAACATCATACTTCTTCTCAACCTACCCAGGAGTTAGATCCAAAAGATAAAGGTAAAGGGGTCATGGTAAAAAAGAAGAAGAAGAAGCTGACATTGGCACAGTTAAGAGAAATTCAGATTGCCAAAGGTGAGGAAGCAGCTAGACTATTGCAAGCTAAGATAGATGCTGAAGAATCTAGGAAGCTTATTGTTCAAACACAAAGGCCGATTAGTAAAGCTAGAGAAAGGAATGATATGATGGCTTATCTGAAAGGTCAAGGATATACAGGTTTGGTGAAATTGACATATACAGAGATGAAGGATTTGTATGATGCTGTTAGGGAAGCTATAGAAAAGGATCTTGCAAGCATTATTTCGTTTGAAGATAAGGAGCTTGAAGATAGAAGAAAGGAAAGAGCTGTTACAAGGAGCTCAAAGAGGAAAAGAACAACTGATGAACAGCCATCAAAGAAGTTCAAGGATGCATTTGAATTAAGAACAGACACAGTTGATGAGCTAAGGAATTATCTTAGAGTTGTTGACTTTGAACATCCAAAATTGAAAGAAGATGCTGATAAGAAGTCCAAAATATCTACTTTTTCAGTTGTAGAATCACAAGAAGGAGATTATCTGATCTTTCATAGACAAGATGGAAGTTTTAGAGTATTCAATTCATTATGGGATATACTACATCTGATTGACAGAGATGATATGCTTCAGTTATATCTCCAAGTGCAAACTTACTTTGAGCATATTCCACCACAAGGAGTAGGTTTGATATTGCTAGGAGATCTCACAACCATCTGGGAAACAGAAGAAACAAAGGATAGTACTTTGTGGGAAAATCAAGAAAACTGGGAGATTAACAGATGGAGATTCTTTGAATCAGTTGGAATACATGTTTTGGAGTTAGAGGATGGCACTATGATTCATATGCTAGCAGAACAGAGATATCCACTCACAAGAGATCTGATGATCAGGATGCTAGAGCATGGCATGGAAGTGGAACAAGAGAATGAAGTAGCATTGATGGTCATAAAATTGTTCATCAAGTGGACAACTGAATCTGAAGATTAATGCATAACTACTGGTATGGTTTAATTATTATATAAATCTTTTGAAAAATAAGTACTTTCTTCAAAGTACTGCTAGTCAAACAGTACTTTCTCAAAGTACTGCTTGCAGCATGAAACCAGTAAAGTCTTTTGATAAAATCAGTAATTTTTGATAAGTGCAAAAACATTTTGAAGCACAAAGATTAAACAGCAACAAATGGTTTTGAAAGCAACAACATGGTGTTAGTACTTGTACTACACAACAAATGGTAATCAACTCACCATGTTTAATAAACAAGAAAGAGTTTGACTCATCATGAGGGTACGGCTCTGATGTGATTATCAAATCCGTTTTTAGTTGACAATTTACTAAAAATTGTATGGTTTTTAACTCACCATATCTATGTTAGTGAAGAGTTGGCTAGCCCACAAGATAATGGCTTTGTGGTAAAGGCTGTGGAAAACCATTATATGGTAATTAGTTCACCATGGTAGTGATTGTACTAAAAGAACTAGCTAGTCCAAAAGCAAACGGCTATTTGGTAAAGACTAATCAAATCCGTTGATAGCTGATGATTTGCTAAAAATCATATGGTTATCAATGTACCATGGTTTCTTAAACCTAAACATTGGCTACTCCAGAGTTAATGGCTTTGGTAAAGAGACATCAAAATCCATTAAGTTTTCAATGATTCACCTCTCACAGGAGTTAACACACCTGGAAGTGATGAGAATAGTATGAAACTTTTAAGATCTGATGTACCTATTGCCAATATGATGCTGAGTTGCTGAAAAGAATTGTTGCTGATGAAGATTGAAGATACTGATTGCATTGATGATAACAAAACAACAACGAGACAGATTTCAAAGATACAACCTTTCCTTGAAGATAAAGTGTTGAAGTTAAATACAAAGGAACTTGAAATCAAGCAAGTAGAATTCAAGTTAGGGGAGGATTGTTGGGCTATAAAGTTAAAGTACTGCTGGAATATCAAAGTACTGCTGGAATATCAAAGTACTGCTGGAAGTCAAAGTACTGCTGCTCGTTGAAGGACTGTTATGCAAATTGTTTAAGGACTAATGTGTAATTCTAGAATGTTCGTATTAGATTAGAATTATAATTAGAATTACTTGTCGTTCAAGTTTTGTAAACCGACTAGGGTTTTCCTTGTGCCTATAAAAGGATCCCTAGGTTGGCATTAGAGATAACGATTTTAGAGAGACAAGTTCATACGAATATTAGAAGCTTATTAGAGTATTAGTGATTAGAGTTTGTTAGTGAATCTGTGTAAAGAGCAGGTTCAAGGTTTTTAATAATATTCGAAGTTGTTTATTAATTCTTCTTAGCTTTGTTAAAGTAGATTCCGCATACTTAGCAAAGTAAAGTGTTTCATCATTAACAGTTTTGAATTTATTCAAGGTTGTTAAACCGTAGACAAGCTACAAGTTAGTTTGGTCAGAGTATATCGATCCAACATATGACACAGATTTAACTATAAAAACTCATTCATAGTTCGATTTCTCTAAACACATATCCGCATTATCGACATCGCTACTATCTACAAAAAATTTACGATTCAGAAAATGTCCCAACAAAACAAAACCGGATACACGAAACGATACCAACATAATGTTGGGGCTTCTTCAACCTCTTCAAACACCCCGGATAGGCTAATACCCGGTCCGGCTGGTATTGTTCAAGCGGCTATTCTCCGCAAAAATGCAGACATTAAGGAAGGTGGCCCTGAATATTGTGTAGTGCCAACACAAGAGTATGTAAGGAAAATAAATGAGGATGTCTTTGAAGATGATCATTTTACGCGTGGGCCATGGCTAAGCGCTATTAATAAGCTGCTTAATAGCGAAGGTATCATCGTAACTGGTTGTCTTGGCGATATAAAAAACTATTGCGTAAAAGGGAAACGTGAACTTGTTGTAGCTGTAATCAAGACTTGTACGCCTACCGCGCTTGGTGAGCTAACAGTGACACTAAAAGATCCAACGGGGACATTCTCTGGTACAATTCATCACAAAGTCCTTACAGAAGAATCGGGTTACAAAAACTCTATCAAAGTCGGAGCTGTGTTGGTACTTCGTAATGTTTCGGTGTTTACCCCAAAATCAACACCCTTTGGTCTTAACATTACATTGAGGAACATTGTTGAGGTTTTCGACAAGGATACCGTTTTTATTGGCTGAATCTTTACATATTTATTTCCTACGTTTAGGTTTAATATTGTCTATGTAATGTTTATTTAAGTCAACTTTGTCTTTTTTTCTTTGTAGTTGAATAAAAATTTTATGGTATGTTAATCCTCTTTATTATTAGTAACCTCATTTTAAAGCATACATTTTTGTTAATACATGCTTTTGCACCATATCTAAGTTTCATGTTTGCTTTAGACCTACAACAAAATATAAACCGAATTAGGGTTCAATATAAACAAAATTAGGGCTTGTTTTTTTTGCATGTAATCTCGTGTAACCCCATACAAAAATTATATGCGAGATCTTATTTTATCGTTATTTTTTTTTGAGTCTCGGGTATACCCGGATCTTTTTTTACGCGAGATCTATTTTTTTTTTAGTTCGACCAATAAGATAATGCCACGTAATCTCGGGAACCCCCGGATAAATTTTTACGCGAGATGTATGAGTAGATTTGAAATGTGATAAAAATTTGGGTACTACAAGACATATACACTCGTATATGTCTAGCACAATAATTTTCGCTATTGAATGACTCATTACATCCACCATTTTGAGTTATAACATTTTTCTTCACCCATCCAACTTTCTCCATTAACCTCTAGCAATCTATGGGGACACTGATACCTTTCACACATACATTCCAACTATGTTAAGATTCTCACAAAAATATCTTACTAATTAAACAAACACAAAAATAATAAGGCTCGTACCATCTCTTTCCAAATATCAAATTACCAACCAAATACATTTAGATAAATACATACACATGTATTCTAAAAGTATCTACACAACATTTATAATACATGCTACAAATGGTTAATATTAATATACTATATTTTTAACAAAATAATTATGACGCGTAAAAAATTACTCTAAAAGTTTTTAGAAAATGAAAGCGCGCCAATAATCGCGCCAATTGAAAAATTTAAATAAAAAACGCCCCAAATTAAAACACAATTTCCCTCCCATTGTTTGCATTTATAATCACCTTGCATTTCTATATATCTTCATGAATTTGTCTCTTTGCTTTTCCAACCTAGTTTTCCTCTCGATATCAAAATACATCTACTTGAATAAAGTGGTAACTGCATAAAAAAGGGTTGATCAATAGCCTCGACAAGAAATCGTCTATCATATCTTTTGATCGAAGCCTTGCATCAGATTTGTTTCTCGACCACCATCTTGTGGTATTTGTAAGTTTTCTGCATAAATCTATGATAACGATGTTAATTTACTTTTTGGGTTTTAGCTTAAGTCAAGATTTAATTGCTTCATATTTGTAGGTTGTAATCATATTATAGGACGGAGGTAGTAATATGTTTATGAATCAATCCATGTGAGGCTTACGAACAATAACAAAATAATAATATTAAATTAATATTAACATAATAAACTATTATAAAATAAGATGTGGTAAATAGCAACAATGCAAATGCATAATTTTTTTGATAGATTAATTTTTCCTAAACACCCCCGAAAAGAGGGTAGCTTATTTATTTTTTAAGAACTTAAAGTATAACCCTTTAAATATTTAATAACAACAAAAAAGAATTACGACAATTACATTAATTAATATTTACGTAAGCGAAATGAAATAAATAACATATAAAATAATATCGATGAATATTTTTTACTATACGATAAAAATGAACATAATATTTCATATCTTTGATATTTTTACGATCCTATGAAATGCGTAAGGATTTATAATAATGATATAAGTTGGGTACTTTGGTAAGTTATATTTAAGTTTTTGTTTTGATCCTTTAACTATTTATAACTAATAGAAAAATACATAGTAACACATACTAGTAGTAAATAACAACAAAGCAAAATTTATATTGAGTGCATTTTGAGAAATATACACTAATATAGTTCCAAAAATGTACATTTTTGCTGAAAAAATGGTATCTTATTCGTTTTTATTTGACTTCATATACTATGGTTTACACCTCATTTAACCAGCTTTTGACCTATTTTTTTCACCTCAAATTTTGTGAGCATGTTTTTCAACCAACTTTTTGACCAACATTGAAAACACTAAGGATTCAACATCTAACCACCCTAATTAATTACTTAACTAATTACTAATTACTATTTAATCTTGCTATGTTGATAGGTGTGAAAAAATTAATTTGACCAAAATTAATTTTTTTTTTTAGAAATTAATTTTTCTAAAAAAAATTTTCGTAAAAAAAAATTTATTTTTCTAAAAAGTTTAATTTCGAAAAAAATTAATTTTTGTAAAATATAATTTCGGGAAAAAAATATTAATTTTTCAAAAAAATTAATTTCGGAAAAAAAAATTATTTTCTAAAAATTTACGGAAAAAAAATTTTATTTTTTCTAAAAAAATTCATTTCGAAAAAAAACATATTTCTAAAAAAATTAATTTCGAAAAAAAAATAATTTTTCTAAAAAAATTAATTTTGGAAAAAAAATTTAATTTCGAAAAAAAAAAATTATTTCGAAAAAAAAATTTTGAAAAAATGATTTGGACGTTGGACGCAATTTAGCGTAACGACAGGGACCATTTATGTAATTATATCTCACACTAAATTCATATTTCTTACAACCATCAAGTGACCAATCATAATAAATGATAATGATTATTTGTACTCCCTCCGTCTCAATTTATTTGTCAGGAGAGAGAAAACACAAAGTTTAATAAAAATGGGGCCACTTTAATTTTCAACCACTAAAATAGAATATTTCTCCACTAGATTCTCTAGTTTTTACTAAATAAGGAAAGTGGATAATTAATTTGAGACATCTATAAAAGAAAATATGGACAATTAAATTGAGACGGAGGGATTGTAATAAACACAATCATGACAACAATCAAGTGACTAAACATAATAAACGAGAATGATTATATAAATGAGAATGATTATTTGTAATGATTGGTCTATGATGGGGTGGCTCTCCTAAATTAATAGGTGTAGAAACCCACGATGCCTATTTTTAATAGCATTCGTAACTATTTAAATGGCAAACAAAAAGCCGCAGTGACGCACGGCTCCTCATTATACTCGTTTATTTCATACATTGGTAATGGATTACTTTAATTAAGTGGATCCAATTTAAGATCTATATAATAAAGTGATATATTATCGGTGTGTGCATTAAAACTAGTTTTTAGTTATGTCAATACGCACATGTGTGGAAAAATGTGTATGTCTATGTTCTTTAAACGTAGCCGTTGTGATTTTTTTTTTGAGTCTTTCTATGTATTCATACGATCATGTGGTTTTTGCATATATTGAAGCAATGATTGTTTTCTTTTCTTAGCGATCGCTCCTTAAATTGGTAGTTCATATTGATTAATTGAATTTTGCTTGAAGATGTCTTGGATGTTGAATTAATTAGGAACGAAATAAGAACGGTGAACTAAAATAAAACTGTGAATGATCAATTGAAAATAATACATGTGAATGAAACGATGGTTTAACCTATGAATGAAAGATAATATAAATTTTGTGTATAATTTTTATATAATTTTTTTAGTATAAAATTATATTTCTAATGCAAAACAAAGTTTTCTATCTACATGAATTAATGCATTTAATTGTTAATGATTTGGTATCTATTATTATTATTATTATTATTATTATTATTATTATTATTATTATTATTATTTTTTAAATTATTTTTAATAATAATAATTCATTAAACATAACAAAATTTACATAAAGTTGAATGGGAGTCTAGACACAAGTTGCGCTCCAATTCCTTTCTGAATACAAAAGCTAACTCTGTGAAAGATAAAAACACCACTTTTAGCATTATTCGAGTGACTATTGGCAATAGACTTAATACGTGAAAGTGTGTTCAAAGCCTCTGTATCGAATTCCCCAAACGTAGAAAAGGCAATAGACTTATTATTATTTATTTTTTAAATTATTGGCCACTCATATTCTTTTTGTCCATATTGGTTAAACAATATGTAATAAAGTCTCCAATTTATCATTTGTATTGGTTAATCGAAATGTAATTATTTTGTAATTATCGTTTTATTTAAGTATATAGAGAAATGGAAAAATGTATTAAGGGTGCGTTTGGTTTGTAGATGAGGTTAGAATCGGATTTGGATTTAGGATTGGTTTGATAGAAATTGGGGAGAGATAAAATGAATAATTTAATTAAAATTATATATACTTTAAAAATTAAAAATGAATTTAACAATATTATTTAAAAAAGTTAGGGGAGAGAATACATTTTTAAATTCAGTTTCATGATTGCAGAGATGCTATACGTGGTTAAAAATAAGCATAGTATTAATTTGTCTGTCCATTGTCAGTCCATTCCCTCCATACCTCACAAAAATGAGTGGAATCAATATTTAACTCAAATCCATTACTTTATTCCTGAATTGTTAAACCAAACTAAAGATTCAATGTTTCATTACATTCCATATAGGCAAAAGGTGGATACCAAACGCACCCTATTAAAACAAAATGTGTCATGCACCGATTCTATCTCTTAATTTGATTCATTGATTTGTCCAGTTGTCACAATTATAAAAATAGGAGGATAAGTAGTCACATGTAATATGAAAAAAATATTATTTTCTGTAAAAATTATAGTTTGATGTTAATAATCATATGTTATTGTAAGCCATGGTTAAAAATCACTTATGATTAAGATTGAATTTTTTTTATCCAACTTAATTAATTTTCAAAGACATCTATTCATTTGTGACTACAACTTTTTTTTATCTGTTTTGAAAAGTTGTACGCTATATAATGACGTGTAATTATTAGTGTTGGGTCATAATTTACGAGATCTAACAACTACCAAAGAAAGTTCATCAAAAATACATCGACGTTTCTTTATTCAAAAATAAAAATTACTTGACCTAAATAACGCCCTTACTTGTCTTACATATTTATGTTGATGATTTTTTTTTTTTTTTTTTTTTTTTTTTTTTAATTTTTTTCTAACTTGTGTCTTTGTGGTACATAGATAGAAATACTATTGAGCTTAATTATCATATTTACAAGTTAGTTGATATTAATAATTATTTTGGCGATATTTAGCAAAATTATATTCTTTTTTCAAACATATATATATATATATTGTTGAGTAAACTACATTTTTGGTCCTCGTGGTTTACCGGGTATAACGATTTTGGTCCAATAGTTTCAAACGTAACGGGTTTCGTCCATTTTCGCTGACCCGTAACGGGTTTGGTCCAATTTTTGGTTGACTGTTAGTTTGACCAGTTAAATAAGCGTGAAATGACTAAAATACCCTCGGATGCTGATGTACAATGACTAAAATGCCCTTTCTTCTTCATCTTCAAAAAGAACTGATATGAACTGATATTAAACCATGAATCTGCTACCAGAAAGACGAAGATTGAAGCATCTATGCAGCATTTACACTAATCCTAAATAAACATATCAATACATCATTCAAAAATCAAAACCCTACACATTTAAAATCACTAAAACATAAAAAAACACTAACTTTAACCAAAATCATCATACTTTAATTCACGCTAACACAAATACATACAAATGTACTAATATTAACATAAAACAGTGTGCTGCCTTAGAAACAAAGATCAAAACAGACATACCATTTACACTAATCCTAAATTAAATGAAAATCAATGCATTATTCTAGCATTATTAACAAGGCTTCTTTTTTACAAACCCCAACACGAAACCACCACAACAACTAACTACATTTCCCATAAAATCTTTCATCTCCAATAATCTTTTCCAACCCATACTTAATCCTTTCCACTCCCATTCGAATCAAGCTCGATTTTCAGGCTTAATCCTTTCCACTCCCATTCGAATCAAGCTCCCGACATCTCTAACTTCTTTCACAACCATCAATGAAGCTCACAACTAGGCAACTTTAAAAACTCCAAATCCTCGAAAAATACTCGCCTTTTATCCGATTCGCAATCCCTAACAACTTCGAGAATCAAGAGAAACAAAAAAACCCATTCGATTTGGGTTGTGGATTTGGATTATCAAACCCATTCGATTTGGGTTGTGTTGGTGGTTGGCCGGTGGTGGCCGGATCTAGAGTTTGGGTTTGTGGGTTGTTTCGAGGGTTTGTGGGGATTGGTTTTGGGTTGTGGATTTGGATTATCAAACCCACCGCTGAATTTTTCTTGTTGGTTGGCTAGGTTATGTGAGTGAGGATATTGTGGTTGAGTTAAATCTGTGAGTGGTTAAGATGTGTTTATGTGTTTGGTTTATGAAGATGAAGATTAGATCGGTTTATGTGTTAGATATGTAGATGAAGATGATAGAAAGGGGAGTGAAGATGAAGATGATATGTAGATGAAGATGAAGATTAGGTGGCAATGGTATATAGGGGTTAGGGTGGTGTTTTATTTATTTATTGTGTGAATACAGCATAAAGAAGATAATGGGAGTGAGTGAGTGATTGAGTGAAATGACCAAAGTACCCTTTCTTTTAACGGTCAAACTAAGTTTGACTCACGGTGTTAGGAAAAATGGACCAAACCCGTTACGGGTCAGCAAAAATGGACGAAACCCGTTACGTTTGAAACTATTGGACCAAAACCGTTATACCCGGTAAACCACGAGGACCAAAAATGTAGTTTACTCTATATTGTTTTAGTAAACATCTATGTTCATTTAACACTCTTAACCATATGCCATCATAAGTCGGATCAAATGAGAATAAAATTTAAAAGAAAAAGGATAACAAGTAATCATAACTACACATTTAAAATGCACCGACTTAGATTTAAATACACCCTAATGTATTTTATAGTTAAAAAATAGATGCATATAAATATATTAGATGCATTTTATCAAATTAGATGAATCTTATGTATTATTCATCATCTGCATGTCAAATGTAGTTCTAGTGCTACTTTTTATCTTTTTTCATTTCAAAGTCACTTTTAAAATTAATTGGGATGCATTTAAATGAATAGAGATGCATCTATTTCAAGTCGATGTATCTTAAATGTGTGGTTATGGGTGTGTTTGGTAAAAAGTAGCACTGAGCAGTAGCAGTGAGTTGTGAGTAGTATCTGTGAGCAGTAGCCACAGCTCACAGCCCACCGCTCACAGCTTTTTAAAGAAGCATTGAAAAAATGAGCATTCCTAAAAAATGGCAAAGCTCACCGCTCCTTTGTCAAACGAACAATAAAAATCAAAAAGCTCATTGGTCACCGCTCATCGCCCCAAAAAGCTCCGCGCCAAACATAGCCTATATCTACTTCTCTTTTTTCTCATTTTAAGCTTTTCTTCTCGATAGATCCTTACACATGCCACTATTGCATAAGATTTAAAAAAAAAAAAAAAAAAAAAAAAAAAAGACTTATGTTGATGTTGATTAAATAGTCAATTGCAATTCTGATAACAATCTTTAGTTCATAAATATTTGATAAACTGATAACGACAGATGTAAAAATACTAATAATCAAACTTAAACATGAATTAATTTTAAACTAAGAAAGCATAGAAACCAATGTATTTGAAGTTTATGAAGTAAAAACACGAGTAAGAGTAATTTCAACTCAGATGATTATCACCTTAACTATTTTGTCAAGTATCACGTGTTAAAGCATTAGATACTTTTAACATTAATCGCTAAAAACATCACTTATTTACCTTTTTTTTCTTCAAATCCGCAACCCTTTATCACATGTTTATTGATCAATTCACTTTTACCTTATTTTCAAGAGAAAGAGATCCGCATAAGTTCATATCTAGCTAACTGATGATACCATATACAAATATGCTAATGAGTGTCAAAGCCTTTGGTCTAGGTCTAGGTCTAGTGGTACGTGGGTTGCCCATCAACTTAAAGGTTATAAGTTCAAGCCTTGTTAAAGGCATTTGTGAGATAGCTAGGTGGTATATTGTGTGAAAAAAAATATGTTTTTCAAAAAAAAATAAAAAAATGCTACTGAGTCTTTTACTTGATATTAAATCTAAACACCGGGGCCCGTTTGGTTGGGAACTATTTGAAAGTTTTCTTAAGCTAGTAGCTTTTTGTTTTAAGAAAAAGGTTCTTACTTGATAAAAAGCCTTGTTTGGATACAAGAGCTTTTATTTAAACATAAAAGCTTCAAAACAAGAAAAACTAAAAAGCTTCGTCATTAAGCATTTCAAATATTGTCGAGCTTTTTAAAGTTATAATTTCAAAAATTGCCTCGAATTCACTATCCTTTTATCTAAATTGACACTAACCCTTTTTTTCGTACAAGACTTTATAATTGTTGGTTTTTTGTTTTATAATATAAAGGTTGCTCTGTAACACGTTTTTAATATTCGTGAGTGTATTGTGAAAGTTTAAGAAAAAAAATAATAATAATTGGAAATGAGATTGTTCCGTAAATATAAAACGCACATTATAGATAATTTATTACTCGCCTGTTAAGTCATTCAAAAATTTTGTTGTCACTTTCTAATTATACATATGTTGTTTTACGTCATTTACATTTTATGTTTTCAGTAACAACTAGTTTATCAAACACTTTTACAAAACAAAACGCCGCAACTTGAAGATATCTTTATCAGCTAACAGTTATCAGCTAACAATTTACATTTAACTCAACCACCTATAGCGTACACCCATTTTGGCACAATCTTTTAACTCACTGAAGTTTCATTCAAATAGATTTCTTAATTCACCGTCTATGTAGACACGATAGGCATTCGTTTAAGTGATGAAAATATCTTAACATAGCCCCTGGACTATATTTGTTGGACTAGTTATAAACCTCGCACATACACTCGAGGTGTTTCAATAGCAAATTATTAAATAATATTTTGAATGAGTCGTTCCTATATGTATAATCTCGTGCATTCATTTACATATCATAATAATCATGTTTTCATTTTAATATTTATAATCTCGTGCCTATATTAAGTGTCGGGGTGATTAATTTAATAATAATAATAATAATAATAATAATAATAATAATAATAATAATAATAATAATAAAGTGTTGTAGGATTAACTTCGTTACAGCTAGAGGGGTGGGGGCTCATATAGTATCTCGGCTTCCCACTAGTTTCTTGTGAATCTTTTGAATTTCTAATAAAGTGTTGTTGAAAAAAATAGCAAAATAATAATAATAATAATAATAAAGTGATGTTAATGTTAATAATAATAATAAAATAATAATAATAATAATAATAATAATAATAATAATAATAATAATAATAATAATAATAATAATAATAATAATAATAATAATAATAAGAGGAAGTATGCGTCTAAATGTGGGGACATACAAATTCATACCATTTGCTTTTTCTAAGTTCGAGGAATTTGATATGAAGGCTTTGAACACACTTTCACGTATTAAGTCTATTTCTATTAGTCACTCAAATAATGCTAAAAGTGGTGCATTTATTTTTAATAGAGTGAGTTTTTGTATTCAGAAAGGAGTGAGAGCACAGCTTTTGTTTAGACTCTCATCCAACTTCATTAAAACTTTTACAACAACAACAACAACAACAATAATAATAATAATAATAATAATAATAATAATATCTAGAGGAGTGACCTTACTGAAAGGTATCCGAAAGTTCTCAGTAATTCAAGACATCGGATCGCGAGCCGCTGCTCATATTTTTAGTAGGATTAACTTTGCAATAGCTAAAGGAGTGAGAGCCCAGTTAGTATCTTGACTCCCCTCTAATTTCTTGTAAATCCTATGCTTTTCTAATGAAGTAATGTTTTTTTATATAATAATAATAATAATAATAATAATAATAATAATAATAATAATAATACTTAAACTTAAAAAAAAAATTAAAAATTGTATGTCTAATTAAAGGGTACGTGTTAACTTTATAAACATATTAAAAGTTATGAATATTTACGCTCAAGTATTGAATTTAAGATCAGATTTTTTTATAATGTTTTGTAATTAATAATTGTAAATTTTATTAACTAATCAGAATATAACGAAGTTCTTGAAATTACCTGTTTTTTAAGCATTTTTTTAAACGCATGCCTGTTTGTATATATTTTTTTTGTCATATTATTTGCAAAACGAAATTGAGACAAATTTGAAAAGTTAAATTTCCAAATTTGACTTTCATTGACTAATTAGGTGACTTAATTTTGCGATGCGGCAAAATTGATCTTTCCTGTTATTTCAATTTGATTTTTGACAAACATTTAACTTTGTGAAATAACTTCGAAGTGACGTCTTTCTCATTATATAATATATTTCTATTTTCAAAGACAAATATCTATGTTCTTATTCATTTATTCCGATCCTTATCAACATTCTTTACTTACATAAAACCTGTTTTTATAATGCTTGGCCCACCTTATGCTACCGCTTATATATTACTCCCTCCGTCTCATATTAAGTATTCACTTTTCAAATGCATAAAGTTTTAAGAAATTCCACTAACTACACTCTCCACCAATAAAATATCACTATTACCCACTAAAGTCTCTTATCATTGGTTGAAAATATTCCCTGAACACTTAATTTAGGACATCCTAAGATTCCATTATAAACACTTAATATGGGACGGAGGTAGTATTATTTTTTTTTTAAAGTTTTTATTCATTCTCAAAGACAAGAAAAATGTCTAACTTTTTGTCCATCACACTCTTAATACAGACGCCGTACTCACATCACACTCTTATTAACACCGTTATCTACTTGGCATATAACTAACACCTTTGTGGTCTAGCGGTTGAAGCTTAGTTAGTTAAGCGAGCCATGGGTGAGAGTAGTATCGGGTGGGTAACCTTTCGGGAAGTTCTCACTTGTGGACCACAAGCTCTGTTGGTATTAGGTAATGAAGAGGAGAGCCTGTAAACCGCCCCCGGTTTTCATCCAGCCGTTACTCCAGCGAGGAAGTCGTGTGGAGGCGGTACGGTTTTTGGACGGATGCCGTTTGTAGTCCTCATTATGCCCAGCGTGAGTATGTGATGGATGAGGGCCTGGCAAAATGGTAGATTGTGACTTCAACGAAAAAATAATAGTCACCTTCCAAAAAACAAAAAAAAAATCCACTTGGCATATAGTTTTGCAACACGTGGCCCAACCTACTCATCTTACCCTACATGTGTCTGACAAACCTGCTTAATTAAGTTAAATTAGATTTTATTTATATTTTCCAAATAAGATAAATGTCAACTTACCGTACATCAGTCTTAACGTCCGTTAATTTTCTGAATATAATAAATGTCAACTTACCGTCTATCAATCCTAACGTCCGTCAACTCAAATATTTCTTTGTAAATCCAAACTTAAAACACTTATAATAGAATAAAAGAGAAGGCATGACCAAAAGTTTAGCATTTCTATAAGCCCCAATAGAACAAAATATAGAAAGTACATGCCTTTGACCCTTTATCCAAAATCAACAACTTTTTTTCATTGCTAGAACACTCAATATCACCAATAAATCTACATTCTTAGAGATTTAAAGGCTGCAAGCTGTAGATTTGTAGAACATTGATTTTACGACAAGAACTCTGTAATAAATCATTTCTCTAGGTTTCGCGTAAATGAGACAATGGATTCCTCATCTGGCATGAAAGCTTCATCTTCCTGCTCAATCAAGACCTGTTCAAATGAATTTTGTGGTAAAAGTATGGTTGTATCAAGACCAGGTTGGAAATCTGGTGGCCGTAAAGTCGATCTTTGCGATCAATGCTTGTAAGTTACTTTTATTAAGTCTGATCGTCACTTACACTTAAGATCGATTTTTATTAGCAAATTTGACGTTGTTGTAAATGCTATTTCGGGTAATACAAGTATTGTGTTATGAGATGTTAACATGCAATGATTTGTTTATTCAGAACAAAAGTTTACCAACCTGCAGTGGTGCACACTTTTGGTGCAAATAGATCAAGTGCAACAATTGATCTACATTCTAATTAAGCGTGAATAAATTATATATATTTTCAATTCTGTGATACTGTTCGCACATATAACAATTGATCTGTACGTGTTATATGTACAGATCAATTGATCTCTATATTCTGATTAAGCGTGAATAAATTTTATATTATGTACATCTTATATGTGCGCATATATAGTATCACAGAATTTTACGCAATTCTGTAAGTGCGAAGATAATGTGTATTTATATTTGTTGTAGAGATTGTACATCTAGCTACGTGCTATAAGTCGATAACTGAAAATCGATCAGCTTCCATTTTATGTTTATTAGTTGTGCATGATTCATTAAACTCATTCATGATCTATTTCTTTCTGTTTCTTCTTGTAATCCTATCATTTTTTCAAGGTTTTAACTTGTACTGACTCTTATTGAATTTGATTTCAGTGTTGCATTCAGACGCAACCAGTTTTGCTCTGTGTATCATAAGACGTTGAAAGGTTGGAAAACTTGCCGATCATGCCAAAAGGTTAGAATGGATTTTTGTTACTAGTATATAGTAAACAAACCAAATTATTATTATTTTTGATAGCCTATAATAAAATCTTTGTTTTATAATGGATGCAGGATTTTCATTGTGGATGTTTTGCTTCCTCATTATATGATGAGATAAACAGTGAATTCGAGTGTCGAGGCTGTGTGGCACAGCATGCGAATTTGGTAAGGGTGAATATACATAATAATCAATTGAATTTCTTGAAAAAATTTGTTTGGTTCTAACAAATGCAATTATGTTTCAGAATCAGAAGTCTGGTTCTGAAGAAACTAATGATGACGCTACAATCACCCGGACTCCTCGTGCTAATGGTGGCACTACTATCATCCCGACTCCTAATGATGACACAACAATCAGCCCAACTCCTTGTGCTAATGACACAACAATCAGCCCAACTCTTCGTGCTAATGACACTACAATCACCCCGACTCCTCGTGCAAATGGTGATACTATCACCCCGACTCCTCGTGCTATTGATGACACTACCATCACCCCGACTCCTTGTGCTATTGATGACACTATCACCCAGACTCCTTGTGTTATTGATGAAACTACTATCATCCCGACTCCTCGTGCTAATGATGACACTACTATCACCCCGACTCCTTGTGTTAATGATGACATTATTATCACCCCGACTGCTCGTGCTAATCATGACACTACTACAATCACCCCGAATCCTCGTGCTAATCATGACACTACTACTATCACCGCGACTCCTCGTGCCCTTGAACACAATGCAAGTGAAACTTCATCAAAAACTCGAGCTAGTGCTCAAACTCGTGAGGAAAAGCATCAAACTGGAAGACGAAGTGAAAAGAGTGTGCCATATCGTAACATTCCTAGAATGACAAATCTACAGGTTGAAGAGATTAAAAGAGGGTATCTTTTCGATTCCTTGAATATATATGTTCGTTAGTACATAGTAGTATAAATTGTAAGAACTGTGATTTTATGACATAATAAATTATTTTTTTACTTGATTCTTCAGTTTGTTTGAGTCACTATTAGCTGTGGTAAAGTACCAAATGGGCGGTTTGGGTAACAGATTAAACGGATATTTAAATGCATACCAGGAAAACACTTTTTGTGTGCTGGGAGCGTTTAATTCAAGCTATTGAATGAATTGAGTGAGTTTAATGTGATGTGTGTAGGTGTGTTGGAGAAAATTATCGGATTGTGATGGGTTTAGGGGAAGAAGAAATCCAAGATCGTTCAGATGAACTCGAGGTGAAACTCATTCCCTTATTTGAAAAGGTATTGACTGCCACTGATACTGGGAAGAGTACGTGGCTGGTGCTACCGAAGAACTGTGCGGAGGTTAGTATACATATGTAACTACTTAGCCTAACTAACAATAGTACATGTTTTAGTCGCATCGATACAGCATTAAGTGTAGTAATGTTTATATATCGATATTGTACAGCATATTTTTCCTTCTATCGATGATCAAGAATCAAAACAAATAGTGTGTCAAGACACTGAAGGGGAAGACTGGATATTTAAATTTAGGTCTTGGACCAAAAATAAGGGCCGAATGTATGTCCTAGACAAATTTTATCTATATGTTCAAGCTATGGATTTGTCTATAGGAGATACAGGTAAGAATAACAAATTTTACTTTGTGATCAATCTTATAGAAGTTTCCTTGTAAAAAAGGTATAGTGATATAGTATAACTCAATGATCTATATTTTCTTCTTCTAGTGACTTTTAGTAGGTTGGATCCTGAAAGAAAGCTGGTCATAGGATACAGAAAGAATTCATCTGAATCACCGTCTAACCACTTGCCAAGGGCTGCGATTGCTTCAACGTCTAGAGTGAGGAATACAAGGGTAACTTATGTTCGGAATTTAAGTCACCGTATTTTCATCATTAATCCGATAAATGATTTTCTTTTGTCTGCTTATTTATAAAATCTTGTTCAAATGATTGTTATCTATATATAGGGCATTGTCAAGTTAAACAATGTTAACGGGGAAAAGGGAAAAAACAAACCGGCTATGCCTTCGATGGTTAGCCAAGGTGAACTAAATGCATTTCCATGGGTTGAGTCAGACTTGGTGGCACCCCGGGTTCCTGTTTTTGCAAGGAAGAAGAGTGTTGAAGTTGGATCAACCAGCAACAGTTCAAGAAAGAAGCACAAATTGTCTGAAGTTGATACTCCCAATGAAGCTCAAGAACCTGTATCCTCAGATCATGGTGGCAATGGTCCTTTTGTGGCAGTGGCTAATCGGGTCAAAATCAAGAGCAAAAAGGTACTCAATTCTATATGTCGAAGAACAGTATATAAACACATGTTATTGATCAAATCAATATCTTTTGAATTTTTTCATAGGATCCCAAACCAAAGCTTGTGACTGGACACCAAAATGCTACATCAGCTTCCTCGTTTAGCCAGGTGGCCCAGGTTGGTGTTTTTACTTAGCCACATGGCTTAAATATAATTTTTTTGTACCTTCATCTCTTTGTATTCAGGATACCTGTTAAACGCATTTCTTTTGTCAACTTATTTAGAAAGTTGTGTTCAAATGATTGTTATCTATAGGGCATTGTCAAGTCAAACAATAAAAGTGCGGGAAAAGCCAAAAACAAATTGGCTATGGTTTTGAAGGTTACCAAAGGGAAATCAGACGCATCAGCAAGTGGTCTGTCGGACCTAGCGGCAACCAATGTTCCTGCTTCTGCAAAGAGGAAGCATTTTGAAGTGGGATCGACGAGTCAAGGTAAAAAACAGAAGCGTAAGCGATCTGAAGTTGATGTCACAGCCAATGAAGTTCAGGAACCTGTACCATCCCCTTGTAGTAACGGGACCATTGAATTGGTGGCCAATGGAGTCAAAATTAAGAGCAATAAGAAACTCGAACGTATGATTCGAGAAATATTAAATAAACAAGGAAAACTTGTAACAGGAAACCAAAATGCTACATCACCTTCCTCGGCGAGTCAGGTTTGTCTTTTTGTCTAGCTAACACGTAACTTTGACCTTGTATTCAGGATACCTGTGAAAGAGTAAAAGCCTTTTCATCCAGTTAGCTCTTATGGAGTATTTTACAGTTTTAACATGCAAACCTGACAACCTTTTGATTCTGTTCTCATGATCGTTATCTATAGGACATGGCTGAGACAAGTACCCGTAAAAAAAATTCAAAGGGAAAGAACTCACTGCCTACACTTGCTAATATTTGCAAGGGGAAGGCAATTGATTCAACAAGTACTCCACCGAATAGGGTGCCAGTCGAACCCCCTGTACGTGCTAAGGGAAAGCACATTGAAATTGGTTCCACAAGTCGTAGCGCTGATAGAAAAAGAAAGATCTCCGCATTTGATCCCACATTGAAAGAATCCACAGAACTAGAATGGTCACCACGTGCCCCTCGTAGTAGCAAGGTACTTGACTATATATCACCTCGCTTGGATAAATAATGTTTGGATTACGGCTTTTATCTATCACATGATGTATGATTATGTAAAGTATAAGATTAGCATATCAAAAGAAGTCAAAACATTAAGTTTAGTGTTTTGTGGCTGGTATGAGTGCACTGAAGACTAAGAGTCCATTAATTTTCAAGAAAATCATATAGTTCATTCATATGATTTACCATAATCACAAAATAACATAGGTAGGGGTAAAGCTGTCTACGTCTCAACCTCCCCCATACACCGTGGAAGACGGTATTGGGACCCATAACCGGTGGAAGACGGTATTGGGAGTTACTTTACCTTTTATTTTATTTATTTATTTATTTATTATTATTTATTTTTTAATTTTTTTTTTACAAAATAACATAGAAAATACAACAATATTGAAATTTGGTCTTGGCAATACGTATGTATTTCATTATTTGTGCATACAGGGCAAAGCAGTTGTGAGAAGTTCAACTCCCCCACCGAAGAAAGCTCCGTAAGTTTGATACCAGATTAAAATGCTTTTCCTTATTACATAGGCGAATAGGCAAACTAATCTTTGTTCTTGTTGGTGCACTAGATCAAAAGACAAGTCAGTTGCAAAGAAGATCAAGAATACAACTCTCAGGACGATCGGTGAATGACAAATGATCCTGCAAAATTATTTTGCACAACATTCCTCTATGAATATATTTGCTAATAAATTTATCTTTTTTCATGACTTGCAGCATCTTCAAAAAAGACCAAGACTAGAAATCTTGAACCTGAACCACAAGCAACAGTTGAAGCGAGAGTTGCACCAGAACCATCAAATGTAACCAAGAAGCACCCACGTCATAGAACAGGATGTCAGTGCATTATTTGCATTCAGCCACCAAGTGGGTCAAAACACTCATCAACATGCCCATGTCCTTCTTGTGTTGCCAAAAGACTCCGTATCAAGAACATGAAAGAAAAGGCTAGCCAGAAATCACCCATTCAGCGGCACAGAAAAGTTCCAGAGCCAGCCGAGCCCTCAAACCAACACACCATCACAATCAGTAGCGGCTCAGAAGAGAACCAAAATGAAGGAAGAGAACTATCACAGTCAGCCGAGCCCTCAAACAAACAAACCATCACAGTCAGTAGCGGCTTAGAAGAGAACCAGAATGAAAGAGTAGAACCACCAGAGACAGCCGAGCCCTCAAATGTCCAAACAATCACAGTCAACTGCGACTCAGAAGAGAACCAAAATGAACAAAGCTTGACAGGTTCACATTCAAATAATACTATTCGGCCATTATTTGACCTGAATCTCCCGGCGTCCGATGATGATGACGACTTTTTGGATCCAACGCGTCAATATACTAATGGTTACGGTGGATATATAAGTGAATAGGCAAAATGGCGGCCGCAGCAGTATGGTGGTGTATGGCATATGGGCTTCCAGGAGTTCAAACTTCTGAGAGGTGTTCAGAATTGCGTTAAAACTTAAAAAATGCTTCTTCTTCTTTCTTTCTTTTTTGGCATTTTCATTTTATGATTGCAAGGATATGTTTTGTTGGCTTTTGAAGTTTTGATGTGCATGTTTGAATAGATGCATACAAACAGGTTGTTAAACTTGTGATACATGTCCTATTTTTTTTATTAGGGTTTTCAAAGTTTGGTCGAAAGCAATTAGAATCGAAGTAATCCGGCCTTTTTTTACTAGTTGACTATTTTAAAAATTTAAGCTTGGGTTGTTTAGGGCTATATTTGGCGAAATTAGCTGTAGCATTAGATGTGACAGCAATTATGACTTATGAGTTATCAGGTAGTAGTAACATAAAAGTAGGTTAGAACTAATAAAAGCTTCTTTTAGCACCGTTAAAAAATGTAGGGCTTCAAAAATCTGAGAATGATAACGGCTTGTGTTGCCGAACAGGCTTTGTATCTTAAATGCTACAAAATTTCCAAAACACATTGTCTGATTGCTTATTTTAAACTGCTTATAGCAAAAAATAATAGTTGAGGGACCAACTTTGTAAACTATCATCCTATGATGTTTCGGCCGACTTTATTAACTTTGGCTTTATAAAAACATTTGTTTAATACGAGTAAAATAGTTTTATATTATCAATCGAGTTCGTTTGTTTGGGGCGAGGAGAAAGCAATTTTATCGTGTTTTGTTTATTTTCGTTGGTAATCTGTTTCACAAACTCTATAAAAAAAATTGGATCCAGGTATTAAAAAGCATCGCATTTGTTTCAGAAACCTTGTTGAGGATACTTTATATTTGATTTTGGAAAAGGTAAACCAAAAAAATGATCGAGGCTAGCTCGTCCTCCGATATCCTTAATAATTTGCTCAATCGTTTTAGGCAGCTAGAGTCATGTTCTTGACATGGTTGTACTGTTGGAGTCTTGGATTCTTGTTTAACGAATGGAAATTTTATCAAGTTTTTGTACATCTTTAAGACTAGTGGATCTTGCTGTTTGCTATAGTAAGTGACCGTGGAATTTTGCACCTCAACCTAAATTGTCGTCAGAGCACTCCGAATATGTATAAATGTTATTAGAAGCTGAGCATTGCGCGTTTTAGAAGCTGAGCATTGCTTCTGGTTGTCAAAAATTTGTTGGTTCAAGCTTTCAAGACTTTTCTCCAACCTTGGCAAAAAATAGTGCTATTCTTCGCACTTATTTTGTCAAGGTATAGTCAACTGTGAACTTTTTTTTATGTGGATAATAATTTTGCTACATTTATAAGTGTCACAAATATTTAAAAAAATAATCCACATATATAAGTGTGTACAATTATAATAAAGCTATACTTATATGTGTAGCAAATGTTTCCACACTTTTTATTATAAACATTTTTTGCAATTTTGCGTGTGGACATTCAAAAAATATTTCCACACTTTTAAATATAGAAATTTGGATAATATCTCCACACTTATATGTGTAGAAAAATTTGTCACACCCATTATTACCACACATGAGAAAGTGTGGACTTAATAATTTTACACATTTTTAAACGTGGCCATTTGGCTTTTAAAATGTGGAGAATTCAACTAGTATTTTTGTAGTGCGCGTTTGATTCTAGAGGCACCACGTCCACCACTATTATAACTGGAGGTGCTAGTCTCGAATGTCTAAATCTTTCCTCTCCTAAGTTCCCTTGGGGACGTACATGAACTCTCTATGATTGGGTTGGGCTATGTTGCAAACCTTAAAATCCTTAACTCAAAGTTGTGTAGCTTGGTTGACGATGATACCTTAATAAAAGTTGGGCGTTCCTTGATAGGACTTCTATTCTCGTACCAATTTGAATCTTAATGCTCGATGAGACCTGCGCACTAAGAAAAAGAACAAACACCGTTAGGCTTATCGAGGGATTGTCTCCCCCGATTATCCTCCGGCGTGAGAGTAAGTAATCGAATGTAGGGTTTAGTTTATGGTTAGGGTTTATTGAAGATCGTACCTCTACCGAGGGCTGGAATGCCCATTATATATGCACGAAACCCTAGTAGGTTTCGTGTTCCCTACTCTTCGGCGTGTTAGCCGACATCGGATATATGGTATATATCCTCTTTATTTAGAAGATACTCTATATATTATCCGGAAATAACTTTGGGCTTGGGCCTTGTCGACCCAAGCCGCATAACTGGTAGTCCAGTTGCGGCCCAAACGTGATGGGCTTAATTGTTAGTATTGTTTACTAACCGGGTTCGTGACCCGGGTGTAGACTATACGTCATCATGTCCCCCCAGTCTAGTGTGCGCAAGGTAAAACCTACGGACGCTAGACTAGAGTCGTGTCGAAATTATTTCCCACGCGTACGCGGGAAGCTTTCAAAAAATATACCGCCAAAAACACACGTGTGATGTATCTAGTCCAAAAAAGTGCAATTTGGGTACCTTGGGAAGTGGAGAGGTTGCCCACTTGCCTTGTACCGTCATTTATCCTAGCCACACGATTGGAGTTAGTGGGATACACGTGTCGATCATCTGTGGTGGATAGGATAAGTATATAAACTGCCGCCTCTCATTTACTGTGACATCCACAGTTAAAAAATCGCCATTCCACCATTTTTACATCTTCAAATCTTCTTCCAAAAAAGATAATTCAAAGGTAATTGCGCGTGCGCACATAATCTGAGTCAGAAAATGGTAGCGCAACTTCATGATTTCCATTCTAACATAACCGAGGATGAACTGATTCAGTTCACCTCGGATTACTTCATTCCTATGGGTCTGCGCCCCGAGGTACCAGGTCCGAATGACACCATCGCGGATTTCCCTGCTGGGAAAGTGGGGCTATATACGCGCTTTTTCGAATGGGCGAATCAGCGCGTCCCCATCTCCGTGTTATTGAGTGACATACTTCATTACTACGACCTCCACATCTCCCAGTTGCATTGTATTGGTGCTGGGAAGATTGCTAATTTTGAGGTGAACTGTCGCTTGTTAGCGGTTCACCCATCCCTCCACTTATTTCGCGCGTTTTATCACTTGACGTGGTCAAATGGCTGGGTTACCTTCGCCAAACGCGTAGGGAAGTTACAATGTTATCTGACTAAGGTAGATAAGCTCAAGGATTGGAGGGAAAAATTCTTTTGGGTTGATGACGCCGTCTTCCCTTCCCATTTTCCATTTTACACCCGTGCCAATCTGCCCAAGGATGAGCGCCCCCCTGAGACGTGGTATAACGTGGATCATGCGGCGATAATAGATGAGAACCGCCTTCCGATCAAACCATATCCAGAAGCGTTCCTGGTGCACATGGGCATCAGTCGCAACTATTTTGAGCATGAGACAGAAGTTCCCACATTCTTGAATGCGGATGGCACGGGTGGGTGCTCCTTCTGTCGCCTTACTGTCGTTATTAGTGTAAGCTCTTCTTCTTTTTTCATACTTTATGTAACTTGCCTTTCTTTGTTTACTTGATGCGCAGAGATGGATCTGTTTGCTGTTGTGAGGCTGGAGAATCCGCGTTCCGTGGCGGTGGGAGTGCGTCCTCTGGGGGACGGTGAGCAGACTATTCTGCAGGCGACTGCAGGGCGCGTCGTGGACTTGGTTATCCCAGAGTCCGAAGGTTCCCCTGATGTGGTGGTAGCTGAACCAGTTCAGTCTGTGGCTCCTCCTGTGCAGCAAGGTCCTGACACTGCGCAGCCTCCTCTCCCTGAAACGGTGATCCATTTAGAGGAGACTGACAGTGAGATGGAGGAGAGCTCCCCACTGACGCGGAAGAGAGCGTCTGGTGGTTATGGTGAAGGGCCTTCCAAGAGGCCGCGAACTGAGGCTAGTGGAAGCCCATCTTTTACTGAGGTGCAGATGAGGTAAGTACCTTAGTTATTAGTTAGAAACTTTTGTCAAGTTATATTTTATTCTAACTTTGTTTCTTCGTGTCCTCAGTGTGGATGCTGAGAAGCCTAGTGGAGGTGCGTCCACGACTGAGACTGAGAAGCAGAAGGACGTGTCCTCGACTCCTCCCCCCATGTAAGTATTTTTTAGCATTTCCTTAGTATTTTGTGTATGCTTGACCGTGCGCTGACCTTGTCTATTTGATGTTTTTTGCAGTGAACAGCCTGTGGAGGACGCTGGCGTCCTAGATGGGAGTGCGCCACCCGAGGTGAGTCATGCTCTGGACGGGGCGCGTTCACCGAGGGATGTTGAAGTGGAGTCAAGCCCATTTGACTCTACGATGGAGGAGCTTGCCTCTATCGCTGTGCGCCAGTCTGAGCTGGTGGCGCAAGCAAGGGTACACAAGTCTGAGGAAATTTCCAGACTGCAGGCGCAATTAGCGTCTGTGCAGGCTGAATTAGCAAGCTCTAAAGCTGAGCAGCTGAGCTCCAAGGCTAAACTGGAGCGCGCAGAGGCGTCTGCGCGAAAAATGGGTGAGGAGAAGGTCATGGTGATGGCTGAGCTGGGGAAGGAGCGTGCTGCTGCGGATCTTCAGAGGCGAAATTCTTTATGGGCGCTGAAGTACTTGCAACAGAATAGGAGCAAGCACTTTGCCAATATTGAAGAATTCCGTAGCAAAGTGGAGCTTGCGCTGAAGATGCAGGAGGAGAAGCTCCGTAAGCTTAGCATCGAGTATGATGAGGAGCTATATCCTCATTTGGTTCAGTCAGTGGCTGAGCGCAGGTACATGATGTTTTTATCTCTTTATAGCTTGTGAATATTTGAGACCCTTTTTCTTATTAACACTTGTGTTAATTCGTAGGTGGTTGATCAGTCATGGTCTTCGCCTGGCGGCCATGTGTACGCTGGAGCATCCTGAGGTCACCGCATCCTTTGGGAAGGTTGTGAATTGCGCTATTGCGCACGGTGAGACCTCGGCCGCAGATAAGCTTGCGGAGGCCAAGTTGCTGGCTGTGCCGCTTGCTGAGGTGCCTGGGTATAAGGCGAATGCCCATGATGAGCTTGTTGCTGCCATGGAAGAGCTAAAGAAGCTGGAGCTTCCGCATATCGCTCTCTTGGAGCGTGATCAGGACCAGCCGATCAGCGTGATCATGGCGGGGCTCACTCTTCCTAGGCATCTGCAGGATGATGCAGATCAGCAGGTGGACTTCTACTTGAAGCCTGATGTAGCGCAGTTGCAGGTACCCATTTTTGCCCAGCCTCGTGACATTCTGAATCCTTTCCGTCTTGAGAAAGAGATTTCTTTGCAAAGGTCGCTAAATGCGCATGTTTCCAGGGTCGCACGAAAGAAAGGCGAGAAAGGAAAGGCCATTCTGTGCGGCATAGGCGCTGCGCATCAGCCTAGATCCGATGGTGTGCCTGTCTGCGTGGCCACCGTTTCTCTTGATGATGCGGAGTTGTTGAAGAGGCTCGCGGATGCAAAGGAAGCGGCTTTGAGCGGGGGTTCCAGCCAGTTAAGGCGTACATATAGTATTTAGCTCTTTTGTACAAGTCTTTTTGTAGAACCGTATTCTATGAATAAAAAGTTGCTTTTGTACTTAGTGTTTCTATAACTTCTAAATACTTATGCTTTTTGAACTCGTAGTTCTTATATGACTTATGTATCCTTGCGTGAAGATAGCTTTAAGTGTTTAAGCGTACTTAGAAAATAAGGGTCATAATCGTGTATGAATTTCCTTAAGGACCGTAGTCGTGTGTTGAATTTTTCCAACTTAATCATAGTCGTCTATGTATTTTTGTAATTTTACTTGTCGTATTTTACTTTAAGGAGTCAAGAGTCTTGACTTCCTGAGTTGTTAAACGCGCACAGTGTGCTCTATCGCGCATCCGTCGTGGGGTGCGTGAGGAACTTGCGCCAACGTCTTGAGCGCAAGGTGTTTAACAAGGATTCGTGATCCGGTGTTGATGGGTTTGCAACCCTCTTACTCAACGAGTAGTTTATTAGGTTTACTCATCCTTTCTGCCATCGTGGGTCTTAGTGTGTGCATGCACGCCATGTAGGCAAGAATATAACAATATTGAAACATGATAATAAAAGATGCAAACAATAAAGTTAAATGTGTTATGGAGTTAGCTAGAAACCATAACGTTTTATTAATACTTGCAAGTTTTGAAAAAGAATGTTTATCTAGATAATTCATAAAAATAAAATTACATGGATCTTTATTGAGGGCACTTTCTAAAGCGCATGAGTGTCCATGTTGGGCCGTAGCCTTCTTCAAAGATAGCACCGTTTAAGGTTGCGGACGTTCCATGTTCGCTGTAGCTCATTTCCGTCCTTGTCGCGTAGCTTGTACGCTCCATTGCCAAGTGCTTCTATGACCTCGTAAGGTCCTTCCCACTTTGGTCCTAGCTTTCCAGTGTCTTCTGCGCGGCTTGAGTCGTTTTCGCGGTATACGAAGTCGCCTGGTCTGAATGAAGTGCTGCGCACTTTGGTATCATAGTATTTTTTCATTCTCGACTTGGCTTTCTCTTCGCGTATTGTTGCGCGTTCACGTCGCTCTTCCAATAGATCTAAGTCTATGCGCCGCTCATCATCATTGGTTGCCACGTTAACTTCCGCAGTACGGATGGTTGGCATTCCAATTTCAGCTGGTATAACAGCTTCTGTCCCATAGACCAAAGAGAAGGGGGTGTCCCCGTTGCTAACCTTGATGGTTGTTCGGTGCGCCCAAAGAACATGTGATAGTTCTTCTACCCATCTACCTTTGTGTCTGTCCAGGCGCGCTTTGATTCCTTCGCCAAGGCTTCTGTTTGCGCGCTCGACCAGACCATTGGTTTGTGGATGAGTTACTGATGCAAAGTGTTGCGTGATGTTCAGCTGTTCGCACCAGTCTTTGAACGGGTTATCACGGAATTGTTTTCCGTTATCAAAGATAATTTCTCCAGGTAATCCAAAGCGACATACTATGTTGTCCCACACGAATCGTTTCACCTGGTTACCTGTTATAGTCGCTACTGCCTTTGCTTCGATCCACTTGGTAAAGTAATCTATTGCCACAATGAGGAATTTCAATCCTCCTGCGGCAATGGGGAAAGGTCCAGCGATGTCGATACCCCATTTGTAGAAGGGCCATGGCGATGTAATAGGTGTTAGTTCATGTTGTGGTCGGCGCGGAATAGGTCTGTGAATCTTGGCAATCATTGCACTTCCGTACCAAGTCGCGTGCGTCGCGGTGCATAGTTGGCCAATAGTATCCAGACCTTAGGGCGCGAACTACAATGGACCGTGGTCCTGAGTGCATGCTGCATGAGCCTGCATGGATCTCTCGAAGTACATAGTCTGCCTGGAGAGGTCCAACGCACCTAAGCCATGGTTGTAGGAATGAGCGTCTATATAAGACGTTGTCTCTGAGCTCGAATCGCTGCGCTGTGCGTCGGATTCTTCGAGCTTCCTTCTGTTCTTGGGGAAGTATGCCCTTGCTGATGAAGTCAATGATTGGTGTCATCCACGTAGAATTTTCCTCTTCTATCACCGTGGATATTTCCATCTCTGTGATTGACTTGTTTTTCAAGGTTTCCACCAAAACTTGTTTTGATAGATGCGCAAAACTGGTGGATGCGATTTTGCTCAGCGCATCTGCTTTCCTTATTTTCACTCCTGGGAACCTGCTTGATGACAAACCTATTGAAGTTCTGGATCAGAGATTTGGTCTTTTCGAGGTATTGGATCATGTGTTCCTCCTTTGCTATATATTCTCCTGACACGTGGTTAGCCACTAGCCGCGAATCGACGTTTACTTCTAGGTTGCGTGCACCCAGTTCAGTTGCGATACGTAACCCAGCTAGGAGTGCTTCGTATTCTGCCTCGTTGTTCGTGGCTGTGAATTCAAAACGCAGTGCGTAGGTGAATTCAACTCCTTCTGGGTTGGTGAGAATAAGGCCACCTCCTGATCCATCTACGCATGAGGATCCATCCGTAAATAGAATCCATGGTTCTTGAAGTTCCTCCTTGTTTGTCGCAGGTGGAGTGTCTGTATCCGGCTTCTCGATGATGAAGTCGGCCAATATCTGCCCTTTAATTGCAGTGCGCGGTCTGTATGATATGTTATGCTCGCCCAGTAACACACTCCATTTTTGTAGGCGTCCCGATGCGTCGGGTTTCGATATAACCTGTTTGATGGGTTGGTCTGTGATAACAGCGATTGGATGCGCCTGGAAGTACCTGCGTAGTCTTTTCGCTGCAAACACTAAGGCTAGGACCAATTTCTCCATTGCAGTGTAGTTAATCTCCGTTTTCTTCAGCGCCTTACTAACAAAATAGATGGGTGTTTGGACGGAATTCCTGTCTGTCAGTAGGACTGCGCTGACTGCTCTTTGAGTCGCAGATAGGTACATGATCAGCTCTTCCCCTGGTCGGGGTGCAACAAGCTTTGGGAGCGCTGCTATGTGTTGTTTGAGCTGTTGGAAGGCTTCTTCTGCCTCCGCAGTCCACCTGAAGTCTCCCTTTTTGGTGCACTTCTTGAGTGTCTTGAATAGGGGAAGTGACTTGTCTGCTGATTTGGATAAGAATCGGTTCAGTCCGGCTAGCTTGCCGTTTAGTGACTGAACTTCTTTTAGTGTGCGCGGTGAGGGGAGGTCAATGACTGCTTGAGTCTTCTCTGGGCAAGGCTTGATCCCATCGGGTTCTATCAAATACCCGAGAAACATGCCTTCCGTAGCGCCAAACGTACACTTCTTGGGGTTCAATTTCATGTTGATTCTCCTGAGTGTTTTGAACGTTTCCTCCATGTCGCGCACCAGCTCGTCCTCTGTATGGCTTTTGATGACGAGATCATCGACGTATACTTCCAAGTTGCGTCCCACTTGCTTCTCGAACGCAGTGTCCACCAATCTTTGGTATGTTGCTCCTGCGTTCTTTAGGCCGAAGGGCATCTTTGTGTAGCAGTAGACCCCTTGACTTGTGTGGAAGGCCGTCTTTTCTTCGTCTTCCTCCGCCATTTGAATTTGGTGGTATCCCTTGTATGCGTCCAGGAAGCATTTGAAGGGATATCCACATAGAGACTCAATTTTCCAGTCTATTTCCGGTAGCGGGTAGCAGTCCTGTGGACATGCTTTATTGAGATCTGTAAAGTCTACGCACATCCTCCAACTGCCATCGCTCTTCTTTACCATCACTGGGTTAGAAAGCCAGTCATGGTAGTAGACTTCACGCATGATGCCTGCGTCTACTAGCTTATGTACTTCTTCCAGGATGGCTTTTGCGCGGTCTGGAGCTTGTCCGCGCTTTTTCTGTCGTATTGGAGGATATCCTTGTCGGATTTGTAGCTTATGTTCCGTGATGGAGTGTGGCACTCCTGTCATATGCTTAGGTTCCCATGCAAAAATATCCAAATTATTTTGCAAGAGTGCGCATATAGCTGATCTGCCTTTGTCAGACAGAGACCCACCAATAGATACCTGTTGATCCGGGTATTCAGGGTGAATGGCGACCGTTAGGTTTGGGACTTTGATTGCGCGCTGTTCTGGAACAACACTTACGTCACTTGTCACTGCGTTACATTCTTTGGGTGGTGTGGTGGTATTGTAAAGGGTGACAATACCTCCTTCCACTGGGAACTTGAGCATCCCGTGCGCTGTGGATGGCACGGCGCGGATGGATGATATTCCAGGTCTCCCAATAATACCGTTATACGGGGAGGGGGATCTGATTACCATGAAGTTCATCCAGGTAGTTGTAGAGTGTGGTTTGTCACCAACTTCTACAAATAGACGTAATTGCCCCGTGGGCCATATCTTCTCCCCTGTGAGGCCGGTGAGCGGCGTTGTGGCTGGGGTCAGCTGACTCTGTATCTCAGGTCGCAGCTTCTTGAAACAGTGTTCGTATATGATATCAGCGGATGCACCTCCATCTATATACATGCGACGGATGTCGTGACCCCCCGTATGTATTTCAATGGTGAGTGGATCCACTACTGCGTTGTTCGCAGTCAGGGAGGGGAAAGAAATTTCGTTTCCCTTAGAAAAACGCTGACTAACTTTCTGTCTTGTCGCGCGGGGCCATGGCTGTATCATGTAGATGATATCTGCCTTTTCTTTTGGTGTCTCTTTCTTGGCCCCTGGTTTTGATTTGTCTTTCCCTTCTCTGATATTTTTTACGAGATGGTCCATCTTTCCTTCCTTTACCAATTTGTCAATCAATTGGCGCAGTTGGACGCAATCGTTGGTTGTGTGGCCCTTCTGTCCATGGTATTCGCAATAACCATTCCCTATGCGCTTATCCTCTGGGGTGCGGATTGGTGGTGGTTTCGGGAAGTTTGCGCCCTCCGTCACAATTATCTCCCTTGGGGTTTTTGTGAGGGGTGTGTATCTATCATTGTCTCTTCCACTCCCTTGGTTGCGATAGCCTCTGCTGCGGCTGTTACGACTGCCACCCTGGTCATTGGATTGTCTCCTTGACTCTTCTTGTGGTCTATGATTCGAATAGCCTTTTTTGCTATCCGCAGCGGCTTCTTCTCCTTGGACGAAAGACCTCGTGCGCTTCATGAGCTCATCAAAGGTTAGGGGAACCTTATCATTTAGCTTTTTTATCAGATCTGGGTTATTGATTGCATTCATAAAACCCGATATTTTTAGTATCTCTGGACACGCCTTGACTTTCATGCACTCGTCCTTGAAGCGTTCCATGAAAGCGCTTGTGGATTCCCCTTGTCGCTGTTTAACCCTAGCGAGTTCGACAGGGTTTTTAGCACACTTCTTCCTTTGAGTGAAGTTTAAGCGAAACGCTCTGCGCAACTCTTCAAACCCACCAATGCTTCTGCGTGGAAGCTTACTAAACCAGTTGCGCGCATTCCCTACTAATGTGGAGTTGAACATATGGCACCACACAGGCTGTGGCCAATTTTCGATAGTAGCTGCTGATTCGAAAATTTTTAGGTGATCATCAGGATCACCTGTCCCATCATATGTTTTGACATTAGCAGGCATGCGCCTTTTCTTATTCTCAGAAAAGTCACTGATGCGCCTAGTAAACGCATCAACCTTTTGGCGACGCCAGGGGAGAGACATGTCTTCATCATCCTGGTCGCGGTATTTCCCTCTTGATTTCCAGTGTCCAGTCTCGCTGTCCGAGGAATCTCTTGAGGATGAGCGGACTCTTTTGTGACGCTTGCGTCGACTATCATCAGAGTCTGAGCTTGCTCCTCTGCGGCGCTTGCGCCGACTATCCTCAGAGTCAGAGCTTGAGGGGCTTTCACTTGGGGAACATCGTCGCCCAAGCCTATCTTGGATCCTGCGTCTGCCAAGCCTGGCGTGGACATTGGCGCGCCGCTCCCCCTCTTCAGGCTCTTCCAGATGTTGAAGGTCGGCTGCTTCATCATCCACAACCCTCCTTCCAATCCTGGCGAACACTGGTTGTTTACGGCTATCCCTCTCGCGTCTTTCCTTTCGGTAGCGCGGTGGGGATGCGTCAGGATTAGGGTCAAAGTTGAGTCTGGCGTGCAGACTTTGGTTTGACCTCTTCTTTGCCTCCTCTCGCATGAGCGCAGTCAAGGCTTCGTAGTTTTGAGATACGAAGTCACTTGGGGCCAATTCGGAGGTAACTCCTTCTAGCGCGATAGAGTCGGTTTCCAAAACTGGATCCTTGTTTCGTACAGGCGCGTTGGGAGGCTCAGTGAAGTTCACTTCTGGCATGGCAAGAGGTGTGCGCTCCAGTTCTATCTCGCTAGTACTTGTCGTAATAGCGGGGGTAAACCTGGTAAGCGATTCCACTGCAGGAAAGACCAGATTTGGGTGCGCTCCTAAGCTTTGAGGCGTACTGGTTGTCCCAGAGGCCTGTTTAGAAGCCGTATCAATTTGATGCTTCTTTCCTAGTGGATCGTCCTGCGTTTTCTTCCCATGCGGACTCTTATGACTTCCGTGTTTCGTCATTCTAGTTTTTTGGTAAAATCCTTAGTGTAGGGTCCCACGGATGGCGCCACTTGTTGATACAAAAGTTGGGCGTTCCTTGATAGGACTTCTATTCTCGTACCAATTTGAATCTTAATGCTCGATGAGACCTGCGCACTAAGAAAAAGAACAAACACCGTTAGGCTTATCGAGGGATTGTCTCCCCCGATTATCCTCCGGCGTGAGAGTAAGTAATCGAATGTAGGGTTTAGTAAAGGGTTAAGGTTTATTGAAGATCGTACCTCTACCGAGGGCTGGAATGCCCATTATATATGCACGAAACCCTAGTAGGTTTCGTGTTCCCTACTCTTCGGCGTGTTAGCCGACATCGGATATATAGTATATATCCTCTTTATTTAGAAGATACTCTATATATTATCCGGAAATAACTTTGGGCTTGGGCCTTGTCGACCCAAGCCGCATAACTGGTAGTCCAGTTGCGGCCCAAACGTGATGGGCTTAATTGTTAGTATTGTTTACTAACCGGGTTCGTGACCCGGGTGTAGACTATACGTCAAAGTTGTGTAGCTCAGTTGACGATGAAACCTTAATAAAAGTCTCAAATGGCCGTGTGTCCGTTGTTGAAAATAGTGGAACTTATCATATTGTTTTGAGATCGGGTTGTCTGCTGGTTGGGAGTTGATTGGATTGCATTGTCAAAATTTGGAGAGGCTCAATGTCACCAAACAAACCTATATGCTACAGGATTACTAGCTTTGGGTAATGGCTGCAGATGCCTATCGGTGATATACTCATATACATGGCAACCAGCCATCTAATCACTCAACATGGGATGCAATCTTTTAAAACACTAAGGCCTGATGTGCATATCATAAATGAAGAAGTAAAGCTGATTACCCGGCCACAACTGGGCCTTCACAACATAATTCGCATAAGAGGATCAGGAGTAGCCAAAAAGCCTACCCATTGGTATGTTTTTGTCACTTAAAACATTCATTCGTCGATAATGTTTGCAATACGTACATACTTTTTCATTCTTATGAAAGTATATAATTGTAAACTATGTGGTTGGTTTTGTTCATCCATCGAAAAAATTCTAAACATTACGTTTACTAGTTTGTCATGCTCTACAATGTTATGACTTTTTTGACCCTTTATTCACTAATCACTATGTACTTGTTTTTTCATAATATAATTAATGTTGTCATGTTGATGCTCCGCATCAAAGGAAAAGTCAACCACAAACAAGATCAAGACTATAAGACGACCCGTGAATATACAGATGATCCTGCTAAACTATTTAGCAAATTAGCATTACATTCTTTTTTGAATACTTTTGCTAATCATTATATGATTTTTCATTACATTTTTTTTAAATAATATTTTTGCTAATCAGTATACGATTTTTCATGGCCTACATTGTCTTCAAAGAGGTAGCAGGACCAAAAAATGTCGCAGACCCTCAAACCAACAAACCACAGTAAAAAGTGGCTCATAATAGAATCAAAATTAAAGAGGCTTAACTGGTTCATGTTCAAATGGTATTGTTCTACCATTTGACCTGAATCTACCAGTGCCTGATGATGACTTGGTCGATACAACGGGTCAAGAAACTAATGGCGGTAGATATCATGGATTTACAAGCGTATAGGTAGAATGGCCGCAGCAACAGTATGGTGGTGTATGTTGTGGTTATAGGAGTTCAAGCATTCTGAAAAGAGTTTAGTATTGCGTTCAAACTTGAAACTATGTTTTCTATTTGTAATATTTTCATGTTACGATTACAATGGTATGTGTTTGTGGCTTTTGATATGCATAGTTGAACAGATACATACAAACAGGCTGTTTACTTTTTTATGCATGTCGCCTGATGTCCTTAGAGCGCTAGGTACAGTTGATGCCGTGGGTGGTGCCATGGGAAAAAATGGTGTCAACTTAGCACTTTTTGCCAATTCTACCATCGTCGTTATGCATGAAAATCGTCTAATTATTAATAATTATCGAAAAGAGTTCTACAAGAAATGTTTATCAAATGTAATTGTTTATCCCTTTTATGCTTGTGCTCACAAAATAAAGCTTGAAATTTAGCTACTTTAATTTCTCAAAATTTCTTTTATATTTCGAAAGCTTCTTACAAAACTCTTGCATCATGATTATCTTTGACGAATACACATATTTATTCATCCATGTTGATTTCATTACACAAAAAACTACTCGTAGTAAACAAACTACGTACGTAGTACTGAACATTCAAACCTTTAAATAGAAAAATCAAACAACAAGTAGAAGCCAATTCTTCATTTGATTCCAACGGTCCCACACTCTAACCGTGTTGAATTCCACCTATTTTTTCATCTTAAACCCGCCAACCAAACAAACATCTTCCAAGTCAAACCAAACAAAACCCTAGCTTCATGAACCTCATCATCTTACTCACGTTACTACTGCCTTTACTCTCGCCGTTAGTTAGCGGCGAAGATGACGTGCAATGCTTACGTGGCGTCAAGTCCTCACTGAACGATCCACAACAATCACTTGCCACGTGGAACTTCTCAAACATTACTATCGGATTTATCTGCAATTTTAACGGAGTCACGTGCTGGAACGATCAAGAGAATAGGTTAATTGCGCTTAATTTAGGCGATTTCGGGCTCGAGGGAGGTGTTCCGAAGGATTTAAAGCTGTGTGAGAGCTTGCAGAACTTAGATCTGTCAGGTAATAAGCTTACGGGTTCGATACCGAACGATTTATGTGTTTGGTTGCCTTATTTAGTAAGTTTGGATTTATCAGATAATGAATTGACCGGTGTGATACCTGAAAGTCTTGATAATTGTACTTTTTTGAATACTGTTGTTTTTGTTGGATTTAGTGTCCAAGTTCATAACTAATTGGTAAGACTATCGTCAAAAGTAGAGTCCTTTTTGGGTCGCCCTCAGTAAACCGTTAAGAGAAATAATAAAGGAGAGATAATATTAATTAGAATTAATATTACATGTATAATTAATTGGTTTGTTAATTATCAAAGTTGGTAATTTAATTGGAAGCTAATTATAAAGAAGCTTGAGACAAATTTGGGTGAATCCCACATCGCCCCAAAGAGTAAACCCATCCCCCTTCCTTTCCTTATAAATAGAAGGGGCATGTCAAGGCTTCAATTGCTCATTCCTCTCTTCCTTATTTCCTACTCCTTGTAAGAGTCTTTCGTGTATCGGGACCTTAGGAGTTCGAATAGTTTTTTTCTCTTTGGTTCGTGGGTGTGAGCTATTAGAGGTACTCTCGTTTGGGTACTCGCCTCCAAGTTTGACCAAGGTGGTCCGCGTGTGAGAAATTCGATTTTCTCAAAGGTTAGTAATTTTCTTATTTCTTATTTATTTAATTATTTCTTTTAAATTGCTTTTAGTTAATTAGGTTTAGATCCTCAAAGGGTTTAGTTCCCTTCTTGCTCTAGATTAATTATTATTTCCGCTGCGTATTAATCTAGTTAGGGAATAGAAAACCCAACAGTGGCATCAGAGACAGGTTTAGCCTAATTCTATTAGCACTTAAAAAGTAAATTGTTAACATGTGATAAGGGTAAATAATAATTGTATATTATATTATTGTCTTATGATCATTGAATGTTAATATGAATTTACATTTTGAACCTTATATTTTAAAATGTTTAAAATAGAACCCAAAAGTTTAAAATGTTTAAATGAAACCTTATATATAATTGTTATATTATATGTATCACTAAAGCTAAATACGTCGTTAGTCAATTGGTAGACCGGCTCAACCATAGTGAACAAACTATAAGAGAGGTATAAGGCGGGTCGCTGACCTGCTTCTCTACTTCTTTGTGCGTTCAATGGAGCTACCGAGAACTTTTGATAGGATGATGTCTATATATTAAAAGTGTTAATATAAAAGTACTAAAACAAAATTCCCGTTTTAGATATATAGAAAATATGAATAGTATGCTAACCCATGAAAACCGCACATCTATCATATGGGCTATTAATGGAGCGTGTGTGGTTTACCGGCACATTAATAAGAGAACATAAGTGAAAGGTGATGTGGGTCTCGCGATTCTCGGGCTTACTCGAGCCGGGTACCACGCGGGTTTTGCATGGTTAATTTCACCATCTTATTCATGATCCTCGGCAACCCAGTCATGAATAGTAGATGAGCATATCCGAGATTAACATGCCATTGATCAGAATCAATGAATCTCAAAAGAACTAGGAATTTCATAGAGAATGAAATTGACAAAGACACTGTCTACCTAAAATAAATTCGTGATGTGATTACGGCAACCCTCTTCACAAACGAATCCAAAATATGGATCCTAGCCTTAATATAAAATTGTGTAATTGATTAAGGAATATTCATGCTAAACTAAAACTGTTTTTATCTTATAGATATCTACAGAAAATGGTGTCAATCCTCCCGTTCCAATCCCACACATAACTCGAACTTCTCATTACTCTCAGTTCTTGGGAGGGAAAGACTCACCGGTCCTAACTATATGGACTGGATGCGAAACCTTAGGTTCATCCTAAGGTACGAGAACAAAGAGTATGTTCTCGATGAGCAAATTCCAAAAATCGATGATGATTCAACCCAAGAAGAGATTGAAGCTCACCGAAAGCACTATGATGATGCGAACAAAGTGTCATGCATCATGGCATCTTCCATGAGTCCTGAACTGCAAAAGACTTTTGAGAACACTTGGGCTTATGAAATGAACCAACAACTCAAAGAAATGTTTCAGGCAAAGGTAAGCAAGGAACGCCTTGATGTTGTTAAATCCCTCATGGCTTGCAAACCAAAACCTGGAGCCTCTATTTGTGCTTTTGTCTTAGAGATGAAAGGGTACTTTGACAGATTGGAATCTCTGAACATGGTATTCGATACTGAGCTTTCTATCAACATAATCCTATCTGGTCTGCCAGCTGATTATAATCAGTTTGTGCTCTCGTATCAAATGAACGGGAAAGAGACCTCAATAATGGAACTCCATAGCTTGTTGCAAACCGCTGAGCAAGGGATCAAGAAGATTGATGTGCCCTCTACTTCAGCGGCTCATGTGTTGACTGTAGGTCATAATGTAAAGAAAAGAAAGACTTCTCATTCCAACTGGAAAGGAAAGGCCACAAAAGGAAAGTCCGATCATGGGTCTAAGAGAAAGGCTGAATCTGAGATTGCACCAATAAGTGATCCAAAGGAAGCAGTGTGCTTCTACTGCAACACAAAGGGACATTGGAAGCGTAGCTGCCCAAAATATCTGAAAGACCTCAAAGACGGAAAGGTCAAAAAGGGTAGTCACTCAGGTATGTTTATGATCGAACTCCACAACACTACAACTTCTGATTCATGGGTCTTGGATACAGGGTGTGGTACTCACATTTGCACTGTATTGCAGGGTCTAAAGGAAAGTAGGAAGTTGAAGCATGGAGAGCTCAACTTAGTCATGGGAAACAGGAAAATCACACCTGTGACGAAGATTGGAAAGTACGAGCTCATGCTAAAGTCTGGAGTTAGGATAAATTTAAATAATTGCTGTTATTCGTCAGAAATGACAAGAAACATTATTTCATTTCATGCTTTGTTTAAAGATGGTTATCAATTTTCATTTGACAATGAGAATGGAGATATTTTGGTTTATTCAAATGATTGTTTTATATTTAAAGCTTCTCCTTGCAAAGGCATATATGAAACTGTTGAATGTATTAGTGATAATGGCAATGTGATTTTAAATGTTGGTTCGTCTAATGAGCTTGATAAATCAAAATTGTGGCATTCTCGTCTTGGGCACATAAACAAGAAACGCATCGCCCAACTCCAAAAGGATGGAGTGTTGGAATCATTTGATTTCAAATCGGATGATGTATGCGAGTCTTGCTTATTGGGAAAGATGACTAAATCACCATTCACAGGAACATGTGAAAGAGGTGAAGGATTATTGGACTTAGTACACACGAATGTGTGTGGACCATTCCGATCACCCATAAAAGATGGAAACCGCTACTACGTTACATTTACTGATGATTTCAGTAGATATGGATATGTTTATCTGATTAAACATAAGTCGGATACTTTTGAAGTATTCAAAAGGTATCAAAACGAAGTAGAGAACCAACTGGGCAGAAAGATAAAGGTACTTCGATCCGACAGGGGAGGAGAATACCTTAGTATCGAGTTTTTCGATCATCTTAGAAACTGTGGTATAGTTTCACAATTAACTCCTCCTAGAACACCACAACTGAATGGTGTTGCTGAGAGGAGAAATAGAACCTTGTTAGACATGGTTCGATCTATGATGTGTCGAGCAACACTTCCAATAAGCTTCTGGGGTTACGCATTAGAAACAGCCGCCCATATCTTAAATCTTGTACCCACTAAGAAGGTTTCGAAGACACCTTTTGAGATGTGGAAGGGAAAACGTCCTTCCCTTGGGCACATCAAAATCTGGGGTTGTGAGGTTTTCGTTAGACGAGAAGCTCAAGACAAACTAGAAACCAGATCTGAAAAGTGTATTTTCGTCGGTTATCCGAAAGAGTCATTTGGATATTTGTTTTACAGACCCAAGGATAATGTGGTGTTTGTAGCTCGAAGGGGAACATTCCTCGAGAGAGAAATGATATCCAAAGAGGACAGTGGGAGTAAAATAGACCTTGAAGAAATTCAAGATTCTGCCGATGAAGAACCTATAATAAACACTGACACTCAACAAGAGGTGGTGACACCTGTTGAACCTGATGATATATCCTTACCCATTCGCAGAACAAGTAGTAGAGTAAGAAAGGCTTCTCAGGATCCTCAATTCTATTATGGTTTCCATATTGAAGAGGAAAAGATTAGTGATAGTACACTAATTGATTTGAATGAGCCTGATAACTACAAGGAAGCGATGGCAAGCCCTGAGGCTGCTAAGTGGAAGGAAGCTATGAAAAGCGAGATTCAATCTATGTATGACAACCAAGTTTGGAATTTGGTTGACACTACACCTGGTCTTAAGACGGTGGGATGTAAGTGGATCTTCAAAAAGAAGACAGACATGGATGGGAAAGTACACACTTATAAAGCTAGGTTGGTAGCGAAGGGTTATACTCAAACCCACGGGATTGATTATGAGGAAACCTTCTCACCAGTAGCTAAAATAAAGTCAATTAGGATAATGCTTGCCATAGCTGCGTTTCACGATTATGAAATATGGCAGATGGATGTCAAGACCGCTTTCCTTAACGGAAAACTAACAGAGGATGTGTTTATGGCACAACCAGAGGGTTTTGAAAATGCAAAGTATCCTAAAAGAGTGTGCAAGCTTCAAAAGGCCATTTATGGACTTAAACAGGCTTCTCGTAGCTGGAATCTATGCTTCCATGAGAAAGTCACACAGTTTGGATTTTCTAGAAGTGAAGATGAGTCATGTATATATATCAAAGTCAGTAGGAGTGTTGTAGTCTTCCTGGTATTATATGTGGATGATATACTACTCATAGGAAACGATATCCCAACGTTACAAAGTGTAAAAGAATGGTTGGGGAAATGTTTCGCTATGAAAGATTTGGGAGATGCAACATTTGTTCTTGGTATAAAGATTTATAGAGATAGGACAAGACGTCTTATAGGACTTAGTCAGGACACGTACTTAGATAAAGTTTTGAAAAGATTCAAAATGGAGAATTCTAAGAAAGGGAATCTACCCTTACATCATGGCATAAAGATTAGTAAGGATCTATGTCCGAAAACTAATGAAGAACTGGACAGAATGAGTCGAGTCCCATATGCTTCGGCTGTAGGATCGATCATGTATGCCATGACGTGTACAAGGCCTGATGTCTCCTTTGCTTTGAGCATGGTAAGTCGACATCAGCAGAATCCTGGTGAAGGTCATTGGACAGCTGTAAAGAACATTCTTAAGTATCTAAGAAATACTAAAGACAGGTTCTTAGTTTATGGTGGAGAAGAAGAACTCAGAGTGACTGGTTATAGTGATGCAAGTTTCCAAACAGATAAAGATGATAGTCGTTCACAGTCTGGTTGGGTATTTTTGCTAAATGGGGGAGCGGTGACGTAGAAAAGTTCAAAGCAAGATACTGTGGCAGACTCCACATGCGAGTCCGAGTATATTGCAGCTTGTGAGGCTTCTAAGGAAGCTATCTGGATGAGGAATTTCATTGGAGATCTTGGAGTTGTTCCAACAGTACAAGACCCGATTGAAATATTCTGTGATAATGAGAGTGCAGTCGCCTTGACTAAAGAACCCAAGGATCACGGAAAGTCAAAGCACATTGAAAGAAAATACCATTTTGTTCGAAGCAAAGTAGAAGAAGGACACGTGATTGTGAAGCACATACGATCAGAGGATAATCCAGCTGATCCATTCACAAAGGCATTGGCTAAGTCCAGACACGATGAACATGCTTGGAGCATTGGATTGAAAGATAATATAAAGTTTTAGTTGTTAGTTTGAATTTGAAACATTGTAAACAATGATTGAAATCGTAATAGATTTGGTGATTAAATAATGGAGATTTGTTTATTTGCAAGTGTACTACCATTTACTATTGTTTATCATTGTGTTTCATTTTTGCATGTTTAGAATCCACTTCTTGAGTACTTAGTTTACTCAAACCTCCTCAGTCGTTCATACTACAGGAAGTAAGTATTGATTTAAGACTGTCATGGAGTATTAGTAGATTGTCTATAAAGATTAGACATAGCATAGAGAATGCTGCAACACTCATGAGTACTTAATGGGAATTAAGTATAGGATAAACCCGTACTTAGAAAGATTACTTCATAGATTGAGATCACGAGTAATTCTAAGATGATAATATCCTCTATTCTTAAAATGGAGACGCATCGAGTTTCTAGTTTTCAAGTCTGTTATACTTTAGTTTATTCAAACGCTGTGCGTAAATGCCAGTTATAAAGAGTGTGCTAGGTATGACATGATAAGTTGACTAGTTCTATGTGTTCAAAGTTTATTTGTTCCTTTCGCCTAAAAGGGAAAGCAATATCAATGGGCCCCTCGATGATTAAATGTTGACCTAAAAGAGCTAGGCCTAGCCGAGATTAAATTGATGTGTTCAATTCAGTAGTCTCATATAGCCAAATAATCGGAAATCGAGAAACATAATGTTGAACCTAGAGATTGATTAAAATCCATGTCTTAGGTTCATACGATATCAGAAGAACAAAGGAATAGTTGATCTCTTATCTAAGGGCTGACTCTAAAATGCTTTAGAGTTTGGCAGTTGCGTTGGATGGCACTCTCTGCTTAGTTGATCGGAATAGGCATAGACCAATTATAGTTGATGAATTGTACAAGTGGGAGACTGTTGGATTTAGTGTCCAAGTTCATAACTAATTGGTAAGACTATCGTCAAAAGTAGAGTCCTTTTTGGGTCGCCCTCAGTAAACCGTTAAGAGAAATAATAAAGGAGAGATAACATTAATTAGAATTAATATTACATGTATAATTAATTGGTTTGTTAATTATCAAAGTTGGTAATTTAATTGGAAGCTAATTATAAAGAAGCTTGGGACAAATTTGGGTGAATCCCACATCGCCCCAAAGAGTAAACCCATCCCCCTTCCTTTCCTTATAAATAGAAGGGGCATGTCAAGGCTTCAATTGCTCATTCCTCTCTTCCTTATTTCCTACTCCTTGTAAGAGTCTTTCGTGTATCGGGACCTTAGGAGTTCGAATAGTTTTTTTCTCTTTGGTTCGTGGGTGTGAGCTATTAGAGGTACTCTCGTTTGGGTACTCGCCTCCAAGTTCGACCAAGGTGGTCCGCGTGTGAGAAATTCGATTTTCTCAAAGGTTAGTAATTTTCTTATTTCTTATTTATTTAATTATTTCTTTTAAGTTGCTTTTAGTTAATTAGGTTTAGATCCTCAAAGGGTTTAGTTCCCTTCTTGCTCTAGATTAATTATTATTTCCGCTGCGTATTAATCTAGTTAGGGAATAGAAAACCCAACAGTTTTGTCTGGTAATAAGTTGAGTAGTGGAATACCGAATAGTCTGACGAATTTAAGGCGGTTGACTAGGTTTTCTGTAGCGAATAATGAGTTGAATGGGAGTATTCCGAGTGGTTTAGGGGGGTTTGGTGAGGAGAGTTTTGAAGGGAATAGTGGATTGTGTGGGAAGCCGTTAAGGAAGTGTAGCACAAGAACTAGGTGGCTCACAACACTATGATGAGTTTCCACTTCTTTTGGACACAAATGATATGGACTAGATTGTTTGAACTGTGGTGCTGAAGATGTGGGGAGACGCTTTGGCCATATGGTTCAAACATGACCACGGAAACTTTGAGCTATCTTGTATTATTCTACTGAAGCTTGTTTGTATGTAATTATTATGTACTCTCTATATTTTTGCTGGCTTGTTGGGATTTAATTAATTAAGTTAACCATTTAACTACGAGTACGCAGTGGATAATGGATCTAGTTTACAATTATAGTTAACACATATAATAAACAAACAAATAATAAAAGGGAACAAGAAAAACTAACCCTCGTCGACACCCGCAAAAGAAACTAATAGTGGTTAAAATACCACCTCTACGGTTGCTCACACAAACACGTTAAACAAATACGTTACGATGCTAGTCGATTGCTTCACGTATACAACCAAACAAACTTGTGTTCTTGTTGTAGCTTAAACACAATCGAATACCAAAGTGGTATACGTTCGATGTGTATATATCAAAGAAGAACAGTAACTAAATAAAAACAAGAATATAAATTCTTGTTTTAATGAGCTTGATACTTTTGACTATTCAAAGCTATTAAAAGTCGATTAGAATAGACAATAACGAAAAGGAGAAACAATTTAGTACGCAGGGTATATCGATATATCTTGTATCGTCTTTTTACAATGTGGCCAAAGGAGTGTTTATATAGCACCCCAACTTGTCCAACAAGTCATTGCTTTAACCTCCTTTAGTTACATAAAATCGACACTCTCCTCCCCTCCTAGAACCTTCCCATAACTGGCCACATTGGAAGGAGGTCCGGGAGTTTCGTTTTCCGACATCTAAGTCCCTCTCTTTTATATTTAACATATATTTAAATTAGTTAAATTATTACGTGAAACATATTAAACACTTAATAAATATAACAAGTATATATATTAATTATTTAATAAACGTACTCTTCGTGTATTAACGTGTGTGCCCCCAATAGGCTCACACATTTCTAGTCGTATAACGGCTAATCTAACTACCATAACCCAACAGCTCCCACTTGGGAGTTGGAGTAGCAGACACCATATATACCAACGACGGAAACGTCTAGCAACACTCACATTCGTTATTGAACTAGAAATGTCTGAGATAAAGTTTCAAAAAATATTCTCAGTAGCATGGTTATTTATTTCTTGCTATAATCATCCCTTGTTATAGATACCGTTAAACCATGGATATGGATCCTAACTCATTCCATATAGTTTAACTATTTAGATTCTCGTTATAGAATTTAATTCAGATATACCAAATGTAATCAAGAATCATCTTGCATTACCCTTTGGGTTTGGCCAAGCAATTATCTGATTAATTCTGGAGAGGGCCCATGGTATCTTTCTGCACATATCAAGTGGAGTAACAAATCCTTTGTTGACTACAAGTGTTGTGGATGCTGCTTCACATCACTCCGAACAATAGCTTTTATAACTACCTTATTCAGGACAGTGTTTGGCATATAATTACAAAAGTGATATCCACACATAAGAGAACTTGCTTGTATCTCAAGTCTAAGGATGACTTAATAAACCATTTTCAACATCTTACTCATGACAAGGATCCAAAAGTAAATGTTCGAAAGTTGGGGTATCTAATATGCATCTCTTGTGAATACATATGAGTTTGGCGGGAACAATCCACATTCTCATAGAATATAACCAACACTCACATTTGCCTTGCATGACAATATTCCCATATTGTTAACTGACAATGGACATATTTAGAGTGATGAATCATTTCATGGATTAAACATGCAAATATAGGATAACAATTATTATATGAATGAATAACAAATACCAAGTATCTTTATTAATCATAAAGTAAAAATTGTCTTACAATCCTAATTATCTAAATACTATAAACAGATATGCATGAGACTAATTAGTAAATTGAAGTCTAATGTTTCCAACATTCTCAACTTTTCTTTACAAGAAAACTAAATAGTCATCTGAGTAAACTTTCCGAATACTAGTTTCAAATTTCACATATAGTGAGGGATTTGAGATGAGTGTCTTATCTCATATGGTCATACTACTGCAAGTGTCATAGTATTGAGATGTCGCCCTACCTTGCATAAGGTATTAAAAGTCAACGACATACTGACAATCATCTTTACAGTTTCTTAAAATGTAAAATACTCTTTATTCCTTAATGTGTAATGCAACAATGCTCTTCATTGAGCATATCTAGTTAGCAGATTTATCATAAATGATAAATCCTACTTTAACTAGTTTTAATTATCCCCTAGCATCATTGTACGTATACAACACTATGCTTTATAATTCGTAAACATCTGTATTAACAATAATCTAAATACTCTCAATTAGATATTGTTGTTTTCAGTTCATCTTGCTCTAGTGCAAAAGTAACAACCAGTCTTATACACAATATAATATATGCATGGCAAATCCTTAGTTAAAAAACATAAGCTTTCCATCCATGTAATAAATTATTCCACATGAAATATACCATTTAAGACTTGCTTGAATGATATATTGCATTTGTGTTGGACTTAATTTTCCGCATATGTTTATTCCAAATAAACATTTATTCCAAGGTTGTTTGTTCTATTCCCTAAATCCCAAGTGAAGTTTCATTCCAAGCTTAAGGATTAATATCTAGCTTAAATAGAATGATATCTTCAATATGTTATACAACATATGTATTTTAAGGAAAAGATAGTGCTCCCACTTAATGTCAGATGTAATCAGGAGTTATCTTAATTCAATCAAAATCATATTGTAATTAAATTCAAGATCTCAGCTCCTAGATGCATGATCCAATCCAAACTTGGATTGCTTAAACTTGTATACTACATAAAGATTATATAAACTCATAACCATTTTGATTACACACCGTCCTCGCAAAAGGTAATCATAAAGGAAAGATTTATAAAATTTAATTGCCATATTCCACATTCAAGGAAAACTCGTATGACAATTAATTATCTTTATTTAATTAATGTGTGTATATAAGAAAATCTAATCACAATCAATTGCATGAGTATGATTAAAACTTTTTATTATAAGCCATGCATTAACATGTATACAATTTTGTCCTTGTGAGCCTTTCTTCAAAAGAAACTTATTCCAACCTCATAGGTTAACTGTTAGGCAAAATAACAATCAAGCTCAAAACATTGATTTGCCTTTTAAGGACTGCATCTTATCATTCATAATTCTAAGACATTTATCAGATTCAAGATGTGATAATGTACCTTATCAGTTAGCAGATTTTCAATGATCCATTAACTTATATTCCTCAGCATTGATATCAAAATATCAATCAAGTGATGAGGCATCCTTGCAGATTTATGAATGAGAGTAACATTATACTTCAGTCAACATTTACATGTTTAACCTTAGTATGACATTAATAAGTGGATTTTAGAAGGTTATGTATTTGTTCTTGAATATCTTCAAGATTTGTTGATGCTCCCACTTACTTTTGTAAGTAGAGACAATTCTCTAAATACTAAGTATTTAAGCAACAATAAATTGTTCTTTATTTTGGAACCACAAAATACATTTCAAGTTCTCATCTCTAGATTGTTAATAAAATGCTTCATAAGATTATAACAAATTCAGAACTTAAATCAAGACATAATAGAATTTCTTCCAACAACTCTAATTAAGGTTTGTAGCAAAACCATAATTTTGTATCACCCTTTAACCGAAAACCTTAGCAACAGTTTTGTGTTTCGTCGAGCTAGGAGGAACACCAATACTACAATCTTCAAGCTAGGAAGTGTAGAAAAATCAAAAACCCAAAAGGGTTTAGGATTCGATTGGTTTGAGTGGAAAAACCAAAAATCCCTAAAGGTTTAGGGGTTTCGGTCATGGGTTGTCTTGAATACCTTCTAGGTTTGAACCATATTGAGTATGTCCATGACACACGCAATTTTCTAACCTTGATAGATTTTGGAGGCAGAGCAATTAAAGCTATCATGAATCAAACAATATGAATACTGTTTGTTTCAACCTATTAGACATACCATAATAATGTGGTATTCTATAAGTATTTGAATTGTGAAACTATATCAGAATTCCATAGATAATTTAATTCTCTTTGGACCAAATACTTATCAATTGGGTCGATCCAAATTGCATATTAAGTATTTTCGAGCCAAGTGCATGCTATAATGTATATTTCTTGAATAATACAAGAACCTTATGCTCATGTGTTCACAAGAAGACAGAACTGTTCAAGAATTATATGTTCATGTGTTTACAAGAAAACAGGACATGTCAATAATACATTATAAGTCTTTGAATAATTCAAAGGCCTCATGTTTATGTGTTAACACGAAGACATAACAATTTTACTATATACTTTATGTTATAATTCATTGATTAATTCAAGGACTTTATAATTATGTCTTAACATGTAAACATAATTATACTAACAAAAGTAATCATGAACGCAAACTCTTGAGTTATGTAGTAATTTCAAGTTAATTTTATACTTCAGAATTATGATTATTATCATTTAACCATAATAGTGTTGACTAAAACATGTAGTCGAAATGTTGAAGTATCTTTACACTATATCATGACATTTGAATGTAGTAGGGCAACAAACATCTTGCGTGTTCAAGTCCTAGTAGAATGATTAGCTTTCTTACCTTGCGGTCAAGAGAACCAATAATATGTTGTTCCTTGCACACACTTTGAGATTTCTCCCACTTGTGTAAGGCACAACATCATATTATGAAAACAAACAACATGTGATTGATTGTGTAAACAATATGATAATGTCATAGATATTACAAGTAGTTTTTAGAACCATAACCTTTAATAAGGAATTGTGGATTATTATTCTATAGATAACGTTCAGAAAGCAACAGCAGAAAGGCAACGTGTTATCAAATAAAATAAAATGCAATTATCCTTTAAGCAATGGTTGTTCATATTCGGAAAGTAATGAATTTATTTCAAAGCAAGTTTGAAATGATATGGGTGACTAACAAGGAAATAAATCTCCTAGCTCCCACTGAAATTGACAACATTACAGGAATGTTATTTCAGTAATAAAACGCAATGCTCCCACTGGATTTGTCAACATTGTAAGTGTTACATTGCCAGTAGAAAGCATATTGCAATTTAATGCACTTTCCTATTCTCTTCGAATGCCTACAAGTAGCAATGTACTTAGGTATTGAACAGAGTATATGAAGTCCTACTTATGTAGATGAGGGACTAGCCATTCATGCTTTCATTTAACTTGAATAGTTAGCATGCAATTCCTCCTTTATCGTCTACATAGCCCCAAGGGTATTTAGCACTATAAGGAATAATAAGAGTCAAAGAAAAATACCTAGCGAATATGCTAGTAATTTCTTTACTCTTTGCGGTTTAAACTCATACATCGTGACAAGTGCAAGATGTCATTTATTTTGGTAGCTATAGACAAAATGTTTTCTAGTTACACGAAATATTTTATCTTTCAATTATTTCAATACCGGAAAAGGGTAATGAAAGATCATATGTGAGTTTAACAATTGTAATCCTATCTTAGTTTGTCAACTAAGGAGAAATAAATAAGAATAAGTCTCACTCTTCTTACCAGGAAAAGAGACTAAGTGTGTGTTTTTAAGAAAAAACAAACTTTTGTTTACGAATTATGTTGCAACAACACAATTTTAATCAGAACATAGAAAGTTCAATGTTAGTATTTTCGATAATTAAATTCTTAAAAGAATTAACTACCCAATTAATTACTAATTAAGACTAAGATCCATCTTGACCTCCCACTTATTACCGGAGGTCTGACCAGCGTGTAAACAAGTAGGGCAAGAGGTAAGCGACGAGCGTTAATTGCATAATACTGCAACTCTTAGACTTATGAGACCGATCAAGCCATTAGTAGACAAGTAATAAGGTCATGAGCATGTTTAGTCTCATCTTATGCCTTGGGTCCAAGGTCTGACCAAGCATACTCGAAATAAGTCGACCAAGCAAGAACATGCAAATATCGCCAAAGGTCTGACCAATGAGCAAAATTCGCCATGGGTTGAAATGGCCCTAAGGTCTGACCAAAGAGGTCAAGTCAAATGCACGTGTTCTTGGTTGGGTGGCATAGACTTAAAATTTACATTTAGGGTATACACATAAATGTGATAAAATCGTGTACAAAGAAGCATGCAAAACAACTTTGTAGCACTTTATTTTAAAAACTTTTAGTAATGACACTGTAGTGATCATCATGGTTCACGGTAGCTCCAATCGAACTCGCAAGGAGGTGGAGGACCAGGTCAGCGCGAAGCTATGACCGGAAATCCTTTAGGTGTGACTGTGCGCACCGCCTGAAACCCCCTTTATAGTTTGTTCTAGTGGGTGAGCCGTACTTCCCAAGTGTCCATAGTGTCCAGTTTTTAGTTTCATGAAAACTTGTTTCAATAATTTAGGTCACTTAATTTTACAAAAACAATTTTTCACGAATCAAATAGCAGGTCACAATGAGCATGGTATTTAGGCGTGTAAATTAAGTCCATATTAATGTCATCTTTTTATAGGTATTAGTCCTCTTTTATTTTAGTTTTAGGCGTGTAAACATGTAGGCTAAAAACAAAAATCACAAAAAAACATAATACAAAAAACATGACAATAATATTAACAAGTAAACATTTAGACCCGAGAATTCTAGCAAGTCTTCCCCAAAAAGAGAACCATAAGACCCTCACTAGGTTTTCATCAAGTGCCTAGATCGCCACATGCATCACCAAAAATGATTGCGTAGGTCTTATAGCCGGAATACACACATAAAATAATCATGGCAAACTTATTAACTTTTAATTTTTGCTATTTTATGTATCTAATTAACCGTTAATTAATTCATTTGTGTCTTGTTATTTTTTATTAATTAATGGCAAGTATTGCATTATAGTTGTCAAAACAAAAATAAAACAAATAACTAAGTTAGATTTCATGCAGCCTTTTCGCGTGTTTATTAAATCGTGTAACCCATAATCGATAAACGAGATGGCTCGTGATGCCACTGTTGGGATTTAATTAATTAAGTTAACCATTTAACTACGAGTACGCAGCGGATAATGGATCTAGTTTACAATTACAGTTAACACATATAATAAACAAACAAATAATAAAAGGGAACAAGAAAAACTAACCCTCGTCGACACCCGCAAAAGAAACTAATAGTGGTTAAAATACCACCTCTACGGTTGCTCACACAAACACGTCAAACAAATACGTTACGATGCTAGTCGATTGCTTCATGTATACAACCAAACAAACTTGTGTTCTTGTTGTAGCTTAAACACAATCGAATACCAAAGTGGTATACGTTCGATGTGTATATATCAAAGAAGAACAGTAACTAAATAAAAACAAGAATATAAATTCTTGTTTTAATGAGCTTGATACTTTTGACTATTCAAAGCTATTAACAGTCGATTAGAATAGACAATAACGAAAAGGAGAAACAATTTAGTACGCAGGGTATATCGATATATCTTGTATCGTCTTTTTACAATGTGGCCAAAGGAGTGTTTATATAGCACCCCAACTTGTCCAACAAGTCATTGCTTTAACCTCCTTTAGTTACATAAAATCGACACTCTCCTCCCCTCCTAGAACCTTCCCATAACTGGCCACATTGGAAGGAGGTCCGGGAGTTTCGTTTTCCGACATCTAAGTCCCTCTCTTTTATATTTAACATATATTTAAATTGGGCAAATGGCACAAAAAGGTATCAAAGTTAGGGTCCATTTCCAATTAAGGTATTATGTTTTTTTTCTTGCGGATTTGAAAAAAAAATATATATATATTTTCTAAAAAATATATTTTTAATTTTTTCGAAAATATTTTTTCGAAATATTTTTTTTAATTTTTTAATTTTTTTTTAATTTTTTTAAAAAAAATTAAAAATATTTTCGAAAAAATATTTGAAAAAAAAATATATATATTTTCGAAAAAATTAATTTTTTCGAAAATATTTTTAATTTTTTCGAATTTTTTTTTTGAAAATATTTTTAATTTTTTCGAATTTTTTTTTAATTTTTTCGAAATATTTTTTTTTTTATTTATTTTTTTCAATTATTTTTCAAAAAAAAAGTAATTTAAAATGTAATATATAAATATTTTAAGAAAATATTTTTTTGATAATTTTTTTTTAAATATTTTTCGAATTTTTTTTTTTGGATGTTGCATGAAATGGGTATAAGAATTCGAGGACCAAACATGTAAAAAAAAATTCGAAATTGTTTTTGGATGTTGCATGAACTGAGTTAACGAATTCGAGGACCAAACATGTAACTTACTAACGAACTGAGTTAACGATCGTTAGTGAAAAACCCAAATCCGCCAAAAAAAAAAGTTGGGTACCCAAATCCGCAAGAAAAAAAGCATAATACCTTAATTGGAAATGGACCATAACTTTGATACCTTTTTGTGCCATTTGCCCATTTAAATTAGTTAAATTATTACGTGAAACATATTAAACACTTAATAGATATAACAAGTATATATATTAATTATTTAATAAACGTACTCTTCGTGTATTAACGTGTGTGCCCCCAATAGGCTCACACATTTCTAGTCGTATAACGGCTAATCTAACTATCATAACCCAACATGGCTGTTGTGATATGCCTGATATTTGTCAAATAACTGTATAATCTATCACACAAGAGCTTCTAAAACTATTCCATTCCGCTTCGAATGAAATGTTCAGTGCCTGTATTGTGTTAGAGTTTTGGAAAAATATTAAATCGTGTATGACTAGAATCAAACACGGGATCTTGGGATTGCACACTTTACGTATGAATGATTAATGTAAATAATTAATATATATAACCGTTATGTATTTAATTATTTGAATACGAAATAACGACTATCGGACGTTAAGTAATTAACGGAATTTACTAACGACTGTTAGTGAATAAAGAAAGAACCGTAAGTGAAATTAGAGGCTCAAGAATGATCTAGAAACCCTTGGGGAAGGGTGGGCCGATCAGCCTAAGGGTTGCCAAACCCTATTCGATCCAAACTTGTGCTCCAAGATAGTTTCACTATAAATACAAACTCAAGGGTTATTAGTTTTATACCTTGTGCACTCTTGCTATAACCCTAAGTTTGTTTTTCTATTCTTCTTGCCTAGAACCGATCGTACAACCCTTTGAGGGTGTCGATCCTTTGCTTTTTATTAAACAAAATTGTTTGGTTTAATTCGTGTTCTTTTGCTGGCACCAAACATTAATTGGTTATAGTACGTGTGTACAAAACCTTGGTTATTAACTTATTTTAGTTAATACCATCCTGGATTGAGAAACAAAACGGTAAGGGGTTTCTCGTTAATCCATTGTTTGTTAAAGAAGAAGAATTGAAGCTTAGATCTTTGTTCTTGCTAGGATCAAAAGTACGTTATCTTTATTTTTCGGTTAATCTATTTACATGTTAAATATTGATTCTTGCTTCCGCTACGCGCTTTGGTGATGTTTATTTATTTATATGAATGTCATGGTATTTAAATTCTAACAGTGGCATCACGAGCCGTTTAACATGTAATTGTATTACCGAAACGCATAAAAATCGAATTTTGATTTGGATTAAACATGTTTAGTCGATTTTTTAGGGTTTCAGAACAATAAAAAAGTCGAACCTAATTTTTTTTGGGGGGGGGGGGGGTTCGATCCCTCTTTAATTAAAAAGCTAGTTTTGTAACCCTAAAATTAGGAACATGTATGTTTATGTGTGTAAAGGGTTACGTTCCTTGACTTGTGAATTAATCCATGATACTTCATGCAAGGTTATCATGGATTAGGGTTTGTAATTAATTGTTAAGTTACTTGCTACATGTAATAAAAAGATAGATCTAAAGTTAGGGAAGACCTAATTAATTAAATTAATGAATCTTTTATGTGCAACGTGGTATATGCTTGCTAAGGCTTACGCAACCAACTTGTTGGTGTATGTGGTCCATTGGTACCATTAGCTTGAAAATCAATGTGAGTCTTAGTAATTATATGCATTATAATTCACATATAGATTATTAATAGGATTTATCAAAAGGTTTGCATGTGGCTATATGATTTAATGGTTAAGATTATATGCGTTATTATGTGTTTATTTATTTTTATTAAATTACTTGTCTTTTTTGTTCAAATTATTGTTGAATTGTAAGCAAAAAGAGGGTAATTTTTGGAATAGAAAATAAATTGAACTAATAACTATGAAACCTTGATGTAGTAAATTATATATTGCCAAGTCTTATGTGCCGACAGTGGTTCGCTTCGCACGGTAATTTGCTCCCAGGCGAGACTAGCAATTTTATAATTTATAACATAATTTTTTAAGACTTAGTATCAAAAACTTTTGATTGACTGATGAGTTTTGTACCAATAATGTGAACGGCTCACCCAGTTTAGACAAACTATAAGAAGGGTATAAGGAGGGTTGACATTAAATTTTCATCCGAAAGGGATGCGTTTTTAATTAGCCTTCGGGCGAACGTTTGTCTCTCCGCTCCTTTGTGCGTCTAATTGGAGCTGCCAAGTAATGCAATAATTTTGTAAAAAATCATCTTAACGGTGAATTGACCTCAATTCCACACGTCACTTTTGTGGTAATTATCTGAATAACTTGGGTCTTTATGACTCTTGCAGTAGTAGGATATAGTGGGCGATAATTGGAGGTAATTCTTTGATTGGTGAACCCAATACCTCAATTAAAACTTTGTTGATTTAACTCTTAGCCTCTATTGGTAAATAAAATTGTTTTGAAAACTTATGATACGAAGATGTGTGCATGCTTCTTTGTACATATTTTGATTGTCACATCAAAATAAATACCCTAAAAATTTAAGTCCATGTTATTTAATTATAAGAGACACTTGGAGTTAATATTTAGCGTAAGTGAGACCTTGACCTAAATATTAATGACAAGGTAAATTTCCATGGCGTGAGACCGTGACATAGAGTATTTGCAGTTTCTAAATTAGACGACTTAATTAAGTTGTAAGTGAGACCTTGAAACTTAAAGCATGAGATGGGAAGAAACATGCTTACATTGCAAAATTGTTTTTGGCAAATGTAATTCCCATAATGATCTAGGAGTCAAAAATTGTTTTGCCGATTATTGTGTGACAGATTACCATCTTTTGTACTTTCACTGCTAGTAGATCAATTGATGTAGTGAAACTTTGGAAAGTTGGATCCTAGTTTTCAAGAAAATTAAATGGTTATATGTATATTTCCTGGGTAATTTTCTTTTCTTGAAAAATTTTATTATCAGAATACTAATATTTGAACTTTTTCTGTAGAAATGGCTCAACCCGAAAACGATGTACTAAGTTCCGCTTTCAAAGCTCATTTTGAAAGGGAAAAACTAACTGGCCCAAATTTCAATGACTGGCATAGGTCACTTAGGATTATCCTGAGAGTGTCCAAGAAGCTGGATTATTTGACTAAGCCTTGCCCTGAACAGCCAGCTGAGACTGAATCTGATGAAGTCAAAGCAGCATGGCAGTCTGAGTTCGATAAGCACAATGAAGTTGTGTGCTTAATGCCCGGAAGTATGGTTCCCAAGTTGCAAAAGCAGTTTGAGAACTATTTTCCTAAAGATATGCTGGAAGAACTAAAAAAGACCTATGAAAAGCCATCAGCTGTTGAATTGTATGATTTGATAGATCAATTGCACGGCTGTAGGCAAGGGGAGGGTAAACCCATTCGTGATCATGTGTTGGAGAAGAAAATGTACATGGACCAACTACTGCTCTTGAACTATCCTTATCCTGAGAATGTGTGTGTGAACTTGATCAATAGGTCCTTGAACAAGGATTTTAAGGGTTTTGTTCTGAATTACAACATGCATTGCTCGGGGAAGACAATAATGGAATTGCTCGCAATGCTCGTTGACTATGAAAAGGGTTTACCAGGCAAGGCACCTACTCCTTAGGTATTAGCTATACAAGGAGGTAGGGTTCATAAGCCAAAACCGCAAGGGAATAAGGGGAAAGGTAAAGCTGACAAGGGCAAACAAGTTGTGACCTATCAGCCTACGCCCAAGAAGTACCCTCAGAAGAGCAAGGCCAATCCAATCAAGAAGGATCAGGGTTTCCATCACTGCCACGAGATGGGACACTGGAAGAGGAACTGTCCTCTCTATCTCAAGGAGTTGCGAGTGAAAAAGATGAAGGGTGAGACTGGGAAAGCCAGTACTTCAGGTAACTTTTTCATGATTGAATTATTTTCATTAACTCATAAATTAAATTTCTAGGTATACGATACTGGATGTGGTATTCATATTTGCAATACACTTGATGCGTGGTTTTGCAACCTTACAACATGTTTTACCTCTCGAGGGATCTCAAGAGGCTTACAACCCCACCAGGCAGTGTACCTGACCGATGTAGTATAGTGTAGTGGTAAGTACGGGGGATTGATCGTTCTCCACAGGGAATAGTGTTCGTTAGGTATGAAAAACTACTCTAATAGGTCTAAGGGTGAGAGAAGATTCTTTTTGTGTTTTTATAATTTTATGAAAGCAAGTAAAATCTCGGGTTTGAAAGAGTGGGCGGAATTAGTTGCTAGTCAACTAACCCAAGTTACTACGAATGCAAATAAAATAAAATAACTGAAAATGAAAAGGTGGTAAAACTTATGTGGAGAGAAATGTGTTTACTTAGATTTCCTTACTCCCTAACTATCTTTTACCGGTTGATTAGTGTGTATTAGTTGCGTGGATGACGGGTGTATTCCTTAATACCATTCGTGGGGTGGCGTACATACTTCCCCAACTCTATGAACTCCTACTTCACTCCTATGTCGAGCCGGCTAGGAAGCTCCTAACATGGGATCACTAGAATTCGCTCATGCATTAAATACAACCATAAAAACCTTTAGTACGCATTGGTTCATGTTTCTTAAGACGTTCAAGCAAGTTACCGAATAGGAAGTTAGCCAGTTTTCTTAAGCCTAACATAGATGAACAATCATCCAATACAACTAATAACACACTAATAACCAATAATCAATAGCTAGGTTTCATTAGATCTAAGCAAACACAAGATAAATCTAGCCTAGCATGTTAAACAAAAGACAAGAACAAGATAGAATCAAACAACACATAGGCATATTGAATGATTAATTGATAACTTATCTTCAATGTAACATGGAAGATCTCAAGGCAAAAAGCCTTGAGAAAGCTGCTAAAATCGTCTTAGGGTTTTCACACACAAAGTTCCCCAATAAGTTCCACACTAATGACAAAAAATTGCAAAACTATATATAGACTTTCAGATCTGACGGCGTCACGTTATGGAGTGTGACGCCGTCACCTCGCCGCTTTTAGGGTTCCCGGATGGCCTTCTTGACGCCGTCCCTCTTTAGCTCTCCAAAATCCGTTCTGGCTTATCAAGGCTTGACGCCGTCGGAATTAGGCGTGACGCCGTCCCGCTTTAACTTATACCGTGACGACCTTGATCATTCCAAAGGGTGACGCCGTCAGAATTCCCATGCAAATTTCTCTGGCTTATCATGAGTAATTTTCATATCCACCTTTTTCTTGCCAAGCCATGACGCCGTCTAGACTAATATCTGACGCCGTCAAATGTACTTTTCAGCCGATTTTGAGACTTTGTCGTTTTCTTCACTTTTATGCTCCAAAAACGTCCAAAATGCTTCCTTTTCCAGATTTCTTCTCCAAAGTACCTAAAATGACAAAAGGAACGATTTAGGGCAATATTTGATCAAATAAATACGATTTAGGGCTTAAATGACCCCCTAAAAGCGGTACACTTTTCGCTTCATCAAATACCCTTACACTTGAGATTTGCTTGTCCTCAAGCAAATGCGCTTTTATTCTAATCAAAATACAAGTTAGGGGTCATTTAATGCTAACATAAAAGTAATTACCACAAATATTCGTTCCATTTTAATCATAATAAGCACGGAGATTACAAACTAGCACCTCACAAGTAGTGTTTAGATACTCACATCTCTCAAGTGTCATCAAAATAAATCTCATAAATGAAAACGGATAATATCTCTCACTACCTGTCATAGCAAATAGATTACCATAGGCTTAGGAAAGGATCGAAAACCTCCTCCACTAGGCGTAAGCACCTAAGATAAACTATCAAAGAGGGCTTTTACATGGGTTATAACGTTAGGTGTAGGGAAAAGGAAAATACGGTTTTGTTGGATAAAGGATATTTTACTGGTGGCGAGTTAAAGATCTTGATCAATTACATGTACTATACAATGTTGCTAAGCCAAGACTCGACTCAATCTTAAGCTAAAAATAAAATAACAAAAACATAAAATAAACATAAAATGAAACGGGATGGTAGTCCGTATGTTTTTTTCTATTGCTCTTTTTCTCATTTTTTTGTATTTTTCTTGATTTTTTTTTTTTTTTTTTTTTTTTTTTCTTCATACACTTTTGCCCTACCATCCAAAATAATACATCATAGGGGCATTGCATTCCCCTTACACTTGAACTTTTACATAATTTTACAAATAACTACTCTAATGACTCGAATTAAGATAATCGAAACACTTGGAGTACTTTTAAAATATTTAGCACATATGGGGGTAATAAATGATGTTCTTCCCCATTACTCCATTACACTAGTACTTTACCCACGAGTCCCAATCGTCCCAAAACAATATGTACAAGGATATGACTCGACTTAGCAACCATGTAATCAACTAGATAATTAACTTGGGTTTAAACAAATGTTGTCACATTAATGCACTAAGAATGAGTGCATACAAGGTAGGCTAAGGCGATTTGGGTGTACATTTTAGTGGGGTGTAACAAATTCTTCCTTTAAGTAAAATGCTTAAAGGTCGAAACGAAAAGATAGGCTCTGAGGGGTGTACTAGGGGTATCGTGTACTAAAGATGAGTACAACGCAAAGGGTCTGTGAGAATTACTTGACCAATGTAGCCAACGTAATTATAACAAAAACACAGGTGTAAAACAATGGGTTAATCTTAATGCCTCTTATCATGTAGTAAATCTAACTACACGAATGTAGTCTCACTTGTGGCCTCGGAATGGTCCTAACGCAAGTTCTAGAATCTAAGTGCTACCGGTACACACATCATAGCATAAATGCTTTTCCTACCAATTCTAGGGGCGAACCTCACATATTTGGGGGTGGAAAATTTTTTTAGTGGTACGGTTTTTTTGTGCTAGTCATATAACTCCTATCCGTGAGACGCTCATTAAGATCAAAGTTTCACTCCTATATGTTGTAAAAAATTTTAAATTTGGCATTAAAATTACCCTAACAGGTATTTATCTCAGTTTTATTACACATCTACCATCAAACAAACAAAAATAAAGTGCAATTGTATTCTCTAATCGTACTTTTACCCCCCCTTACACTTAAGATGAACATTGTCCCCAATGTTCAAATAACAAGATGTAAAAGAAAAAAAAAGTAAAAGAATGAAATCAAATACTCCCCTGATTCGTTCGGTGGATAATGAAGTAACACGGTTAAATCTTCTTCCAAGAGAATGTAAAAGCTCCATGACTAATGCATCGCCAAAAGCTTGATCCAAAACATTTCCTTGTCCAAAATAACCTGTTAAACCTGAGAAAACAAACACGAAAACCTGCATAACATCGGCGGGATAAACTCTATATATAAGGATATAATGCTTGTGGAATGATAATTTTGCAGATTCCTGGAGATTATAAGTTAGAGATTTAATAAAAACTTTTTATGAAAACAAAACTTTCAAAAATTTTCAGAAAATTAAACCTGACGCCGTCAGGTTGTAAATCCTGACGCCGTCAGAAATGATCTGACAGAATTCTCATGTTACGTTTCCGGAAATTTTTTGGAAAAACCTATACCTTACTTCCTGGAAATCCTGCAAAACATCATTATGACTCGATTCATGCATTTGTGTTCTAATAAACCGATTTAGATTTCCCTTACACTTATCTTTTGCAAAATACCTTTATATGTAGTTAAGACGAAGTTAAAAACAAGATAAAGCATTTTCACAAATTAGTTTTTGAACATGAATCAATAATAATAAAAATTAAACATACATACGGAAACAAATAAAATCAAACAAACAAATAAATAAACACACAAAGCAAATAAAGCTTGGGTTGCCTCCCAAGAAGCGCTTTTCTTTATTAACGAGTCTTGTAGCTAGACTCAAAGTCACGTACATTACGTGATTCCATCATTGGTCACGGTTTCTAGGTCATCCTCATGTCCGGTTCTAAATTCCGGTCCTAATTTCAAACAATCCTTGTACAAACCGAATATCCTTCCCATAACATAGTCTACTCCTTTACTTCTATCTCTATTATTTCTATAGTAGACTGCTTGCTTAAGCTCCTTCTCAACATTTGACAAGTGTTGGAATTGTTCTATCTTATATGGCATTTGGTAGTTTACCTCATCGGTCTCATCCTTAAATCTAACTATCCCTAAGGAAGGTTCATAAGTCATTCTAGAGACCTCAACAAATGGCTTTCCAAAAACCACTTGAGTTAAGGATGCATCGACTATTGGGCGGATATCTTCTACAATTACAAAGTCGGTGACATAGGTGAAGTTTCCTACATAAACCGGTAATCCCTTAACTCTTCCCGTGAAGTTACTCATCCAACCCTTGTCAGGGAACATCCTATACCCAAGTTGATTTTTCATTATCAAGTTGTAGTGGGCTCTAGTCATGATGTTTATGGGTGATCTAAGGTCGATGTAGGCTTTCCACACATGCAAATGTCCGATGTTGCATGGTATGTTGATATTAGAAGGGTCGCCTATTTCTATGATTGGTCTACCTAGGAAGTATGGTGTCTCGGGGTCATCGAATAAGTCTGTATGATATGCGCGCTCTTCCTTAGTGGGTAGCCTATTGAAGTGGTCCTCATCATCATCTACTTCTTCAATCTCACTTTTCCTAACTTCTTTATCAACCTCTACTTTCTTAACCTCATCCTCAGGTTCACTATTATCCTCATTCCTATCAATTGGTTTGATAGTGACAACATTGACGAAGTGGACGTGTTTGGATGAAGAGGGGTCTTTTACTTGGGGTCCGCTATTTGTGTTCCTAGCGTCCTTATGTGGAGGTGATAACACTTGGTTATTGAGGGCTTTCAACAAGTTGTCAATTTTATTGGTCATCTCCGTTTGTTGTTGATTGAATTCGGATTCGAATCTAGCTATCCGAGCTTCTTGAGATGCCATAAATTGGGACATCAATCCTTCAAAGTTATTGGTACTACCATTGCCGGAAGGATTGTTGTTGAAAGTACGGTTCGAGTTGGAACCGCTTGATTGGAAACGATTAGGTGGGTTGGAAGAATTGGTTTGTTGTGTGTTTTGGTTTTGCTTCCACCTAAGGTTTGGGTGATTTTTCCATGAGGGGTTGTATGAATCACCGTAGTGGTTTGGCTCGGGTTTGAAAGTGTACCACTTGTCTCCCGTTCCGTCGGTACGCGAGGATGCGTAGTCCGCAAAAGCTTGTTCGGGGAGTTCCATGCAATCACGAGTGTCGTGGGGACCACTACATAATTCACATGAAGAAGTGATTTTGTTCACTTGGCTTGAAGGTTTAGGAGCCTCGTAGGATTTCATGAGAAACTTGACTTGGTCTTCAAGTTCTATGATCCTACGGTCGGAAGTGCTTGAATTGTTCGAAGGCAAAGATATTGCCTTGACCGTTTTATTCAAATCACGGGGATCACTCCAACTTTCGTTGTCAAAAAGAGCAAGATCTTCTAGGAGAGCCCATGATTGTTCCGCACTTAGATCACGTAGCTTACCACCGGCCGATTGGTCAATGGTTTGCTTCGTGTAGAGATTGATATGGTCATAGAAGATTTGGACTTGGAGCCAAAGTTCTATGCCATGGTGAGGGACTTTTTGGAGTAAGTCCTTGAATCGAGTCCATGCCTCGTAGAGGGTTTCGCCTTGACGTTGTTGGAACATCAAGATATCATTCCTTAGCTTGGTAGTTCTTCCTGGTGGGAAAAACTGAGCAAGGAAACGAGTGGTGAGATCATCCCAAGAGATGATGGATCCTGCGGGTTGACGTTCTAGCCATTGACTAGCTTGGTCCCGCAAAGAGAATTGAAAGAGACGTAGTCGGGTCGTCTCTTGAGTGGCAACATCAAGGTCTATGGAATCAACGATTTTGAGAAAGTCCTTGAGATGTTGATTAGGATCTTCAGAACGAAGTCCATGGAATGCGCATCCGCTTTGCACCAACCGGATGGTGTCGGATCGCAAGGGTGTGACATTGGCTCCTTGAGTGAGCTCAATGGTGTTTCGATAGCCATGGTGGCTAGGACGTGAGTACTCTCCTAAAGTACGGGCTCTAGGAGGTGGTGGTTGTTGTGGTGGGTTGTTGGGATCAAGGATATTACCACCTTCCATGATGTCGGATGGTAATGGTTACGAACAAAGAAACGAAGAAAAAAAGATAGACTAAAGAAAACCTAGAAAAAGAAAATAAAAATCTCACTAGAAAGGAATCTAGTGAGTAGACCTATAAAATAAAAATTCAACCTAAACAATAACTATTCCCCGGCAGCGGCGCCAAAAACTTGATGCGTGGTTTTGCAACCTTACAACAGGTTTTACCTCTCGAGGGATCTCAAGAGGCTTACAACCCCACCAGGCAGTGTACCTGACCGATGTAGTATAGTGTAGTGGTAAGTACGGGGGATTGATCGTTCTACACAGGGAATAGTGTTCGTTAGGTATGAAAAACTACTCTAATAGGTCTAAGGGTGAGAGAAGATTCTTTTTGTGTTTTTATAATTTTATGAAAGCAAGTAAAATCTCGGGTTTGAAAGAGTGGGCGGAATTAGTTGCTAGTCAACTAACCCAAGTTACTACGAATGCAAATAAAATAAAATAACAGAAAATGAAAAGGTGGTAAAACTTATGTGGAGAGAAATGTGTTTACTTAGATTTCCTTACTCCCTAACTATCTTTTACCGGTTGATTAGTGTGTATTAGTTGCGTGGATGACGGGTGTATTCCTTAATACCATTCGTGGGGTGGCGTACGTACTTCCCCAACTCTATGAACTCCTACTTCACTCCTATGTCGAGCCGGCTAGGAAGCTCCTAACATGGGATCACTAGAATTCGCTCATGCATTAAATACAACCATAAAAACCTTTAGTACGCATTGGTTCATGTTTCTTAAGACGTTCAAGCAAGTTACCGAATAGGAAGTTAGCCAGTTTTCTTAAGCCTAACATAGATGAACAATCATCCAATACAACTAATAACACACTAATAACCAATAATCAATAGCTAGGTTTCATTAGATCTAAGCAAACACAAGATAAATCTAGCCTAGCATGTTAAACAAAAGACAAGAACAAGATAGAATCAAACAACACATAGACATATTTAATGATTAATTGATAACTTATCTTCAATGTAACATGGAAGATCTCAAGGCAAAAAGCCTTGAGAAAGCTGCTAAAATCGTCTTAGGGTTTTCACACACAAAGTTCCCCAATAAGTTCCACACTAATGACAAAAAATTGCAAAACTATATATAGACTTTTAGATCTGACGGCGTCACGTTATGGAGTGTGACGCCGTCACCTTGCCGCTTTTAGGGTTCCCGGATGGCCTTCTTGACGCCGTCCCTCTTTAGCTCTCCAAAATCCGTTCTGGCTTATCAAGGCTTGACGCCGTCGGAATTAGGCGTGACGCCGTCCCGCTTTAACTTATACCGTGACGACCTTGATCATTCCAAAGGGTGACGCCGTCAGAATTCCCATGCAAATTTCTCTGGCTTATCATGAGTAATTTTCATATCCACCTTTTTCTTGCCAAGCCATGACGCCGTCTGGACTAATATCTGACGCCGTCAAATGTACTTTTCAGCCGATTTTGAGACTTTGTCGTTTTCTTCACTTTTATGCTCCAAAAACGTCCAAAATGCTTCCTTTTCCAGATTTCTTCTCCAAAGTACCTAAAATGACAAAAGGAACGATTTAGGGCAATATTTGATCAAATAAATACGATTTAGGGCTTAAATGACCCCTTAAAAGCGGTACACTTTTCGCTTCATCAACACTATAGGGGTTTAGAGTTGAGAAGAGACTGGCCTATGGGGAGCAATATCTGCAAGTGGGCAATGGAGCACAAGCAGTTGTTGAAGCCATATGAATATTTAAATTAGTTTTGCCTTCGGGCTTAGTACTGTATTTGAATAATTATCATTATGCACCTACAATTGTTAGGGGTGTGGTCTCTTTTTCATGTTTATTGAATATTGGATTTCAACATACTGTTTCTAGCAATGGAATTTCTGTTTCGTTAAATAATGTTTTTTTATTTTAATGCTATTGCTGTGAATGGTGTTTTTGAGATTGATATGAATGAATGTAATGATTATAATTCGATGTATAGCATCAATTCTAAGAGAGTCAAGAATGTCTTGGATTCGTCTTATCTTTGGCATTGTCGACTTGCTCACATAGGCAAGACTCACATGCAAAAGCTGCAACGTGATGGGCTTTTGCAAGATATCAATGATGAATCATTTGATAAGTACGAATCTTGTATATCTGGGAAGATGACAAAGAAATCTTTTAAAAATTGTATTGAAAAGGCTGATGATCTACTTGGTTTGATACATACTGATGTGTGTGGACCACTTAGACATGTGTCAAAGAAAGGTGCTAGCTACTTCTTAACCTTCACGGATGATTTCAGCCGTTATGGATATGTTTATTTACTTAAACATAAACATGAGGTGTTTGAAATATTTAAGGTTTTTAAAGCTGAAGTAGAATTGCAACTTGGAAAGAAGATTAAATCTCTTCGATCCGACAGAGGTGGTGAATACCTAAGTCAGGAGTTTAAAGATTATCTAAGTGAGAATGGAATTGTCCAGCATCTCACATCTCCATATACTCCACAACAAAATGGTGTATCTGAGAGAAGGAATCGTACATTATTGGATATGGTGCGATCTATGTTTAATCTTACTATTCTGTCGTTATCCTTTTGGGATTATGCCTTAGAATCTGCGATTCGCATATTAAATATGGTTCCGACCAAGAAGGTTGATAAGACACCTTATGAGTTATGGTTTGGGAAAACGCCTAACTTGTCTTATTTAAAGGTCTGGGGTTGCGAGGCGTTTGTTAAACGTGACTCAGCAGATAAACTCCAACAGAGATCTATAAAGTGTATCTTTGTAGGATACCCAAAGGAAACGATGGGCTACTACTTTTACTACCCACCTGAGAACAAAGTAATTGTTGCTAGGTATGGAGATTTTCTTGGAAAGGATCTCACATCTCAAGAGTTCAGTGGGAGGATCTATGATTTGGAAGATGATCAAGAGGATACATTACCTTCTGAAAACACTAGCGAACTTCCTATGGAACCGGATAGTCTGGGTCCTCCACCTGAAGTAATTCCCATTCGCAGATCCGTAAGGACTGTGAGAGCACCTGAACGTCTATGTCTTAACGCAGAGGTTGAGGAAACTATATTAGGGGACCTTGGTGAGCCTGCTAATTATAGAGCTGCCATGCATGATCCTTAAAAGGATAAATGACAGATTGCTATGAATGAGGAAATGCAATCCATGAAAGATAATGAAGTCTGGATTGAAGTAGACCTTCCTCCCAATGCCAAGGTAGTTGGGAGTAAGTGGCTCTTCAAGAAGAAAACTGACATGGATGGCAATGTACATACCTATAAGGCCCGTTTGGTAGCTAAAGGCTTTACCCAAACATATGGCGTTGACTACGAGGAGACCTTTTCTCCTGTAGCTGACATTAGGGCTATTAGGATTCTCATAGCCATAGCATCACACTATGATTATGAGATTTGGCAAATGGATGTCAAAACCGCCTTCTTAAATGGTCGCCTAGATGAAGATATCTATATGGCGCAGCCTGAGGGGTTTGTGAATCCAGAATTTCCAAACCGTGTATGCAAACTTCAAAGATCCATTTATGGATTGAAGCAAGCATCACGACAATGGAATAAGAGATTTGACGAAGAAATCAAAAGGTTTGGATTTACTCAGAATCTCGATGAGCCATGTGTATATCACAAAGCTAGTGGGAGTGATGTGATTTTCCTAGTCCTATATGTTGATGACATATTAATCATGGGTAAAAACATTCCAAGATTGAATGAGGTGAAAGCCTATCTTGGGAAATGTTTTTGCATGAAGGATCTAGGAGAAGCAGCATACATTCTGGGAATCAAGATCTATAGAGATAGATCGAGGCGGTTGATTGGATTAAGCCAAAGTGCTTACATTGATAAAATATTGAAGAGATTCAGTATGCAAAATTCCAAGAAGGGATATTTGCCAATGCAAGTAGAACATGGCTTGAGTAGCATAGCTTGTGCTTCAACACCTGAAGAGGTGGCACGCATGAGTAGAGTCCTTTATGCTTCGGCTGTGGGATCTATAATGTATGCGGTAAGATGTACAAGGCCCGATGTGGCGTTTGCTCAGAACATTACCAGTCGTTATCAGCAGAATCCAGGTGAGCTCCACTGGACTACTGTTAAACATATTCTCAAGTATTTAAGAGGTACGAGAGATATGTTTTTAGTATATGGGGGAAATCCAGATGTAGAACTGTGTGTTAAAGGTTACTGCGATGCTTCTTGGAAGTGTGATAAAGATGATACGAAGTCTCCGACGGGTTATGTCTTTGTCATCAATGGAGCTGCTGTGGATTTGAAGAGCAAGAAGCAGAGTACTATAGCGATGTATGCAGCAGAAAGCGAGTATATTGCTGCTTCAGAAGCTGCAATGGAAGCCGTCTGGATTAGGAAGTTCATTTCAGGGCTTGGCGTTATGCCCTCAATCGAAAGACCTATAAAAATGTATTGTGACAATTCAGCCGCAATTACATTTGCCAATGAACCTGGAATCATGAAGGGCACTAGACATTTCCCGATTTGGTATCACTATGTTAGAGAACAAGTGGAGATAGGCGAAATCGAGTTACTCAAAGTTCACACAGATTACAATCTAGCTGATCCATTAACGAAGGCTTTACCTGATGGAAAGCTTAATCAACATGTTGAAGGCATAGGACTTCGTTTAGCAAGTAGTTTCATGCCCATCTGTGATTAGTGTTTGGATAATGGGATGTTTTTTTGAACAGTTATTATTTTAATGAAATAAAATAATTGTTATGTTTGATTGTCATTTTCTTAATAATATATCCTATATTTGCATGTTTATATCCTTGAATATATTTTATATATTCTAAACTGTCCGTTGTCGATTAATGATATGGGAATATCATTAAACTAAGACAAATCTGAGTATTGATAGAATATACTTGAAAGTATATTGATGCGTTGTCATACCAATTTCACATGATATTCAATGAATTGAATATAGGACTTATCCCAACTTCATGAGTTTACTTTATGGATCATGTCATTAAGTAAATCATGTGAATATAGTTATCCTCAGACTTGAGATGCCAGATAACTGCCATGCATGTAGTGCATTTCTGTGATTCAATTTACCGCTATACATAACTGGTAGCTATAAGGATTGTTTTCAGGAATGTTGCAAAGTGCATGGGTTATGCTTGTAGTCAAGATAGAATTTGTTCCTTCAAATTGTTTGGAGTTTAATACTGCTGGGCCCCTCGTAGGATTAGTAAGATGTATGTGTGGCTACACCCAAGATCTCCCCTGAATATGTTCAGAAGATTTGGTAATCGTGCTCAATCGAAAACAACGAGAAATAGAATAATTAATAAAGAATGACTTAAATCCATATCTTTATTAATGTAGTATTAGAAACAAAAGGATGAGTATGATGATGAATCATCGAATGGTTTTTCCAGGAGACCACCACCCGAGTTGTACTAGGGGCATTGGCGTGTTGCTAGACGCTAACCAATGTCATTACCCTTTTAATAGATTTCCAAGTGGGAGCTGTTAGAGTTTTGGAAAAATATTAAATCGTGTATGACTAGAATCGAACACGGGACCTTGGGATTGCACACTTTACGTATGAATGATTAATGTAAATAATTAATATATATAACCGTTATGTATTTAATTATTTGAACATGAAATAACGACTAACGGACGTTAAGTAATTAATGGAATTGACTAACGACTGTTAGTGGATAAAGGAAGGACCGTAAGTGAAATTAGAGGCTCAAGAATGATCTAGAAACCCTTGGGGAAGGGTGGGCCGATCGGTCTAAGGGTTGCCAAACCCTATTCGATCCAAACTTGTGCTCCAAGATAGTTTCACTATAAATACAAACTCAAGGGTTATTAGTTTTATACCTTGTGCACTCTTGCCATAACCCTAAGTTTGTTTTTCTCTTCTTCTTGCCTAGAACCGATTATACAACCCTTTGAGGGTGTCGATCCTTTGCTTTTTATTAACCAAAATTGTTTGGTTTAATTCGTGTTCTTTTGCTAGCACCAAACATTAATTGGTTATAGTACGTGTGTACAAAACCTTGGTTATTAACTTATTTTAGTTAATCCATTGTTTGTTAAAGAAGAAGAATTGAAGTTTAGATCCTTGTTCTTGCTAGGATCAAATGTACGTTATCTTTATTATTCAGTTAATCTATTTACATGTTAAATATTGATTCTTGCTTCCGCTACGTGCTTTGGTGATGTTTATTTATTTATATGAATGTCATGGTATTTAAATTCTAACATATTGTATGTAGATATCATTGCTTGTAATTCGGAAAGATTAAAATTTGATTCTGTATATCATTTCTGATGGCAGCTTATTATTATATAGTTCATATTGATGCATATTTCTAGTTATCACTGAGCCAAGACATGTTTGTCAGCCATGTCCTACAACCTGGATGCTAATTTGCATGCTACTTCAACTAGCTTTGTAAACGAAAAAACATGAGGTAATTACCGTTATATCCCTTACGAATTCAAAAGTTTCGTCATCACTCTTTCCCATACTGTTTTGCAATCCCAAGTGTATTTAGAGGATGTTTGGGATTGCTTATTCAAAATAGATTATACGTTTTAAAAATGTATAATCAAATAATCAGCTGTTACAAAACGTGAATATGAAATATAGTGTTTGGATTTGATTATTTTGTTTGATATCACAATAATCAAATAATCAGTTTTTAACGTGTTTGGCTAATTAGATTATTTATGTTTTTTTTATGTAAAATGACCATTAAGGGCATTCTTATACATTATTCAGTTTTATAAATTCTTATGCAATGTTTAGACTTTTATTTTGAAGAATTAACCTCTTTACTTGCTACAATAAATATATTATTTTATATTCATTTTTGTGTTTCTTCGAAGTTGTATAAACAATTTGTATACTGGTTATAAAGTACTATTTGTGTTCAAAAAAGAAAAAAGAAAAAAGAAAAAAGAAAAAAAAAAAAAAAAAAAAAAAAACTAGTTGAATGGCTAGTCTTCACCGGTGGCAATACACCAAGGCAGACACGAGTAAATACAAATAAGTGTTGTATTTGAGGACGATATGGTAAATTGATAACAAGAGGAAAGTCATGTTTTCAAAAAGCATGTACCAAGGTGCTTTTACGAAACGCAGTTTTGGACTCCTCAAATCGCAAATAATCACTTTTCAACTTTTCTTTGCCAAACACCAAATTTAACTTATTTGCGTTTTCAAAATGCAATAATCAAATAATCAGTTGAAAATGCAATGACAAGCGCCCCCTTAGACGCTTTAATTATCACTAGTTAGATACATGTGTTAGAGTATGTTTATAGGGCCTAGCCCAATTATACTTTGTCTAGGCTTGTATTGTTATATTGGCCCATTACCTTCTTATTAATACTTGACAATTGTAATCGGTTTGCTCAATTAATGAAATATACGATTTATGGTTTCACATGGTATCAGCCTAAATCTTCGATACTAAAAACCTAATCCTAAAAACCATCGATACTTCCACTCCACCTTCTTGCCGTGAACAACTATCATAACCCCCTACACTCACCCTCGTTGAAAAACTATATGTCATGAACAACATCAACAATGTCATTCCCGTGAAACTGAACATTGATGAGTTAAATTACTCATCATGGTGCTATTTTTTGAAGATACACTGCAACAACTTTAGTGTCCTAACGGACATCCAAAGTGCTGCTGCGAGTTCCTCCTCTTCCTCTCCACCAATGGAAGAATGGTTAACTTGTAATACCCCCAATTTCGTGATACGCAGCGAAATTCAAACTGGGTGTTACTCGATGGCACAACAGTTATAACAATAGAAAACGAACACTAATGGAGTCGTTTTAAAAGATTTATCATTCGAATTATATGAATATCAGTGTTTAGAAAATGAGGTCTCAGTAGTTTCACGGTTTACAAATTACATTAAAAGAGTTTTCGAATGATAATAAAATTTATAGCCCTCTTGAATATCTGTGCTCCTCCGTTCCAGCCTCGATCATTATGGACCTGAGATAAACATGCTAAAGTGTCAACACAAAGGTGGAGTGAGTTCATAGAGTTTAGTTAAATTGTTGAATACAATATTCGTAGTGTGAGCTGTATAGTCTCACACTCATAGTTTGAAAACAAAACAGTTATTATTTCACTAAGCTCATGTTACTAACATCTTAACACAACATCAATTTAATACGTTTTGTTACCTACCCGGCTTAACACAAACGTTTTCAAATATAGTGTGTTTGGTTACCTAACCGGCTTAACACAAACGTCTTGTTTACAAATATGTATTTAAACGGTTCATGATATTGGGATTTAACAAGGTGGGTTTTGACATAGAACATAATTCATAGTATCAATAACAATTAATATAGCACAACTCTTAAGTACATAATTCCAAATATCAATAAAGATTAATATAGCACATAGTTTCAATCACATAGTATAGTTTTCAAGTAATTGTGATCGTTATAAAAATTGTAGCATGTATCTCCCCCGAAAAGTTTATAAAACAATTAAACGAGTAAAAGTGGGGCTATGACTCACCGTGAGTGGATGATGTTTAAGGATATAAAGAAATCGCTCGATAAGCCGGAAAACCTCTACGTGCAACCTAGAATATTTGTTGCGTCTTAGATTTGGAATAATGTCTAGGAAAACATAAACGTGCCTATATATGTCCTTATATCGATCATGATGTTGTACTTGGTAGTTTGTGTATCGTTTTATAGAAATGGGTTCATTCAAAATTTATAGTTTATATATCTCATTCGATATAAGTCCGAGTGATTTGAGTAATAGTCCAATGTCTAAAGTCTGAGTCTAATATGCCAAGTCACAGTCCGTATAATAAAGTCCGTCAAGTATATGCATTGTTCAAAACAATATGTCCATTATGCGTCCACTATATCCGATAGTTCAATATAAGATAAATAGTCCATGTCTTAAATCCGTTAAGTAAATCTAAATGTCTAGTGAAAACTAATTTTTATTTGAGCCGAAAACTGTTTTACAATTCGAGACAGTAAACCGCCTTCATTTGGCATTTTCAGGCTGAGTTTCCACGCGGTGGACGTAAAACATCATTCCGGAAAACTTTTGTGTTTTAATGTAAAGACCAAGAATCGTCTTCTGGTGGATGAGGTTGGTCAAAATGGACTCGATCCATGTTAATTTTAGAGAGATAAAGTAGAGAGAAGGTGGAGATAAAAACCTAGATATTATTGATATGTGGAAAAGGTTTCACAGCCACACCCCTTAAGTGAAGACTTGAGGGGTATTTATGGGCCTTACAAGACAACTATTCGAGTATTACATTATCAGTCCCTGCACTTTATGCATACTAGCTGGTTATTCCAATTCACGTAAATATCGCTCAGCTTCATTTCTAACAATCTCCCTCCAGCTGGAGATATACGTGAATTGGTTACAATGATTCCTAACAAGTACATAATAATGATGAATGCAATGCTGAAGTAGAGCAGTTTCCTCTGAGGATGTCTTCACAGCTCTTGATCTTCTCGTATCTTTCTCAGCTTGCTTGAATTACTTGCAGGATCACTGTAATGATCTAATTGGGTTATTACTCCCTCCCAATTAGTAAGCCCTTTTCATTTACATGCTTCCTCCCAAATTGACAACCCGTTTGATATAGCCCTGATGCTTGTAGAAGAAGTTTCTCTGAATTTTGCCCAAATTGTCTTCAGTCTCTTGCACAGCGGAAAGTGGATCATAGACTGATAACTTGTAACTTCTTCACAGGTTTGTTTGGGGAGCATCATATCGACAACTTCAACTCACTTAAAATGCTTCCAGTTCTTCAGTAAAAGCCCCAATTGCAGAGACCAAGAATCGTCGTCTGGTGGATGAGGTTGGTCAAAATGGACTCGATCCATGTTAATTTTAGAGAGATAAAGTAGAGAGAAGGTGGAGATAAAAACCTAGATATTATTGATATGTGGAAAAGGTTTCACAGCCACACCCCTCAAGTGAAGACTTGAGGGGTATTTATGGGCCTTACAAGACAACTATTCAAGTATTACATTATGAGTCCCTGCACTTTATGCATACTAGCTGTCTATTCCAATTCACGTAAATATCGCTCAGCTTCATTTCTAACAATCTCCCTCCAGCTGGAGATATACGTGAATTGGTTACAATGATTCCTAACAAGTACATAATAATGATGAATGCAATGCTGAAGTAGAGCAGTTTCCTCTGAGGATGTCTTCACAGCTCTTGATCTTCTCGTATCTTTCTCAGCTTGCTTGAATTACTTGCAGGATCACTGTAATGATCTAATTGGGTTATTACTCCCTCCCAATTAGTAAGCCCTTTTCATTTACATGCTTCCTCCCAAATTGACAACCCGTTTGATATAGCCCTGATGCTTGTAGAAGAAGTTTCTCTGAATTTTGCCCAAATTGTCTTCAGTCTCTTGCACAACGGAAAGTGGATCATAGACTGATAACTTGTAACTTCTTCACAGGTTTGTTTGGGGAGCATCATATCGACATCTTCAACTCACTTAGAATGCTTCCAGTTCTTCAGTAAAAGCCCCGATGTACACATTTCTCCCTCCAGGATGATGACGATCTTTCGGACTCATCCTACATATGTGTACATAGACATATCAACTAGAAGCAACATACAAATCAGTACCCCATGAGTGGATGTCGATAACTATTCTCTCTACAATTCTCTACAGATCATCCTCTTTTCAAACCTCATTTTTATTCCTCTGGCTAATAGTAAATGACCATGTATGGAGACAACCTGATATGACAAATTTGAAAATGAAGTAAAGTAACCCAGACTTGTGACTTAAACTTGCACGATTGTGTGACTAAGAACCTATACTAAGCACTACAACGTAGCTCCTTAAATCATAGGTCGTTTCATATACCCATCCATCCTTCCTTAACTGTATATGAACCTCTCTCGAATTATTCACATCTTTGTGTGACACTGAGTACTACAACGTGTCTCCTTTAAGTGATAGTTAACTTGGTCTTCGTCCATCCACCCCTTGACCTATGAAAACTAGATAACCCAAGACTTAATCACTATTCTATAAATGCTCAAACAAGGATCTCGAAGAATCATGCATCCAACCAACCCCGATATCTTCAAGATGCTAAGTACACGCACCCGTGAAATTCCACTTCAAGCTCAAATAAGTAATAAACAAATAATCCCAGTAGTCACATTTTGATAACGTTCAAAATTTAGCCATTGACATTTTATTGTGATTCTTGATCAGGATCTTTTAAGCTATACGTGATGATGTTGAAAGTGTAGGCCAATAATATTATTTGTGATTTTGGTGTGAAATCTTCCATAGAATGCAATTCTAATGATACAGGAAAATTTTGAGTATGAAAAATTTTTACGCCAAATTTCATCGGAAAAATTCGAATTTTGACCTAAAAATTTGAATTTTGGGCCAAACTTTTCACTCTTATACCAAAATTTGAATTTCGCGTAAAAATTGAACGTTTAGTCCCCTGTAAAAATTAAATTTTTTTTTGGAATTGCGATAACTTGTCCGATATATGGTTGCGATAGAGATATCGGACACAATTGCGATAAGCTTCTCGGGTGACAATTGCGATAAATCATTTGCAATAGAGTTGTCTGAATTGCGATAAAGCTGACAGAGAACAATTGCGATAAGTACCGGCTTTTGATTTGCGATAAGTCCCAGTTTTGAATTGCGATAAAATATGCCAATTGCGATAGAAACCTGAAAATCACAATTTCGATAAAGCACCTATCGCAATCTTACACAAGATTGCGATAACACGTGTGAATTGCGATAGATGGCGGGCTTCTGAATTGCGATATCTGGCAGACTTACCAACTCTCACCAACTTTGACTTCTTTCAACCTAACCACTGTGAGATCTAACAACTCTTTACCAACTCACCAATAATTCTTGAACAAGAATTATACGCAAAAATGATGAATGATTATCCAAAAAAAAAACAAATCTTGGACTATCTTCTTGAATTAGTGTCGATCTAAACACTTAGAACAACAAAAATCCAACCTTTAAAAACAAGATTTGAGTAAAGAACACTCACAAGGTTACAACCCAAGTCGATAAAACACAACCTTACCACTTGAGATATGTGTACGATTCCAAGAAGAGCTCAAAGGCTAACGTTTTTAAGAGACAAAAAAAAACCGCAACTGTTGAGAACTTAAGAGCATAAATCGAACACAAAGAAGCTCGCTATTTCTATGGAAAACTACCAAAAATTCGGCTGTGAACAGTAACCGAGATAAAACACACCCTAAATCACATTTTTTACCTCAAAAACACCACGATTCGCCCCCGGTTAGCTCTTGATACCAATTGTAGAGACCAAAAATCGGTTTCTGGAGGTCTTGGTTGATCAAAATAGACTCGATCCATGTTAATTTTAGAGAGATAAAGTAGAGAGAAGGTGGAGATAAAAACCTAGATATTATTGATATGTGGAAAAGGTTTCACAGCCACACCCCTCAAGTGAAGACTTGAGGGGTATTTATGGGCCTTACAAGACAACTATTCGAGTATTACATTATCAGTCCCTGCACTTTATGCATACTAGCTGTCTATTCCAATTCACGTAAATATCGCTCAGCTTCATTTCTAACATTTAACTTTTTGATGAATCGGAATAGAAGTGCCTATAAAATTTACCTCAGTTCGGGGACAGTAGGTTTTGGTCAGTTTCAGTTTTTCGGTTTTGTTAACTTCTTTTGATCATAACTTTTGATTCGTGTACTCGTTTCGGGTGATTCAAATTGCTACTTTTTCCTTATAAAACCCTCTATAACAGTAAGTAATTTTCCAAGGTCATGGGTATTCTATTTTGGTCGTTTTTCATAGCATAAGTCACTAGTTTACTTGTTTACTTATATAAGTTAATCATGTAGGTCTTTCAACTTGTTTTAAAGGTTTAGTACATCATGATCCAATATAGAGAGCATATATAGCATAGATTTAAGAATATGAAACATGTAAATAGAGTTGATCATGAGTGAGCTAGGTTGCTTACAACTTTTGGCTTTCTATAAGAAAGGAAATCAAGAATTCAAAGAACTAGAACAAGAACTAGTAACCCTAGCTTCCAAATTCTTCAACCCAACCCTTGATAACCTTGATCTAACCATACTAAGAACACTTGTAAGAACCTCGTAAATTCAGCCCTTATATCCTTGTGTAGCTCCTAATCCAACCATGGAATCACTAAAACAACACAAGACTTAGGTAGGGATCACTATAACCTTTAACTCTTATGTGTAACTTGAAGCTTGAATTCAAAGATGGATAGTTTATGATGATGATGATGGTTCGTTAGTTATGGAGAGAAAGGAGGTTGGATGAGTTTTTGGATCAAGTTTGACTAGTTATAATTAGATGGTTAGATAATATCTAGATATATATTAGTAAAAGTAAGACTTAGTGTATAAGTTACCATAGGTGTCCATATGATTCATCATATATGTCGACCTAGGGGCTGAATGGATGATAAATATCATGCATTGATATTATCTTGTGTTTACGGAGTAAGTTTTGGTCCCGGTAATCACTAACTATAAGCCGTTAAGTCACAAAACTTAAAATCAGGTATCCTAAAAATACGAAACTTATTGAAATGATTAAACTTGTCAATATACTCATTATTATCTTATAAAATGAGTGATAAGTTTAATGGGTCGCGAAAACGCTGATAACGCTGGAAACGTAGGTTTAAAACGCGTAAATCGCGTAAAACGTAGATTCGGAAAATGTAAAATTCCAAATTTCTTGAGAATGTCACGGAAGGTGAAAAACTTATATTTCTCTTGATTGTAATGTTGTGTGGACATATCGAGATGCCTAAATGACGTTTAAACCCTAAAGTAAATCTCAGGCACGGTTTCGTTAAATCGGTTTTGGATGGATTCGACGTATATCGTCAGGACGACTCATCGAGTATTAATTATTTTGTCTTGATTGTAAAATAATAATTAAAAAAAAAATTTACGGGATGAATAGTAATGATGAATAGTAAAAGTGAATAGTAAAAATTTCGAAAATTCGAATTGTTACAGTCTCAACCCCTTAAGGGAACTTCGTCCCAAAGTTCAGTTTGAGTTACAGGTTGAAGCGACGTCGGTGAAAATATGTGGTTACTTGCGGTGAATTGTTTATAGAATGACTAGCGATGTATTTAGATTCGTCGTTTCAGAGTATGGCGTAGGATGAGGCTAACTTTTACGTGGGAAAGGTAGAGTAAGAGTTTGATTAATTGTGGTGCTCTATCGTATGAATACTCATAAACTGTTTATACATACACAAAATTTGCTTTAAGGATATAAGTGAAAAGTTTGTTTTTCATAAAACATACATGTGACTGCTCCCAGCATAACATGATCCCTCCCTAATTAGACATAGGTAGCTAGGCTATGTATAATTAAGGACCGATAATGTGATGTTCGGTTTAGTCAAGTAGTTTTATGATTCTATTAACATAAGAAAAGATGAGTGAGACTTCATAAAGCTATGTCCTAAAGGTATGTGCTCTAAGGTGACGTAAGTGTTTCAGAAGTATAGAGTGGTCGTTTCCAACTCGTCTCTTGAAGACAGTTAGTACGGAAATCAAGGAATTCGAAAGGTCATAACGAGTTCTTATAAATGATTAGGGTTATGAAATAGTTTTTCTCATGATGTCTTAGAAATAAGAGAGACCATTGTGCAACTCACAATGTCTGGGAAGTAATTTAGACCATTGTGTAACTTCACAAAGTCTAAGAAATAGTAGAGACCATTGTAATCAGTTACAATGTCTTAAGAAGGTTTCGTAAATCCTAAAATGCACGAGTAGATTCATGATCGAGAAAATATTATTGTGCCATAATGCCTTAGAATAGGCATACGCAGATATGTTTAGTCCATTGTTTATATAGAATGATCAAAAATATGTTGAGTGTAAATATATCAATATACTAGTACGTTTTGTGTAGCATAACATGTCTAAAAGTCACATAATCGTCTGGAGGATTGAAGGCACGAAGAGCGAAAGGCTATAAAATGTTTTCATGGAAAATCAGTTATAGTTTAGGTCTCATTTAGACCCGTTTCTCTATAACTATAGCTCTGATACCAATCTGTAACACCCCTAATTTCGTGATACGCAGCGGAATTCAAACTGGGTGTTACTCGACGGCACAACAGTTATAACAATAGAAAACGAACTCTAATGGAGTCGTTTTAAAAGATTTGTCATTCGAATTATATGAATATCAGAGTTTAGAAAATGAGGTCCCAGTAGTTTCACGGTTTACAAATTACATTAAAAGAGTTTTCAAATGATAATAAAATTTATAGCCCTCTTGAATATCTATGCTCCTCCGTTCCAGCCTCGATCATTATGGACCTGAGATAAACATGCTAAAGTGTCAACACAAAGGTTGAGTGAGTTCATAGAGTTTGGTTAAATTGTTGAATACAATATTCGTAGTGTGAGATGTATAGTCTCACACTCATAGTTTGAAAACAAAACAGTTATTATTTCACTAAGCTCATGTTACTAACATCTTAACACAACATCAATTTAATACGTTTTGTTACCTACCCGACTCAACATAAACGTTTTCAAATATAGTGTGTTTGGTTACCTAACCGGCTTAACACAAACATCTTTAAATATAGAGCATTTGGTTACCTAACCCGCTTAACACAAACGTCTTCAAGTATAATGTGTTTGGTTACCTAACCGGCTTAACACAAACGTCTTTAAGTATAGTGAGTTTGGTTACCTAACCGGCTTAACACAAACGTCTTGTTCACAAATAGGTATTTAAACGGTTCATGATATTGGGATTTAACAAGGTGGGTTTTGACATAGCACATAATTCATAGTATCAATAACAATTAATATAGCACAACTCTTAAGTACATAATTCCAAATATCAATAAAGATTAATAAAGCAAATAGTTTCAATCACATAGTATAGTTTTCAAGTAATTGTGATCGTTATAAAAATTGTAGCATGTATCTCCCCCGAAAAGTTTATAAAACAATTAAATGAGTAAAAGTGGGGCTATGACTCACCGTGAGTGGATGATGTTTAAGGATATAACGAAATCGCTCGATAAGTCTGGAAAACCTCTACGTGCAACCTAGAATATTTGTTGCATCTTAGATTTGGAATAATGTCTAGGAAAACATAAACGTGCCTATATATGTCCTTATATTGATCATGATGTAGTACTTGGTAGTTTGTGTATCATTTTATAGAAATGGGTTCATTCAACATTTATAGTTTATATATCTCATTCGATATAAGTCCGAGTGATTTGAGTAATAGTCCAATGTCTAAAGTCTGAGTCTAATATGCCAAGTCACAGTCCGTATAATAAAGTCCGTCAAGTATATGCATTGTTCAAAACAATATGTCTATTATGCGTCCACTATATCCGATAGTTCAATATAAGATAAATAGTCCATGTCTTAAATCCGTTAAGTAAATCTAAATGTCTAGTGAAAACTAATTTTTATTTGAGTCAAAAACTGTTTTACAATTCGAGACAGTAAACTGCCTTCATTTGGCATTTTCAGGCCGAGTTTCCTCTTGGTGGACGGAAAACATCATTCCGGACAACTTTCGTGTTTTAACTTTTTGATGAATCGGAACAGAAGTGCCTCTAAAATTTACCTCAGTTCGGGGACAGTAGGTTTTGGTCAGTTTCAGTTTTTCGGTTTCGTTAACTTCTTTTGATCATAACTTTTGATTCGTGTACTCGTTTCGGGTGATTCAAATTGCTAATTTCTCCTTATAAAACCCTCTATAACAGTAAGTAATTTTCCAAGGTCATGGGTATTCTATTTTGGTCGTTTTTCATAGCATAAGTCACTAGTTTACTTGTTTACTTATATAAGTTAGTCATATAGGTCTATATAGAGAGCATATATAGCATAGATTTAAGAATATGAAACATGTAAATATAGTTGATCATGAGTGAGCTAGGTTTCTTACAACTTTTGGCTTTCTATAAGAAAGGAAATCAAGAATTCAAAGAACTAGAACAAGAACTAGTAACCCTAGCTTCCAAATTCTTCAACCCAACCCTTGATAACCTTGATCTAACCATACTAAGAACACTTGTAAGAACCTCATAATCTCAGCCCCTATATCCTTGTGTAGCTCCTAATCCAACCATGGAATCACTAAAACAACACAAGACTTAGGTAGAGATCACTATAACCTTTAACTCTTATGTGTAACTTGAAGCTTGAATTCAAAGATGGATAGTTTATGATGATGATGATGGTTCGTTAGTTATGGAGAGAAAGGAGGTTGGATGAGTTTTTGGATCAAGTTTGACTAGTTATAATTAGATGGTTAGATAATATCTAGATATATATTAGTAAAAGTAAGACTTAGTGTATAAGTTACCATAGGTGTCCATATGATTCATCATATATGTCGACCTAGGGGCTGAATGGATGATAAATATCATGCATTGGTATTATCTTGTGTTTACGGAGTAAGGTTTGGTCCCGGTAATCACTAACTATAAGCCGTTAAGTCACGAAACTTAAAATCGGGTATCCTAAAAATACGAAACTTATTGAAATGATTAAACTTGTCAATATACTCATTATTATCTTATAAAAATGAGTGATAAGTTTAATGGGTCGCGAAAACGCTGATAACGCTGGAAACGTAGGTTTAAAACGCGTAAATCGCGTAAAACGCAGATTCGGAAAATTTAAAATTCCAAATTTCTTGAGAATGTCACGGAAGGTGAAAAACTTATATTTCTCTTGATTGTAATGTTGTGTGGACATATCGGGATGCCTAAATGACGTTTAAACCCTAAAGTAAATCTCAGGCACAGTTTCGTGAAATCGGTTTTGGATGGATTCGACGTATATCGTCAGGACGACTCATCGAGTATTAATTATTTTGTCTTGATTGTAAAATAATAATTAAAATTTTTTTTACGGGATGAATAGTAACGATGAATAGTAAAAGTGAATAGTAAAAAACGAATACGTGCTTAAATATAAAAATAAATCCTAACATCTTTTAGGATACATTTTCATTTGATTAATTCTAAGGTTTACTTGGGGACAAGTAAAGTTCAAGTGGGGGGATATTTGATGAACTCAAATAAGTACATTTTATTATCATCATTTATCCTATTTATTTGACTTGTTTTATTATATTATACATGAGAATCGATACATTAATGTTTACTTTAGTAATTCTCAGGTAAAAATAAGCATTATGTGAAACTTGGCGATTTTGGACTAATTATGGGGCAAAACAAGCAAGATGTCAAAAGCCTACTGAAATCCAGAAGATCAAGCTCGTTCTACTCCAGATACGCCGCAATATACTTCTAACATACGGCGTATCACTATCAAGATTTCACAAATTACAATCCAAGACAGCTAAAGTACATGCGCCGCATACTAAGATCAATATACGCCGCATCTGAAGACGGTGTACGAATATTCCAGAATATATTAATCTTGGACCCCACGCGAAGTTAAGTCAATGCGCCGCATCTAACAACTCTATGCGCCGCATCAATCCCTCAGACAGAAACTATAAATACCCCAAGGCTAGACGAATTTCGAGAGCAAAACTCAGAGCTTAGTTTTTAGTCGAAGACCATATAACCCTAGAGCTGAATTCAGACGACCAAGCAGCACAAGACACACCTAAACGAAGATACAAGAGCTGTAAGAAGGTCCTGCATGTATTCAATTCATTAAGTAGTTTTGTTTTATTGTTTTAGTACACTTTAATTCATCAGGATTGATGGGCTTGTGTCATGTGACTACGGAAAATCATGCACCCCCCTTAATATTGCTTTCCCATTAATTAAAGTTTATATGTTGATGTCTTTGGTGACTTTTATTAGTGCATTGATAACCTCTGTGTCTAGCTGAGTCTTGCTTGGGTCGCCATGCCCCTTCCTCGCCTATTTGTTTTAGCGTCTCTTGAATAAATAGGATAGACATAAGTAATCATTAAGGGTTTACTCGCCGATAAGATTAGAGCCAACGAGAAAGGTTTAATTATATACACTTCATATAAAACTAGCAATAAAACAAGTGACAAGCTACTTAATTATCAGGACAGGTCTTCTTATTGTCTCGAGTATCTATCTGTGTACGTGTGTGCTAATCGCTGATTCGTGCTCATTAGTTTAGTTTTCTATTTAATCATAACCAAACCGTGCCAGTCTCTCAGGCTGAATCCTATTGCGTTAGATTAGGTTGTATAGCTAACTTAGGATATTAAAATACTGATTAGAATAAATAGATAATACGTTCCACTCTTAGTGATCGACACTCTACTTACCATTATATTCATACTGACCGGGTACACTGCTCGTTAAGTGTGTGTGTTATTGATAAGTCGGCTAAATATAAATTTAAAACTTGAGTAGGCATTAATACTGCTAAACCGCAACGACACATCGCACGCATGAAGTTTTTGGCGCCGTTGCCGGGGAGTGAATTGTTATTATCTGTTAATTTGATTAGTATTTTAATTAGGTGTTTTTTTTTTTTAAGATTCTAACCACTAACCATGTTGTATATTAGATAGATTGCATTCATTGTATAATTTGCATATTTTCTATTTTTGTGTGTTTTTGTTTTCTGTAATTTTTGTTTCTTTTTGTTTGTTTTTATTTTTGTTTTTCTTTTTCTATTTTTCTGTATTCTGCTATCGTTGTATTGTGCTAATATAAACGATACGGCGCATCTGTTTTCACAGATACGGCGTATTGCGTTTAATTTTTTTTATAAAATACAACGCGTTTAATAAATTCGAGTACGACGCATCTTTCCCCAAGATACGGCGTATTGTGTTTTTAATAAGAAATTTTTCTAAACCCTAACGCCATACGACGCATCTGTTTTAACAGATACGGCATATTTTCCATTTAAATTAAAAACAGTTTTTCGAATTATTAAACAAAAGCGACGCATTGATCCTTATCGATACGGCGCATCTACTAAATCAAAAATCTTGTATTTTGAAATGTAACGAAAATACGGCGCATTAGCTTTTGTTAATACGACGCATTTAATTTAATAAATATAATTGATTTTTGATATTCACTTTGATCGTTTATAGTGGTTCGGCTACAAGGACTCTCTTCCTTGCCCTACTCCACTCCTCGAGCCTCTAACTCGAGAGTTTTTCTTCACTAAGAAACAAGCTCCCTTCTAGGCGGAGAAAACCTTTACACGTCGCTTACTCTTTATCTGGTACTAAGCTAAACACCGGGTTCTTTACAAGGGTACAACCACTCCTGTTGGTTCTTTAACAAGGGTACAACCACTCCCGACACTCTATGTGTTTTGAGGACTAAAACACTAACCGAACTCTACTGAATGAATGGTATAGACAATGATGTGTGAACACTAACAAATCACACAGTATCTAACTATCAAGACTTGCAACAGTGTTGAAGCTTGTATGCTTGATCTTCTTTGCTACAAAAGAGAGATCACTAAGAATGAAATTAATGAATGTAATGGGTTAGTAATGTACAAATGAATGAGTGTATAATTTAAGCTATATGAGTGATGGTTGTGCTTGAATGATCAGCTTGCTATTTATAGGCAAAACTGACCAGACAACCCGCGGATTTGGCGGATCCCAAAAATTGGTTCCGCCCTTGTACTGGTTTGGTTCCGCGGGGACAAGCCAGCTAAGGGATTTCCAAATCTTACTATATCTTGTCAAGATCTTACAAAGTCAACTCTTTAGCTTCAAGATCTTTCCAAAATATGTTGTAAAGTCAACTAAGATTTCCTAATGAGGTATGCCATGATGTCATGTGTATTTTCATTTTTAAGAAATAAAAATAAACATGTAAATGTATATATGTATGTAATGTGTAATTCCTAGTGATCATATGATATGTAAATGAGTTTTAAAAATTTGTTACTAAAATGTAAAAGACTTTAACATATATTTATGCTTTGCTAAAGATAAACCTTATAATTTTCATTAACAAAATTAAGCAAAGATCGTAAAATATAAATAACGTTTTTAGGACGATATTTGTATTAACAATCTCCCCCTTTTTGTTGATGACAAAACATAAAGTTTACTTTTAAGCAATGAAATAAGTAAAGTAAAAGTCTTTTAAAAATACAGATTAAGTTAGTTTTATGCAAGTTTTGAAAACTACTTTAAGCATAAAAATATGCACTGTGATGTTCACAGTGATCTATGAACTTAATCCTATCTCCCCCTTTTTGTCGAAACAAAAAGAAGATATGCGTAGCGGAATGTGGTGAATATTTCTTGGTTATTACTCCCCCTAATTTGGAGTACCAAGAATGATTCAATGATTTTGAGAACTTTAAAAGCTCCCCCTTGGATACTACTCCCCCTAATTGGAGTGCCAAGGTTATGATGCATAAACCTACAAAACAAATGGTTAGAATATGATATGCTCCCCCTCGATGTATACTCCCCATTGCTAGGGTGCCAACATATACGTTTCAAAGATGAGAAATGCTATAAAATAATGAGTTAGTATATGATATACTCCCCCTTGATCTATACTTCCTGTTGCTAGGGTACCAACGTGTATGATTCAAGGTTGAGAAAAGCTACAAAACAAAGGTTAGTTGTGAATCAATCCAACCAAGTAGTATAATGCATATGTATAGGTCAACCAAATATGTAGTTCAACCCAGTTGACTTTAAAAAGTCAAAAATACGTGTCTGGTCAAAAAATGCACCTAAGTACAAGTGGTCAAATCATTATGAGAATTCAAACCAACCATACAATAATGTTAGTGAATTAAACAAACCAAGATATTATGCCAAATAGTGATCACCCATAAGCATAAATATAACATTCATTAATTGAAAATTTGTTTGTGACAAAAGTCACAAAACATGATGTTACAACATAAAAAAAAAACTTAAACGAGTCCTAAAAAGTCCTAAAAGTTCCTATAAAAGGAAACTAGGAAGAAACTAAAAGCTCCTATTGTGGAGGATGAGAAAGCGCATTAAGGCGCTCGAGAATGTAGTTCAAAATGAATCGCGTTTCATTTTGCAATTCAAGAACCGAGATGTTGGTTCGTTGCACCAAATGGGCCATCCTCTCGCACATGATACAATCATGTCTTGGAGGTGGAAGGTTTGGTTCATGAGTTGGAGGTGGTGGTGGTTGGGTGTTTGATGGTGGAGGTCGTGGTATGTAGTTTGGGGACATAATGGAGGCCATCAAAGTGGATTGGAGGTCCATAGCCTCATGGAGGTGGGAATCCACCATGTTAGAGAAAGCATAGAGGCGGTCCAACTCCTCGTTGATTTCTTGTTGTGATTGGGGTTGGTCATTCCACATTGTCTCATCAATGGGATTGAGTGTGGATGTTGGTGAGGTTTGTTGAGGTTGTTGTTGTGGTGGCTCTTGGTCACGGTATAAGGGACCGTGGATATCCCGATAAATGGGATGGAAGAGAAGAGGTTGTTGACCTTCAAAGGTAGGAGGAGGATTGGTAGTTCTTGTTGGAAGGTCTTCCAAAGTTTCAAGATATGGGTGTGGAGAGGTTGGAGGAGTAGTAAATAACTCCATTGGTTGTAGTTTGGGTGAGTGTGATGGTGATGGTGATGGAGATCTAGCGGGCTGTGATGGAGCGGGTGGTGGTGTGGTGGCTATGGGAGTTTTTGTTGGTGGTGGAGTATGGAGGACTACATTTGATGGTGTGGGAGTGGAGAGTGTGAGGAAATTCTCATCGGCTATGGGTGAAGAGATGTTGAGAGGTGATGACTCCTCTGATGAAGTTGCCAAGTTTACAAAACAACACTGTTTAACACTTATGCGAGCAGTTCTGCGTGGTGGTCTGTTGGTGGAAGAGTTGTTAGATTTTGTCATGGTTAAAATGTGAAGGATTGCAAACAATTACAGAGATGATACTTAGAGTTGATGGTGAAGGTATGAGTTTTGATCAAGAAAATGTTCCATTTTATAGGCAGGAAGGATCATGGAAATTGGTGTTTGGATTTGATGTTCATCCATAGAAGGATTGAGGTTCCTAATGATTTGGAACAAAAAATTGTGCTAGTCACATCATCTAAGTCAACCCATTGATATGAGGTTGAGTAAAGGGTTGAAGATATGTAGTAAATGCAAGGTTTGAGTGGGAAAGCTAATGATTTGATGTTTCCACGGATTGCAAGGAACCAAATTGAGGGTTCCTTGCTTGTTACAGAAAGGTAACTCAAAGGGAAAATTTGAATATTCAAATTTTGGTAGGAAATGGAATTCTTATTATTCTAAGTGTTCCCAAATTATCCTAATGTGCCAAATGATCAGTAGAATAATCCTAAGAACTAGAATCAATGATCTAAGGATCGGGATTAGTCGGGAATTTTGAAAAAAGTTACTGTTGGAGTTGGCGGATCCAATCGATAACAAAGGCGGAACCAAAATTTTGGTTTCGTGGAATCCGCAGGGTGCATTTTGGCGGAGCCAAAAATTTCAACAGACGGAACCCAGAATTTGGTTCCGCCATATCCGGTGAGCAAAAGTGCTAATTCTTAGCAGAGAGATTGTCATATTTTTCGTTATCTGTTCAAATCCCGAAAATTCTCCTAAAACATATGTAACTACTAATATGTGATAGAATAAAACTAAAAACACAGGTTCTAATACACGTTTACACATAGATTAATCTGATGATAATAACTTACCATAAAAGTAGGTTAAACCAAACGGTGGCTTAAGCATGAAAAATTGATAACATCACGTGTTATCGTCCTGAAAAGTTATGTTAGTTCACAGAAATATATCATACAAACATAATATTCTAAGAATATAAGAATTCAACACATCATTGTCTTGGAATTGTCTAATACCAAATATCCTCTAGCCCTCACTTCTAGCTAAGCTTTTTGTGGAGCTTCATGACCCACCTTCCAAGATTCTTCATCATTCCTCGAGTTTGACGAAACTCCTCAGATTGGTTGTCGATGGGAGGTAGTTGACTCATATACTCAGGTGGAGGAATCCTACCATCATCCTCGCTAACCGATGATGATGATGATGATGAGGTAGGTGGATGAGCTCGTTTTCCCTTTGCTACGGCTACCCTATGATCACTAAGTGGAATAAAGGTGTGCTTAATCTTGGTGTAGTCGGGAACAAAACCGCTAGCATTTCGAGGGATGGGTGCAAAGGCTCTATAAAGACGGGTGAGAAGCATCCCGTAGGGCATGGCGATGGTGCCTTGAACCGGAATATCGGCCATTATGTTGGCAATATAGTAGGCGAGGTTGAATGGTTGGTGGTTTGACACACAGTAGAGCATATAGCAAAGACTTGCATTGACATGGTCTCTATTTCCTATGGTGCTAATCACATTTGCCCTAAGAACTTCTTCGAGCTTCTTGAATTGGGGCCTAAGTTCGTTTAGCTTCATGCCAAACAGATCACGATTTACCTCCTTTCCTTGACTAGTCCTAGTGTGAGAGGTTCTAGGAACAAAAAGATGAGCACGGATGTCTTCTTTTGAGATTAGAGGTGTGTTGTATGGATGCATACGATCAAGGTTGGAATCGAGAATGGACAATGACCATTTGTCCGAATAGAAACAATCTCCATGACTTGGAACACCTAAGACATCTCTAAATTGATCTAGAGGGATGTTGAACTGCGCTTGGTTTATTTTGAAATGAACATTCATGTAACCATAATCATTTGTGCTGAGACCTACAGTTGCATAGAATTCAAGTATGAATCTGGGGATTATGGGTTCATCGATGTCTAGGAGACTATCGAATCGAATGGCAGCAAGTTGTTCTCTAAGAACGGTTCCTTCTAGGAATGAGGGGTCTATGGTTCTACCCTCATGTACATAGCGTTTTTCTAAGGCTTTGAATATTTCAACTTGTTCCTCACTAAGTCCTTGGGTTTTGTGATGTTTAGGTAGGTATTTGACGGTTTCTTTGTGATCATAATAATTCGCGGGAGGCATGATTATCCTAAACACGAAAATTTCATAGTTTAGTTAAAATTATTGAAAATACGTATGTAGATTTCTAGTGTGTGCCTATATGGGGACAATGTGGAGATGTGGTTATCTCGACTCCTTTTGATGCATGAAAATTTTGTTAATGCAAGTTTTATAGTAAAATTAGAGATAACCCAAACGCTGCTACTTCAATATAGCTTCGATTGAATGTACCCAAAAATACATATTAGTTATGTATTCTCTTTAGCATTCAAGAGACATTATGCAAGTGATGTTTTAAAAACATAACGTTTTTGTATTTGTATGAACAATGTCCAAAAACCGTTTTTCCTATTCGTGAGAAGATTTTTGATAAAAATTTCTCATTGGGTTTTTGATGAATTATGATAATGTACTACAAGATGCAATTCCTAACTAAGGAAAACATGATTTGTGATGCAATTCAGTAAATATGTTTCATGATTTAGCTAAAAATATGCATAAACCCCAAGTTTTGATTTTGTGCATGAAATAGAAATCCTATACTCAGATCAGGAATGTAGACGTGATTAGGATACTTAAAAAGATGATTAGAGCACAAATTGATAGAAGGAGATGACCTAAATAGTGAGTTTGGATGATTTTGAGTCGAGTTCCAGTAGGTGATATGTTTTTGGGAGTTGTGATGTACAATACATGGTGTTTATTTAATATACTAAAAAACTAGCCTGGAGACTCACGGATTCGGCGGAACCAAAACAAGGGGTCCGCCCTTGTTGTCGTTTGGTTCCGCAGGATCAGACTCAGGTTTTGGTTATTGTGGTGTTTAGTTAATCTAAGGTTCAAGCTTAGGTTTTATCTACTCACTAGGTTCCATTAATCCTAAACCAAGTCTAAGAAAATTAAAGGGTGCTCTTTTAAGAGGTTTAGTGATAATGTCGGTAATGTTGTCCTCTGAGGAAACTTTCTCGATTGAGATGTTTCCCTTCTGAACATTGTCGCGTAGAAAATGGTGACGTATTTCTATGTGCTTGGTTCTAGCGTGTTGGACGGAATTTTTGCTAAGGTCGATAGCTCCTTTGTTGTCGCAAAGAATGGGAATGTCGTTGAGTTCAATTCCATATTCGACGAGAGCTTGTTTCATCCACAGTGCTTGTTGACACGCCTTTCCTGCAGATACGTACTCGGCTTCAGTTGTTGATATTGCTAGGGCCGTTTGTTTCTTGGCAAACCATGAGGTGAGATAATGCCCAACAAAAGTACAAATACCACTTGTACTTTTTCTATCGACATAGTCACCGGCAAGGTCTGAGTCGGCATACACTATGATTTCCATTCCCGTTCCTTTGGGATACCATAATCCTAAATGTGTAGTACCTTTGATATATCTAAATATCCGTTTAATGGCCTCAAGATGGGATGTTTTGGGATCTTCTTGAAAGCGTGCACATAGACAAACACTAAGCATAATGTCCGGTCTACTAGCCGTGAGGTAGAGTAAACTACCAATCATTCCTCTATATTTAGTGCTATCTACGGATTCACTTTCGTCATCCTTGGTGAGTTTGGTTTCGGAGGACATGGGTGTTTTCATTGGTTTAGAATGTTCAAGACCAAATTTCTTAAGCATATCCCTTATATACTTAGATTGGTTGAAGAATATTCCATCTTCTAATTGTTTTATTTGGAGACCTAAGAAAAAGTTTAGTTCCCCCATCATACTCATTTCAAACTCATCATGCATGATTTTCGAAAATTCATCACATAACTCTTGACAAGTTGAACCGAATATAATGTCATCCACATATATCTGGACTATGATAATATGTGATCCCTTTTTCTTGGTGAAAAGAGTGTTGTCTACTAGGCCCATGGTATACTTATGGTCAACTAGGAAAGTCTTAAGTCGATCATACCAAGCTTTTGGTGCTTGCTTAAGTCCGTATAAAGCTTTCTTAAGTTTGCAGACATGATTAGGCTTTTCAAAATCGGCAAAGCCGGGAGGTTGTGCAACGTATACTTCCTCATTAATAAAACCATTTAGAAAAGCACTTTTAACATCCATTTGGAATAGTTTAAAATCGTGTGCACATGCATATGCAAGTAGTATTCTAATTGACTCAAGTCTAGCGATGGGTGCAAATGTTTCGTCGTAATCTATCCCTTCTTGTTGATTGTAGCCTTGTGCTACAAGCCTAGCTTTGTTTCTAGACACAACGCCATTTTCATCAATTTTTTTTCTAAAAACCCATTTTGTACCGATTATGGTTTGATTTTTAGGTTGTGGGACTAAAGTCCAAACGTCATTTCGAATAAACTGATTTAATTCTTCTTGTATCGCAATGACCCAAGATTCATCTTTTATCGCTTCATTAACATTTTTAGGTTCAATGGTTGAAACAAAACAAAAGAAATTACTTTGGTTTTGGACTTTTGACCTTAAGGTTCTTTCGTTAATTTTTCCTATGATGTTGTCTAATGGGTGACTTCTACATTCTTTTATATTGACTATTTCTCTTTTTACCGGTTCGTCTTCTTTGTCACTTTCAACATTTTCTTGGTTTTCAACCATTTGACTTTCAACTAAGTCATCATCTACTAAAGGTGATGTCTTAGAGCGAGGTGGACTTTTGTCGAATGTTACGTTCAACGATTCCTCGACTCTTGAGGTTTCTTTGTTCAAAACTATGTAGGCTTTACTATTTTGTGAACACCCAAGAAATACACCTTCATACGACTTTGGGTCGAACTTGGTGAGATAATCCTTAGTGTTTAAAATGAAGCACTTGCTTCCAAAAACTCTAAAATATCCTAAAGTAGGCTTTTTGCCTCTATATAACTCATATGGAGTCTTTTTAAAAAATGGTCTAATTAATACTTTATTTAAGATGTATGTGGATGTATCTACGGCGTGACACCAAAACTTTTGTGGTATGTTTTGTTCATTTAACATAGTTCTACTCATTTCTTGAATTGTCCTATTTTTGCGTTCTACTACACCATTAGATTGAGGAGTTCGAGGAGCCGGGAAATTATGTGTTATGCCATTAGCATCACAAAAGCTCCGAATTGGGTTTCATTATCAAATTCACGACCGTGGTCGGTTCTAATAGACACTATGTTATTTCCTATTTGATTTTGAATTTTCTTACTTAGAATTTCAAATTTATCAAATGCCTCGTTTTTAGTTTTCAAAAACGTAGTCCAAGTATACCTAGAGTAATCATCTACTATTACCAAAGTAGAGAAGTTTGCCCCGTAACTTTGTATAGCGGATGGACCAAAAAAATCCATATGTAACAATTCTAGACACCTAGATGTAGACACCATGTTTTTAGCCTTATGGCTATTATGAACTTGTTTCCCAATTTTGAAAGCATCACAAAAGTGCTGGTCGTATTTCAACTTGGGTAGGTTCCTAACAAGTTCCTTAGATGATAAGGATTGGATTAGCCTCATATTGGTGTGACCTAAGCGTCTATGCCATAGAGTTGAGTTTTCTTCCAGAGAGGTGAGACAAAGTTTGTCCTTAGGTGTTTTTTCTAACTTCATAACGTAAACGTTATTCTTTAAAACACCTTTTCCTACAGTTATACCATCCTTAAGTATTTTACTTCCATTTTCACTAAAAAGGAAGTTATACTTTTTGCGGCATAATTGACTAATACTAAGCAAGTTAAATCCTAAATTATCTACATGAGCAACATCATCAATAGTGAGAGAGTCATGAGAGATTGTACCTTTTCCGATGATTTTACTTTTAAGCTTGCTACCAAATGTGACATTACCTCCATCATACACTTGGTAGGTTGAGAAAAGGCTTTTGTTTCCCGTCATGTGTCTTGAACACCCACTATCTTTGATCCACTCGTCCGGTTCTAACCCGACTTTCAAGCACACGTAAGTTAAAGAAAAACTCAAGCGTTTGGTCCCCAATATCTCATGGGTCCATTTGGGTTAAACATTACATTATCATGGTTCATGTATGCAAATGGTGGACAAGTGTTCCATGGCATGTAGTTGGGACCTTGAAAGTTCCTAGACATGTTTTGGTTCCAACTATTTTGATGATGATGCTGTGAGTTAAGGTTACTCTTAGGAAAGGGGTGTTTGGGAAAACTAGTTTTAGGCCTCTGTTGAACCGTTTTAGTCCTAAACTCATCTTTAAATTGACCTTTTCCTATAGTAACTGCTGGTTTTTGTTTGTAACAGTTGTACTAGTGCTAGGTTTTCTAGTGACTTTAAAGAACTCAGTACGGTCTGAAGTACAAACCTTTTGTTCATCAACAGTACCCGCGGACCCTTTGGTCACTACTGGCGGAACCAAATTTTTGGGTCCGCCAGATCCGTGGGTGTCTGAATTTGTTGGAACAGGTTCTTGTACTTTCACTGTTTTTTTCATAAAGTCATTTACGTTTCCTGATTTCATGAATCCTAGTCCGGTTTTATCATGAGGCAACTTTTGAATTTGCATTAACTCATCTGCTAAACAAATATTTTTATCAAACCTTTTAAACTTAGAGTTTTGTTTGATAAGATCTTCCTTGTGGTTTTAAGTGTTTCTATTTCTAGTTTAAGTTCCTGACATGAGACACATGTTTCTTTAACACTTTTACCCTTTTCGGATCGTATTTCTTTTTCTTTTAACCAATAGACTTCGTTTTCTAAAAGTGACGTTTTGGTTTTTAAGAACTTATTTTTTTTATGATTTTTAGAGTAATATCACACAGTTTGTTATATTCTACTTCTAAGGTTTCATCATCAATAGAGGAATATGATGAGTCAGAATGTACCTCTTCTGAGTCATGAGCCATGAGAGCAACTTCGTCGTTCTTAGGCTCGTCGTCATCACCATCACTGTCACTCCAAGCTCCACTAACGAATGCTTTTTGAGACTTGTTCTTTGGAGGCTTTGGACAATCTCCTATTAGGTGACCGGAATCCTCGCACCTAAAACACTTCCTATCCATTTTTCCTTTCCTATCATCACGGTCTTTCCGGAAGGATTTCTTTTCTTCACGTGGTTTTCTTACGAACTTTCCTCGTCTCCTAAAGAACTTTTTGAAATCTCTAACGGCCATGGCATACTCTTCGTCTTCACTACCCGAACTAGACTCTTCATCACTTGATTCTACTTTAGCTTTTAAGGCAATGGACTTCATCTTCTCCTTTTTGCCTTTAACTATTTCTGAGTCTTTTTCCATCACCATCTCGTGAAGTTTGAGATTTCCGATGAGCTCGTCAAGTGTCATGCTTGAAAGATCCTTGGATTCTTCAATAGCCGTCACCTTTGCTCTCCACTTCGGATGAAGTGCTCTAAGAAATTTCCTGACAAAGTTCTTACTAGAAAAAGATTCGTCAAGTGCTTTAAGAGAAGTAATTATAGTATTAAACCTAGCAAAAGCACTATCAATGGTCTCATCTTCAGAGATAACAAATTGTTCATATTGTTAAACAAGAAGATCAATTTTGTTATCTTTGACCTGTGAGTTCCCTTGATGAGTGATAATCAATGATTGCCAAATATCCTTAGCCGTTTTACACATAAAAACTCTTTCATATTATTTCCTAGGTAAAGCATTATAAAGCATCATTTTGGCTTCATTATTTTTGGCAATCAGCTTCTTTTGCTCATCACTATGACGAGTAAGAGAAGTACCCTCATCCCGACCATCTAATATATTTGTGATGCGTGGGTTTTGCAACCTTACAACAGGTTTTACCTCTCGAGGGATCTCAAGAGGCTTACAACCCCACCAGGCAGTGTACCTGACCGATGTAGTATAGTGTAGTGGTAAGTACGGGGGATTGATCGTTCTCCACAGGGAATAGTGTTCGTTAGGTATGAAAAACTACTCTAATAGGTCTAAGGGTTGAGGAAGATTCTTTTTTATGTTTTTATATTTTTATGAAAGCAAGTAAAATCTCGGGTTTGAAGGAGTGGGCGGAATTAGTTGCTAGTCAACTAACCCAAATAACTACAAATGCAAATAAAATAAATAACTGAAAATAAAATGTTGGTGAGAAACTTATGTGTAGAGAAATGTGTTTACTTAGATTTCCTTACTCCCTAACTATCTTTTACCGGTTGATTAGTGTGTATTAGTCGCGTGGATGACGGGTGTATTCCTTAATACCATTCGTGGGGTGGCGTACGTACTTCCCCAACTCTACAAGCTCCTACTTCACTCCTATGTCGAGCCGGCTAGGAAGCTCCTAACATGGGATCACTAGAATTCGCTTGTGCATTAAATACAACCATAAAAACCTTTAGTACGCCTTTGGTTCATGTTTCTTAAGACGTTCAAGCAAGTTACCGAATAGGAAGTTAGCCAGTTTTCTTAAGCCTAACATAGATAAACAATCATCCAATACAACTAACAACACACTAATAACCAATAATCAATAGCTAGGTTTCATTAGATCTAAGCAAACACAAGATAAATTTAGCCTAACATGTTAAACAAAAGACAAGAATAAGATAGAATCAAACAACACATAGACATATTGAATGATTAATTGATAACTTATCTTTCAATGTAACATGGAAGATCTCAAGGCAAAAAGCCTTGAAAAAGAAGCTAAAATCGTCTTAGGGTTTTCTCCCAAAATTCCACACACTAAGTTCTACCCTAATGACAAAAAAATAGAAAACTATATATAGATTTTTGGATCTGACGGCGTCACGTTATGGAGTGTGACGCCGTCACCTCGCCGCTTTTAGGGTTCCCGGATGACCTTCTTGACGCCGTCCCTCTTTAGCTCTTCAAAAATCCATTCTGGCTTATCAAGGCTTGACGCCGTCGAACCTTGAACGTGACGCCGTCCCCTTTTGATTTAAGCCGTGACGCCCTTGATCAAGTTAAAGCGTGACGCCGTCAGAATTCACATGCTATTTTCACTGGCTTATCATGAGTAAATTTCACGTCCACCTTTTCTTGCCAAGGCATGACGTCGTCCAGAGTTAAATGTGACGCCGTCAAAGGTAACTTTCAGCCGATTTTTGAGACTTTGTCTTTTTCTTCACTTTTATGCTCCAAAAACGTCCAAAATGCCTCCTTTTCCAGATTTCTCCTCAAAAGTACCTAAAATGACAAAAGGAACGATTTAGGGCAATATTTGATCAAATAAATACGATTTAGGGCTTAAATGACCCCTTAAAAGCGGTACACTTTTCGCTTCATCAAATACCCTTACACTTGAGATTTGCTTGTCCTCAAGCAAATGTGCTTTTATTCTAATCAAAATACAAGTTAGGGGTCATTTAACGCAAACATAAAAGTAATTACAACAAATATTCGTTCCACTTCAATCATAATAAGCACGGAGATTATAAACTAGCACCTCACAAGTAGTGTTTAGATACTCACATCTCTCAAGTGTCATCAAAAATAAATCTCATAAATGAAAACGGATAATATCTCTCACTACCTGTCATAGCAAATAGATTACCATAGGCTTGGGAAAGGATCGAAAACCTCCTCCACTAGGCGTAAGCACCAAAGATAAACTATCAAAGAGGGCTTTTAAATGGGTTATAACGTTAGGTGTAGGGAAAAGGAAAACACGGTTTTGTTGGATAAGGGATATTTTACTGGTGGCGAGTTAAAAATCTTGATCAATTACATGTACTATACAATGTTGCTAAGCCAAGACTAGACTCGATCTTAAGCTAGAAACGAAATAACAAAACAAAAACATAAAACAAACATAAAATGAAACGGGATGGTAGTCCGTATGTTTTTTCTATTTTTCTTTTTCTCATTTTTTTTGTGTTTTTCTTGATTTTTTCGTTTTTTTTTTTTTTTTTTTTTTTTTTTTTTTTTTTTTTTTTTACACTTTTGCCCTACCATCCAAAATAATACATCATAGGGGCATTGCATCCCCTTACACTTGAACTTTTACATAACTTTACAAATACTAATCTAATGACTCGAATTAAGATAATTGAAAAACTTGGAGTACTTTTAAAACATTTAGCACATATGGGGGTAATAAATGATGTTCATCCCCATTACTCCATTACACTAGTACTTTACCCATGAGTCCCCATCGTCCCAAAACAATATGTACAAGGATATGACTCGACTTAGCAACCATGTAATCAACTAGATAATTAACTTGGGTTTAAACAAATGTTGTAACAATAATGCACTAAAGATGAGTGCATACAAGGTAGGCTAAGGCGATTTGGGTGTACATTTTAGTGGGGTGTAACAAATTCTTCCTTTAAGTAAAATGCTTAAAGGTCGAAACGAAAAGATAGGCTCTGAGGGGTGTACTAGGGGTATCGTGTACTAAAAATGAGTACAACGCAAAGGGTGTGGGAGAATTACTTGACCAATGTAGCCAACGTAATTATAACAAAAACACAGGTGTAAAACAATGGGTTAATCCTAATGCCTCTTATCATGTAGTAAATCTAACTACACGAATGTAGTCTCACTTGTGGCCTCGGAATGGTCCTAACGCAAGTTCTAGAATCTAAGTGCTACCGGTACACACATCATAGCATAAATGCTTTTCCTACCAATTCTAGGGGCGAACCTCACATATTTGGGGGTGGAAAATTTTTTAGTGGTACGGTTTTTGTGCTAGTCATATAACTCCTATCCGTGAGACGCTCATTAAGATCAAAGTTTCACTCCTAAGTGTTGTAAAAAATTTTAAATTTGGCACTAAAATTACCCTAACAGGTATTTATCTCAGTTTTATTACACATCTACCATTAAACAAACAAAAATCAAGCGCAATGGCATTCTCTAAAATCGTACTTTTACCCCCCCTTACACTTAAGATGAACATTGTCCCCAATGTTCAAATAACAAGATGTAAAAGCAAAAAGTAAAAGAATGAAATCAAATACTCCCCTGATTCGCTCGGTGGATAATGAAATTACACGGTTAAATCTTCCTCCAAAGAGAATGTTGAAGCTCCATGACTAATGCATCGCCATAAGCTTGATTCCATAAACATCTCCTTGTCCAAAATAACCTGTTAAACCTGAGAAAACAAACACGAAAACCTGCATAACATCGGCGGGATAAATCTATATATAAGGATATAATGCTTGTGGAATGGTAATTTTGCAGATTCCTGGAGATTATAAGTTGGAGATTTTAATAAAAACTTTTATGAAAACAAAACTTTCAAAAATTTCTGAAAATTAAATCTGACGCCGTCAGGTTATAAACCCTGACGCCGTCAGAAATGACCTGACAAAAATTCTCATTTTAAGTTTCCGGAAAATTTCTGGAAAAACCTTTACCTTACTTCCTGGAAATCCTGCAAAACATCATTATGACTCGATACAAGCATTTGACTCAAACAAATACGAATATGTATGTTAATTTATTATTATTATGATTCATGTTCATTTGTGTTCTAACAAACCGATTTAGATTTCCCTTACACTTATCTTTTGCAAAATACCTTTATATGTAGTTAAGACGAGGTTAAAAACAACATAAAGCATTTTCACAATTTACTTTTGAACATGAATCAATAAGAATAAAAATTAAACATACATACGGAAACAAATAGAAACAAACAAGCAAATAAATAAACACACAAAGCAAATAAAACAAATAAAGCTTGGGTTGCCTCCCAAGAAGCGCTTTTCTTTATTAACGAGTCTTGTAGCTAGACTCAAAGTCACGTACATTACGTGACTCCACCATCGGTCACGGTTCCTAGGCCATTCTCCTTCCCGGTTTTATATTCCGGTCCTAATTTCAAACAATCCTTGTAGAAACCGAATATCCTTTCCATAACATAGTCTACTCCTTTACTTCTATCCTCATCATTCCTATAGTAGACCGCTTGCTTGAGCTCCTTCTCAACATTTGACAAGTGTTGGAATTGTTCTATCTTATATGGCAATTGGTAGCTTACTTCATCGGTCTCATCCTTAAATCTAACTATCCCTAAGGAAGGTTCATAAGTCATTCTAGAGACCTCAACAAATGGTTTTCCAAAAACCACTTGAGTTAAGGATGCATCGACTATTGGGCGGATATCTTCTACAATTACAAAGTCGGTGATATAGGTGAAGTTTCCTACATAAACCGGTAATCCCTTAACTCTTCCCGTGAAGTTACTCATCCAACCCTTGTCAGGGAACATCCTATACCCAAGTTGATTTTTCATTATCAAGTTGTAGTGGGCTCTAGTCATGATGTTTATGGGCGATCTAAGGTCGATGTAGGCTTTCCACACATGCAAATGTCCGATGTTGCATGGTATGTTGAGATTAGAAGGGTCGCCTATTTCAATGATTGGTCTACCTAGGAAGTATGGTGTCTCGGGATCATCGAATAGGTTTGTATGATATGCGCGCTCTTCCTTAGTGGGTAGCCTATTGAAGTAGTCCTCATCATTATCTACTTCCTCTACTTCACTTTTCTTAACTTCCTTATCAACCTCGACTTTCTTAACCTCATCCTTAGGTTCCATTTCTATCCTACCCTCATTCTTGTCACTTTCTTCCATGCTCCTATCGATTGGTTTAATAGTGACAACGTTGACGAAGTGGACATGTTTGGATGAAGAAGGGTCTTTGACTTGGGGTCCGCTATTTGTGTTCCTAGCGTCCTTATGTGGAGGTGATAGCACTTGGTTATTGAGGGCTTTCAACAAGTTGTCAATTTTATTGGTCATCTCCGTTTGTTGCTGATTGAATTCGGATTCGAATCTAGCTATCCGAGCTTCTTGAGATGCCATAAATTGGGACATCAATCCTTCAAGATGATTGGTACTACCTTTGCCGGAAGGATTGTTGTTGAAAGTAAGGTTCATGTTGGAACCGCTTGATTGGAAACGATTAGGTGGGTTGGAAGAATTGGTTTGTTGCGTGTTTTGGTTTTGTTTCCACCTAAGGTTCGGGTGATTTTTCCATGAGGGGTTGTATGTATCACCGTAATGGTTTGGCTCGGGTTTGAAAGTGTACCACTTGTCTCCCGCTCCGTCGGTACGCGAGGATGCGTAGTCCACAAAAGCTTGTTCGGGGAGTTCCATGCAATCACGAGTGTCGTGGGGACCACTACATAATTCACATGAAGAAGTGATTTTGTTCACTTGGCTTGAAGGTTTAGGAGCCTCGTAAGATTTCATGAGAAACTTGACTTGGTCTTCAAGTTCTATGATCCTACGGTCGGAAGTGCTTGAATTGTTCGAGGGCAAAGATATTGCCTTGACCGTTTTATTCAAATCACGGGGGTCACTCCAACTTTCGTTGTCATAAAGAGCAAGATCCTCTAGGAGAGCCCATGATTGTTCCGCACTTAGATCACGTAGCTTGCCAACGGCCGCTTGGTCAATGGTTTGCCTCGTGGAGAGATTGATATGGTCATAGAAGATTTGGACTTGGAGCCAAAGTTCTATGCCATGGTGAGGGACCTGTCTAATTAGATCCTTGAATCTAACCCAAGATTTGTGAATAGGTTCTGCTGGTCCAACTTGGAAGCGGAGGATTTCGTCTCTCAACTTTGAAGTTCTTCCTATGGGAAAGAATTTCTCATAGAATTTTGAGATAAGCTGTTCCCATGTGAAGATGGATTCGGAAGGAAGTTGGTTATACCAGTCTCCGGCTCTTTCATGAAGGGTGAAGGGAAAGAATCGCAACCGGGAGGTATCTCTAGTGGCTCCGTCCGTATGGAGGGTATCCACTATTTTCAGGAAGTCCTTGATGTGTTGGATTGGATCTTCAGTTTTCAATCCGTGAAACTTGCATACACTTTGGACCAGCCAAATATCGGTTGCACGCAAGACCCCATCCGTGTGTTCATTTGGAAAAACGATAGCATTGGAAAAACCACGAGGGGTGGGAGAAGAGTAGTCCTTGAGACATTTAGGGATTGGGATTTCGGGAGCTTCCATATCGTGATTGGGTTGAGGGCTAGGAGGTGTAGAATGATGATTGGATTCTTCCTCGGAGAGGGAATCATCAAAATTGATCGTAGATGGTTCAGCCGCTTGGTGGAGTCGCCTTAATTTATGCATTTCCCTTTCGGGTTCAGCATAGGGTGTGGCAAGAGTCTTTATCGAGCTTCGGCTCCTAGTGATTCTAAGATTAGGGGGGTCATCATCCAAAATTAGGGAATATCCTCCTAAAGTACGGGCTCTAGGAGGTGGTGGTGGTTGTTGTGGTGGTGGGTTGTGGAGGTTAAGGATATTACCATCTTCCATGATGTCGGATGGTAATGGTTACGAACAAAGACACGAAGAAAATAGATAGACTAAAGAAAACCTAGAAAAATAAAACAAAAATCTCACTAGAAAGGAATCTAGTGAGTAGACCTAATAGAAATAAAAATTCAACCTAAACAATAACTATTCCCCGGCAGCGGCGCCAAAAACTTGATGCGTGGGTTTTGCAACCTTACAACAGGTTTTACCTCTCGAGGGATCTCAAGAGGCTTACAACCCCACCAGGCAGTGTACCTGACCGATGTAGTATAGTGTAGTGGTAAGTACGGGGGATTGATCGTTCTCCACAGGGAATAGTGTTCGTTAGGTATGAAAAACTACTCTAATAGGTCTAAGGGTTGAGGAAGATTCTTTTTTATGTTTTTATATTTTTATGAAAGCAAGTAAAATCTCGGGTTTGAAGGAGTGGGCGGAATTAGTTGCTAGTCAACTAACCCAAATAACTACAAATGCAAATAAAATAAATAACTGAAAATAAAATGTTGGTGAGAAACTTATGTGTAGAGAAATGTGTTTACTTAGATTTCCTTACTCCCTAACTATCTTTTACCGGTTGATTAGTGTGTATTAGTCGCGTGGATGACGGGTGTATTCCTTAATACCATTCGTGGGGTGGCGTACGTACTTCCCCAACTCTACAAGCTCCTACTTCACTCCTATGTCGAGCCGGCTAGGAAGCTCCTAACATGGGATCACTAGAATTCGCTTGTGCATTAAATACAACCATAAAAACCTTTAGTACGCCTTTGGTTCATGTTTCTTAAGACGTTCAAGCAAGTTACCGAATAGGAAGTTAGCCAGTTTTCTTAAGCCTAACATAGATAAACAATCATCCAATACAACTAACAACACACTAATAACCAATAATCAATAGCTAGGTTTCATTAGATCTAAGCAAACACAAGATAAATTTAGCCTAACATGTTAAACAAAAGACAAGAATAAGATAGAATCAAACAACACATAGACATATTGAATGATTAATTGATAACTTATCTTTCAATGTAACATGGAAGATCTCAAGGCAAAAAGCCTTGAAAAAGAAGCTAAAATCGTCTTAGGGTTTTCTCCCAAAATTCCACACACTAAGTTCTACCCTAATGACAAAAAATTAGAAAACTATATATAGATTTTTGGATCTGACGGCGTCACGTTATGGAGTGTGACGCCGTCACCTCGCCGCTTTTAGGGTTCCCGGATGACCTTCTTGACGCCGTCCCTCTTTAGCTCTTCAAAAATCCATTCTGGCTTATCAAGGCTTGACGCCGTCGAACCTTGAACGTGACGCCGTCCCCTTTTGATTTAAGCCGTGACGCCCTTGATCAAGTTAAAGCGTGACGCCGTCAGAATTCACATGCTATTTTCACTGGCTTATCATGAGTAAATTTCACGTCCACCTTTTCTTGCCAAGGCATGACGCCGTCCAGAGTTAAATGTGACGCCGTCAAAGGTAACTTTCAGCCGATTTTTGAGACTTTGTCGTTTTCTTCACTTTTATGCTCCAAAAACGTCCAAAATGCCTCCTTTTCCAGATTTCTCCTCAAAAGTACCTAAAATGACAAAAGGAACGATTTAGGGCAATATTTGATCAAATAAATACGATTTAGGGCTTAAATGTCCCCTTAAAAGCGGTACACTTTTCGCTTCATCATAATATATTTGATATAGGTTTATTATCACCTTCTACAATAATATACCACAAATCTATATCCTTTGACTTCACATAAGTTTCAAAGCGATTTTTCCAATATATAAAACTATTTGGTTCAAATAGTGGTGGTCTTTGCATAGATTGCCCTTCTTTGAACTTTTCAAAATCCATTGATCGTTTCAAGTTTTAAAATACAATATACTTGAAAATCTTGAGTAACGTAGCTCCGATGCCAATTGTGGAAAACTAGAAGGGGGGTTGAATAGTTTTTACCGTTTTAAACTTTTCTTCGCTTTGTATACTTAACGTGATTTCAAAGTAAAGCAAACAATCAAGCAATATATATAAAGCAAGTAAGGAAAGAAATGATCAAACCACACAACACAGATGTTTATAGTGGTTCGGCTACAAGGACTCTCTTCCTTGCCCTACTCCACTCCTCGAGCCTCTAACTTGAGAGTTTTTCTTCACTAAGAAACAAGCTCCCTTCTAGGCGGAGAAAACCTTTACACGTCGCTTACTCTTTATCTGGTACTAAGCTAAACACCGGGTTCTTTACAAGGGTACAACCACTCCTGTTGGTTCTTTAACAAGGGTACAACCACTCCCGACACTCTATGTGTTTTGAGGACTAAAACACTAACCGAACTCTACTGAATGAATGGTATAGACAATGATGTGTGAACACTAACAAATCACACAGTATCTAACTATCAAGACTTGCAACAGTGTTGAAGCTTGTATGCTTGATCTTCTTTGCTACAAAAGAGAGATCACTAAGAATGAAATTAATGAATGTAATGGGTTAGTAATGTACAAATGAATGAGTGTATAATTTAAGCTATATGAGTGATGGTTGTGCTTGAATGATCAGCTTGCTATTTATAGGCAAAACTGACCAGACAACCCGCGGATTTGGCGGATCCCAAAAATTGGTTCCGCCCTTGTACTGGTTTGGTTCCGCGGGGACAAGCCAGCTAAGGGATTTCCAAATCTTACTATATCTTGTCAAGATCTTACAAAGTCAACTCTTTAGCTTCAAGATCTTTCCAAAATATGTTGTAAAGTCAACTAAGATTTCCTAATGAGGTATGCCATGATGTCATGTGTATTTTCATTTTTAAGAAATAAAAATAAACATGTAAATGTATATATGTATGTAATGTGTAATTCCTAGTGATCATATGATATGTAAATGAGTTTTAAAAATTTGTTACTAAAATGTAAAAGACTTTACCATATATTTATGCTTTGCTAAAGATAAACCTTATAATTTTCATTAACAAAATTAAGCAAAGATCGTAAAATATAAATAACGTTTTTAGGACGATATTTGTATTAACAATCTCCCCCTTTTTGTTGATGACAAAACATAAAGTTTACTTTTAAGCAATGAAATAAGTAAAGTAAAAGTCTTTTAAAAATACAGATTAAGTTAGTTTTATGCAAGTTTTGAAAACTACTTTAAGCATAAAAATATGCACTGTGATGTTCACAGTGATCTATGAACTTAATCCTATCTCCCCCTTTTTGTCGAAACAAAAAGAAGATATGCGTAGCGGAATGTGGTGAATATTTCTTGGTTATTACTCCCCCTAATTTGGAGTACCAAGAATGATTCAATGATTTTGAGAACTTTAAAAGCTCCCCCTTGGATACTACTCCCCCTAATTGGAGTGCCAAGGTTATGATGCATAAACCTACAAAACAAATGGTTAGAATATGATATGCTCCCCCTCGATGTATACTCCCCATTGCTAGGGTGCCAACATATACGTTTCAAAGATGAGAAATGCTATAAAATAATGAGTTAGTATATGATATACTCCCCCTTGATCTATACTTCCTGTTGCTAGGGTACCAACGTATATGATTCAAGGTTGAGAAAAGCTACAAAACAAATGTTAGTTGTGAATCAATCCAACCAAGTAGTATAATGCATATGTATAGGTCAACCAAATATGTAGTTCAACCCAGTTACAATCGTCAGCCCAATAGCAGCCTACCAGGCCACCACATGGTTTTGGGCTTCAAGGTACACAGAAGGCTGAACCAAATTGTCTTGGACTTTTGGGATTATAGAAGAATACTAATACACTTTCACCACAACAACAAGCTTTTCTCACTCAGGCCATGTATGGTTCGGGTTCACATGGACAGGAAACGATTCTCCCTCTGGCTTTCAACACAATGACACTTCAAGAACCGGATAATGCCAACTGGAACATGGGCTCTGGTGCGTCATCTCATCTGCTAATAATCTTAGTAATGTATTTAATTCTTCCATTTATCCATCCATCTTTGTTGGTCATGGGAAATATATTCCCGTCACCAACACAGGCCATAGCACATTGACCACCCCTCACCGTACCCTTCACTTAGATAATGTTCTCATTACCCCTAATATTGTTAAAAATCTTATATATGTTCGTCAGTTTGTACGTGAAATTAAATGTACCATTGAATTTGACGAGTTCGGTTTTTATGTGAAGGACTACTGGACCAGCTAAATCCTCCTCAGATGTGATAACACCGGGGATCTCTATCCTGTCACCAACCAAAAGTTTCCTCAAGTCTTTCTTGTCGGTCAAGAAACGTGGCATCAACGACTTGGACATCCAAGAAGTGACGTGTTGTGTTCTCTAGTTTCTAGTAATTTCATTTCTTGTAATAAGACTAAGTCTCCCATGCTTGTCAGCTTAGCAAGCACGTGTGGCTTCTTTTTTCGCTTTCTGAAACTAATTTTAAGTCTCCTTTTGATATCATTCATTCTGAATTATGGACTTCTCCGCTTGCGAGTATTACTGGTATTAAATACTATGTTTTGTTTCTAGATCATTTTTCACATTATTTATGGGTGTATCCTTTATGTAACAAGTCTGATATGTTGTCTAAATTTGTTCATTTTCGTGCATTTGTTACGAACCAATTTAATTATGATATCAAATCTTTGCAATGTGATCATGGGGGTGAATTTGACAACAATGCCCTCCACTAACTATTTGCTTCCAACGGCATTACCATTCGATTCTCCTATCCGAGAACATCTCAACAGAATGGTAAGTCTGAGCGAATGATCCGTACCAGTAACAACCTTATCCAAAGCCTTTTATTTCAAGCACACTTACCACCCACATTGGGTTGAAGCCCTTCACATGGCGACCTATCTATTGAATATCTTTCCTTCCACAGCCATAAACAATGAAATCCCTCACACTCGCCTTTATAAGACTACGCCCAATTATGCGGATCTTCGTGTTTTTGGTTGTCTTTGCTACCCCCACATAGATACCAACAACAAATTAGAACTCGTGCCACACCCTCCATATTTCTCGGGCATCAAACAAACCATCGTGGGTATAGGTGTCTTGACCTAAACACAAACAAAATTATAATCTCCCATCATGTGACCTTTGATGAGACATCCCCCACCATTATTCAACACCAAATAATAACCAAGTCATTTCCACCACCCTCAACCACTAACACTGACCAAACTCACCCTCCGATTCATCACAGCCCAACAAACTCACCAACCGGCCAACTTGCTTCGCCTAGCCAAACTAACGCACCACCTCATCAGCCCATTACTATACCTGGCCCAAATACCTCTCCTACCCAACAGCTACCTTCGCCTACCCTCTCAACCCAACCCACTAGTATTATCCCGTCGGCACAAACTCAAAATCCCAATCCCGTGTTGACTCGCCCCATGGTCACTCGCTTTCGTGTTGGTTCTAATCGTCCTACCCAACGTTTTACACTAAACGTGTCTACCATTTCCCCGCTTGTCCTACACCCATGCTTTTCAAGACCCATATTGATATCGTGCTATGATAGATGAATATAATACATTAATTAATAATAATACTTGGATTCTTGTGCCTCGACCATCGGACGCGAACATTGTTCATTCTATGTGGCTTTTTCAACAAAAACATAATGCAGATGGTAGTCTTACCCGCTACAAGGCTCGCCTTGTGGCAAATTGCAGTACACAGCTTACAGGTATTGATGTGGATGAGACGTTTAGTCCGGTTGTTAAACCGGCTACTATACGTACAGTTATAAGTCTTGCTATTTCTCGACATTGGCCTGTTCATCAGCTAGATGTCAAGAATGCATTTCCGCATGGTTTTTTTTATCTGAGACCATTTATATGCATCAGCCTCCTTGCTTTCGGGATCCTAGACATCCCGACCATGTTTTTCTTTTGCATAGATCATTATATGGGCTTAAACAGGCTCATAGGCCTTGGTTTTAGAGATTTGCAGCTTATGCTACTCGTGTTGGGTTTCATCACAGTCGGTGTGACTCCTCGCTTTTTATTTATCGACAGGGATCAGATACGGCTTATTTATTTTTATATGCGAATGATATAGTTTTGACTGCATCTTCATCCACACTTCTATAGCAGGTTATTGCTTCAATGCATGCAGATTTTCCATGACTGATCTTGGCCCACTTAATTATTTTTTGGGCATTTTTGTGACACTTAATACTTCGGGGATGTTTCTTTCCCAATCAAAGTATGCTACTGAGGTTCTTGAGCGTGCCATTATGCTTAATTGCCTTCCCTATCGCACTCCGGTTGACACAGACACCATGCTTGCAGCTGATGGTGATCCTGTTTCTGACCTCACTTTGTACTGTAGTCGTGCAGGTGCTTTAAAGTATCTTACTTTTACTAGACTGGATATCTCTTATGCAGTTCAGCAGGTTTGTCTCTTTATGCATGATCCTATGGAGCCACATTTCTTTGCTCTCAAGAGTATCTTATGTTATGTTCGGGGGACCTTAGACTATGGGTTAGAACTTTATTCGTCGTCCATATCGTCCTTGGTTGCCTACTCAGATGCAGATTGGGCGGGTTGTCCAACTATACGCCGGTCTACTTCAGGTTATTGTGTTTTTCTTGGAAACAATCTTCTCTATTGGTCCTCTAAGCGGCAGGTTACGCTTTCTTGGTCTAGTGCTGAAGCTGAGTATAAAGGTGTTGCCAATGTTGTTGCTGAGACTTGTTGATTACGTAATTTATTACGGGAGCTTTATACACCACTTTCTACTGCTACTATTATTTATTATGATAATGTGAGTGTTGTCTATCTCTCTTCCAATCTCGTGCATCATCAACGCATGAAGCATATAGAGATTGATATCCACTTTGTTTATGATTTGGTAGCTACGAGTCATGTTCGTGTTCTACACGTTCTTTCCCGATATCAGTACGTGTATATCTTCACCAAAGGCTTGCCTACTGTGTTGTTTGATGAGTTTCGCTCCAGCTTGAGTGTTCATTCCTCTCTCACTCAAACTGTCGGAGGCTGTTTATAGGGCCTAGCCTAACTATACTTTGTCTAGGCTTGTATTGTTATATTGGCCCATTACCTTCTTATTAATACTTGACAATTGTAATCGGTTTGCGCAATTAATGAAATATATGATTTATGGTTTCACAACCTGCGCCTAGCGGCGGCGATAAATATAGTTATATTATAAACATAGTGAATGAATTGCTAACACAACTCTCCTCACAATTCCCTACCCGTTTAGTGAATTCGTTTCACAACACTCAGAATGTATATGTGTTCGTTGTATGTGTGTTGTTTGGGTTTCCTGTAGCTTTCCCGCAACACCATATTGACATCATTATTCCCGCATATACAAAGACCCTCACACTATCTTACCCGTCAAACACTACTTCTAAAAGTATAAAATTTTGACGAATCAAGTTTGTATTGATTCAAATTAAGGTTAAAGTTGTAAAAAATTTGAATCAAAATAAAATAAACCCACTAAAAATGTAAAAAACTGGAAATTCATAAAAGTATATCAAAATGGATATTGAATTAAAAAGTACAAAATTTCAGAAAAAATGGTGAAACTAAATTATAAAAAGATAAAATAAAAAAAAAATCAATTTGAAAATAAAGGTGATTATTTAGTTGAGTAGTGACATATGTCACTTTATGATTGCACCACGATATCTTAATTTTTGATGCGTCCCGCATCTTAAATGTTTTATATAATAGTATAGATAATACTAAAGGGTTAACCGATTTAGGAATTATGTGAAGGTTTTTTTGTTAACCAGATTTAACTGGCTAATCCATACCTTCACTGGGGGTCTGGGGTTCATCCCACCATGCTAACTTGTATACTAGACGAGGACCAGATGTTACAGGAAGTTCAAGTCTCGATTTTACCGTGTAGGTATATCTGTACGACTGTGTTGCCACTATGCAATGAGTTATACTATAGCAAGTGTGATTATTTATGTTAACTAGATTGGTTGTCTATGCTTCAATTTTTAATTAAACAATTCTCTCTATTCTCATTTTCCCATTTTTTCTCAACCCATTCTTAACTTATGTTCACATTGTAAATTGAAAAAATCGTCCTTGTGGTTTGGCCAAATTGCACGTTTCGTCCTTGTGGTTCATCAAGTGTAAAGATCGTCCTTATTTTGCACTGTTACGTGCACTTTTTGTCCTCCATCATTGCAAAAATCGTCCTTGTGGTTTGCCAAATTTCACTATTGAAGGACCAAAAGTGCACGTAACAGTGCAAAATAAGGACGATCTTTGCACTTATTAAACCACAAGGACGAAACGTGCAATTTGGCCAAACCACAAGGATGATTTTTGCAATTTACTCTAAAAAAAATAAGCCTATGGTCCCATCTTTATTTCTTTTGACATCATATGATAGGTCATAGGACCTGAAGTTGGCCGGTAGTTGTTAGCGGAAACCAACCTGGTGTTTCATCCTAAAGTCCCACGTATGTCATAGTAACAAAAACATCATCCTCACTTTCAAGATCTAGATCATTAAGTTATCGATTTTTTCTATCTTAATTTATTTCTTTAAAAGAATAGTTAGAGAGAAAAAGTGAAGCAGCTATTGGTTAAGGCTTTAGGTATCAGAGTTCAGCCTAAACATGCACCTGAATGTTGTGGTCTTGGCCTGGCCACCCATATATTGCCATATGTATGGTGCTTGAGTCCTAAAGTTCACAATAAAGGTCACTCTCTAGAGAAGTCAGAAAGTCAAACTTGAAAAAAAGATTTTCTAATTTCCCCTAGCGAATATACAAAAATTACTCTTTCACGATCTCTTCATTGCTTAACTGTAGCATGTGGCCACACTTGGGACACCAGACAAGTTGAGCCTCTAGAAAATAATTCCAGTGCAAACTCTTATCGAGTGACACTATATATTTTAACAACAAATGACCAGACGCCCATGTGCTTAATGAACACACAACAGTCATGGTTGGTCACTTGGTTGGATGATAGGGCACCTTGGGTTCCATGAGTATTGATATGCAAGTAATTTGTGTATGTTTTTGGGTCACACTAAAATTGAGCTTGCATAGTTATGATATATATTTTCAAATTATATAGCGTTATTCTCGGTTTCAGCTAGAATTCAACCAAACTTCTGGTAGACATTTAAGCTATAATCATCCTTGAACATGATAATAAGTTGTTTAGATATCAAATCAATTTTAGATTGCCCTAATACAGTCTACTCAAAAGCTTAAGTTTTAGCATTGAGGTTATTTTGTATCTTGATGGTTCTTTTAAGTTGCGAGCGTAAGATGAAGAAGTATTGTTTAATGTAATCCTTATTTAATCAAAAGTAAAAGTGATAAAGGTCATTAACTTATTAGGAGAAGGCAAGTGAAGATAGGGTTATAATCTATATTGCATATATTGCAATTTCATTTTCTCTAATAAATATTGTAAGATACTCATTAATGCATTTTTAAGCAATACAAGTGTTAATGCATCGTGTACACACTACAAATACTTGTATTAAATTATCTTATACAACATTTTAATACCTCATTTAATATTTATTTGGAATTTATATCCTTTTTTATGCAAAAAATAAATGCAAACAAATCGATAGAATTGCAAATTGTTAGAACGATTTACAAAGTTCGAAAAATATTATTTAATCGTAAGAGTATCATCGAAAAACAATCAAGATATTTTAAAATTTTTGGAAAAAATCAACAACAAAAACAACAAAAACAAAATAAATATTCTCTATAAAGTCAAATTATGCAAAAGTGCTAAGTGCTAATTCTATGATATAATATATGTTATGTTAAAGTCATCTTAAAATAAAAAGTGTAGAAAGTGCCCCTTCATGCGACACGTGTCCCCACCCATATTCTTCAAAAGATTCCAGCCATGGTTAAAATGGGAATTTGACCCGTTTTTTCTTTCACCCTCGAAATTCAAACGCACATAACTCACAATCGACAAACTTTTAGAAAAAAAACCAATTTCACCATAATTTATAAAATTTAATCCTCTTTAATTTTGTATAAATTTTGTTAAGAATTCGAAACTTTCTTTTGCATATCAAATGGGTGTTAATTTTATGTTCTTTTTCTGGCATTTTCGACCTTATTTTTTACCCTCATAAATGTCGAATCGTGAAAAACTTAAAACATGAAAGTTATGGATTTTAGTTCACTCTTTACACAGGTTTTTGAATCACTCAATTTCGATGCTATATGAGTGAAATATCACACGTTAAAGATGATGTTTTACTCATATTTGTTGCACACAAGTTGTTTGATGAAATGTCTAGCTTAGATTTTTAGTATTGAAATTGTGTTAAATGTTTTTGTCTCACAACGCATCATTAATCATTTTATTAATGTAAGATTCAAAAATTTATATTTTTTTTTTATTATTATTTTTAAATATACGTATTGTATTTTATTGTGTTTTTACTATTAATTTGACCAATATTAAATTCGAATTATAAAAATTATAAAAACATAAAAGTTATAGATTTTAGGTAAATCTTTACTCATGTTTTTTATTCACTCAAATCCGATGTTATATGAGTGAGATATCAAACGTAAAATATGACGTTTTGTTAATCAGTTAGTCTTGTTCATCAGTTAATCTTGGTCATCAGTTAGTATTGTTCATCAATTAGTGTTGTTCATCAGTTAATCTTGTTCAAGACTGATGAAATGATGAACAATATTAACAGATGAACAAGACAGACTTTTGTTCATAGAAAACGAGGTTTTGTTCATCAACTGTCTTGCGCATTTTACCTGTGTTCATCAATAGCACCAACCGTTTTACCCTTGTTTATTAGTAGCAACGACTGTTTTACCCCCGCTTGTTTTACTTATGTTCATCAATAGCCACAGTCGTATTACTTCTGTTCATCAAAATATAATTTTGTTTATCAACATTTTCTCCTATATTACTTTTGTTCATGAGCCTCACCCATTTTACTTTTGTTCATTAAAAATGAAATTTTGTTCATGGGAGATTTACTTTTTTTATTAAGACTCATGGCATTAGCAAGATTCTTATCCTCGCAAAAGATTTACTTTTTTTTAATTAATAAAAAGTGTTGTTCATCAATATAAAAGTGTTGTTCATAAATAAAAAGAGTTGTTCATTTGTTTATCAATAAAAAGTGTTGTTCATTAATAAAAAGTATTATTTATCAATAAAAAAAGTTGTTCATTAGTTCATCAAAATGTTCATCAGTTCTCTTTATTTTTTTCATCAGTTATATCACAATGCTCATAAGTTAGATTACGTTATTCATTAGTTTTCTAACAAAAAAATCATAATGCTCATCAGTTTTCTAAAAAAATTATAATGTTCATCAGTTTATCACTTTTCCAAAAAAAATCCTATTGTTCATCAGTTGTCTAAAAAAATCACAATGTTCATCAATTAAGATCACAATGTTCATCAGTTGGTTGTTGTTCATCAGTTAGTCTGTTCATCATTTAGTCTTGTTCATCATTTAAAAAATCTAAAAATAACAAAAATAATAACAACAAAAAAAAATATTGTGGTACACCAATTAGTGCATTTAAATCTCTTTTAGGCATTTTATCAAATACTTTGTGTGCACTAAATATGTGTAAAATGTCATTTTTAAAATGCGATGTCTCACTCATATCATATCGAAATTGAGCGATTCAAATTTCTTGGTAAATAACGGCAAAAAAACTACAACTTTCGTGTGTTAAGTTTTGTGTAATTCAACCTTAAATTAGACAAAAGTAGGGTCAAATATGCCAAAAATTTCAAGAAAATCATAACCCACTTGAAATCTAAAAAAAAGTTCCTATTTATATATCAAAATGCATATCAAATTAAAGAGAATTAAATTTAAAAATTATGATGAAATCGGTTTTTCGGAAAAGTTTATCGTTTGAAAGTTATTTGAATTTGAAGTTTTGGTTGGAATTAAAAATACGAGTCAAATGACTCAAATTCCCTTTAACCGAAAATATTAAGAAAAAAGGGTGGGAGGGGAATAAAGTTGGTGGTGACACGTGTCATAAGCTGAATAGCTTTGTAAACTTTTTAAAAGTTGTGGCTTTCTATAGGATCACAACTCCACTCATATATACATGTTCGATTATATATCTCTTTTCATAGTTAAATCCACATGATTTTTATAACATATGAGTTTTATTTGTATTTATAAGCACTCTTTACTTACATCGCATACCTATGTCGGACTAATAAAACAAAATTTGAACAATACCAACTAGTTCAACACAAAACAAACTTTAAACGTGTATATTTGTAGAACTAGTTTTTCTTAACATGATACAAATCTACTTTTTAAAACAATATGATGCAAAAAATCTAAAATAAAATATCATTTTTAGTGATTAGTAGGTGTATATTTTCATACCGTATAAACGTAGTGAATTGACATTGTCTGCTAGTCACTTACGATCATATGTAACTGCCAACAATTTGACTTCATACCTCTATAATATTACCAGCTACCGCCTCTATATTGCCGCAACATCACAAGGGTAATCTACAGGTTTTGTATAAGCTAGTTTGATAGCGCTTATTTGTATTCAAACCCAAAATTGTCATCGTTCGCAAAATTATTGTGTCGGAAAACATAAAACTGAAAAACATTTCTCATCGGGTACCTGCTAGTTGTATTTATGAAACTCATGCATGCAAAAAAACCAAATAATATAACTAAGAAAGGATAAGATGGGAAAGAAACCAAAATGATAAAATTATACACGAGTTAAACGCTTTAAAAGAAAATTCCCTCCTGATGAAATTTGGGAAATGAATTCAATGTTGAAAGCATACACTTAGAAACTGGAGCACATGAATTTACATATCATCCCAAGGTGTAACCACTATGAAAATCCCACATCTAAATAAACTATCTTACAGAATACTTATCCTTTTTCTACGTATAATTTTTTTTTATTATATTATCTGATCATAACTATTATCTAATGTGACGTAGCTCACATCCTCGATAAACGTGCTCGCACGCAACCCAACCTTAACATATTTAATGTTTATTCATATAAACATTTTTGGTCTAAGACTTTATGATCTCCCATTTTCCACTTTACGTTAATTCATTAACGTACGTTTAAAACTGAACGTTTCTTATCTAATAAGAGTTTTTATGAAACCCTAAGCTACCATAACAACATGTGAGAATAACAAAACCCTAGAAATACTAAAATACAATTTATTTGAGTAATGTACAAGTCACTAAAGCACAGAAACCCTAATTCCACTATAACTCACGATAAAAACCCTAATTTCATAAAACTATAATTTTAGGTAATAAAATCAAAAACCCTAAATAATATTTTTATAAAATATATGTACAAGTCCTTTAAACCAAAGTGCAAGTCATTAATGCATAAAAACTAATTATTAATAAAAATACTATATAAACTTTAGAAATAATTATTTTAAAGCATATTGTGTAATAATTTCATGCACTAATTTTTAAAATAAATTTATTAGATCTACTAATTAATTGTTCAAGCCCCTAAACCCATTGTACAACCCTCTAATGCACAAAACCTTAAAATCTCATTTAAATACTTTAAAAACCTAATAAAAATTACATAAAATTTATATAACTTAAGGAATTATTAAAAATGTATTTTTCTTATTTCATTAACCTAAGTACCACCCTATTTAGCCTATAGTACAACCCCATATGGCACGACATCAATTCCTTTTCATATATATAAAATCCGGTTTTATATATATAAATATATATATATATATATACTAGTGTCAAAGCCCGCCCGATGGGCGGGCATGACTTGTAATTTACGTACATAGGGTTATGCTATTGTTATTTAAGTACTATTTAGTATGAGTTGTCATGCCTCTTGATTATCATAATTGGCAAATTTTGAGTGTTAGTTATGTTATATTGCCAAAATTTATGTGTTTATGCATCTTTTATCATAAGTGGAAGTGTTTTATGTGTTATTCCAAAAGTTTTTGACAAAAACGTATTTGATATTTGTGTATGAGAAACTAAACCAAGTGTGTGAATTAAGATGGAGTTAAGTTTTGTAATGATGAAACATGTTCATTTCCAATCCATTTTAGTTATATACATTGCATTTGTATTTGTGTCATATTTAATAATTTCTATTAATTTCTATAAACCAAAAAAAAAAAAAAATCTCTGACCTAACAATCAAATAATGGTTGCCGATACTCCTCTCATCGATGAATTGAAAGCATTTTCTGTGTCACAAAAGCTTCACGAATGCTTCAAGTTTCTATTCGTTAAAGAACACACAGAAGATGTAGCCTTTATTAGGTGGGTTGGGGAGTGCTGCAATGAGTTGGAAAGGAAGATTCAAAAAATGCACTAAGAGAATGGCGGAGGTGTGGTCTCTTAACCATGATGATGAAGAAGCTGGTTGGGATACCTATGAGTGCTTGAGGAAGGTGCAAATTAGGGATCGAAGGAGGTTAGAGGCCTTAACGGCTATCTTGATTGAAGTCCGTGGTGGTTTGTTTGAGAAGGAGGATCATATTAGCATCATGGATTTGTTTGATTAGGTCATGGTTGATTATGTTCTTTTTGTTGTCTGTTATGGGTTTTTTATTGATATGTATGGGTTTATGCTGGTTTCACGTAGATGATGATATTAATGGTTGTTTTGTAATGAACTTTGACATCTATGAATGTATATAAGTAGTTTAACTAATCAACGATCAGTTTCTAGTACTCTATTTGATTTTATTTTAATTTATTTTTAATATTTATTATTGAAAATGGTAACCAATATAAAAATTTAATGGAAAATAAAAACTTGAAAATTAAATATGCTTTGAATTGATAAAAGAACTATCTGGTAAACATAAAGATTAATCCTATAGATGCCAATTACTCTCTGCCTGGATGCCTATATATTCTCATTCGAAGGATATTAGTTATGTTACATTTAAGTTTGTACTGCTCAATTAATATTGCTTTATGGTTAGTACTGCTTGTAGCATCTGATTAGGTACTGCCCTATCAAGTTAGTACTGCCAACGTATGGTCGTTCGTACTGCTCTTGATTCTTGGAAGTACTGCTTATATTAAACCACATCTTGTAAACATATACATCCCAAATCTTCTATATCTATTACGAAACGTAAGCAAAAGTAGTGACGTAAAATACTTCATTAAATTATAATAGTATAAGTTTCACCCATGTCTTTGTTCTTATTGTACGGTTCAGTATTCAATCGTTGCTACTTGAATTGTGTCCATCATCATCATCCTTAGTCACAACAGACGTCTCATCAACATCTTCATCGTCATCACCAAGCAGCGCAAAAGCTGAGGCACCAAACGAATTCCCACCTTTTGTCCCCTTCGCCTTCGGCTTCTTCACCTCAACCTCCTTATCTTCCTCCCCATCCTCCGCCTCGTCATCATCATTATTCTTCTTCAAATTATTACCTTTCTTTCCTTTTTTCTTACCACCGAAAACCGGCGCAACATTATCCTCTTCCTGAACTGATTTATTATCACATCAACGACTACAACTAATCCAACGTCTTTCAACTTCCTGTTATTTAGTAGTTTCATAACCATTGGTTAACGACTAATATATGAAACTCTAACAAAATATAGACAACGAAATGTTCGAAACTGACCTGAAAGTCCAAGCTCCCCTTGAAGTTCTTTTAGTCGCAGTCTCACTAGTTCTAAATCTTTGAAGGTTAGGTTGGTCCCTCTTTTGTTGTAAATAAAAAGTTTCACCAACCACAATAACGTGTTTGTCACATAAAAGAGCAAACAACCTGATAAAGAAAAATTTTCAGGAGGGATAGGCACACCCATTGCATGCTTAGCTTTATTGATATTCTTAGCTCCCAGCTCATTTGAAACGTGTGTGGTGATAAGTTAATGACATTGTTAAATAGGGTCAAGTTTAAAGACAAAATGTTGTTTTTTATTCAGATGATCAGATCTAACCTTGCAGATGCACTTACTCCATACGTACACATATAATCAGTTAATTAACATAAGAGACATGTAAGTAATCTTGCATTTATTTCAATAAAAGGCATATGATTAAAAAAAAACATTTATAACAGTTCATATAGAAGTTATTATACCTTCTGATGTGATGAGTTTCAATCTGTCATTTTGAAAAAAACTCTCAAATTGTTTTATACTTTATTTCCGTCATAAATCTCTAAATATTTCTCGTAAGCATGTGTGAAAGCTGCATAATTGTCGCTGCATACTATAAGACCACAAAAAAGATGCCGCATACTATAAGACCACATATAATTAACATAAATACTAAAAATGATATAGGCATAATCCTATAGGCACCCACCTTGAGTGCATTTTCGCCCATGTTGGGTACACCCACACGAATGGTCTGACATGTTGCAGGCAGGTGCAACTGTTACTACTACTACAACTACTACATGATAGAATATTAATATTAAACACAGCAACCAAACACCCCTTGACAACAAAAAAAAGAAACCAAACTACACTTTGGACAGGTAAATCAGCAGCCAAACTTCCCTTTGACAGTAAGAACATCAACCAATCACCCATAGAAAATCAAAAAATATAATTAAATGTCACCAAATTAACATCGCTAACCTGCTTGTCGAGCATTCTTGAGAAATCCCTGAGATTTGTGATGGATTGTAGCATTTCCCTAATCAGATTTGCTTACTTTGGTTCCACTTGGTTCCTTTGGTTTGATTTCAACTGGCTCCCACTGTTTCACAGCTTCCCTGGATTTTTCCACTTCTGATATAGCTACCACTTCTTCAAATTCAAAGATTCACCTGCATAAGATCGCGTGGGCTGAAGTCAGTTGCAAAAAAGAACGTTTGAAAAGCATATGGAAACAATACACATTCTTATTCACCCTTGAACATTGCATTATTCAGTGATAAAGTTAACCTGCGATGTGGATGTTGGCAGCGCGGTAAGTGCGAGAATCGTACATGACCAATAGAATCTGTTTCTTTAAAAAACACTATTAATGATTATTAGTTATATGAATTAAGCTGATGGTAATAGAGGCACGTATTAAAAGTAGAGAGCAAAAAGTGTATTAGGAGCAGGAAAACGACCTTTAAATTATAAGAAGATCAATAAACCCATGTGCCAAATTTTCATTATGTATCTGCAAAAATTACAATGTAACCTCAGAAGACGGCATTTGAAATTCAAAAAACTAAAGAAATATGTGAATTATAGCTTAATATTTTCTACGATAAAAGTAAACCTGAGCTTCTTATTCGGCCTTTCATTATGAATTTTAGATGAAAGAACCCATACCTGATCTACATTATACTAACCTCGTGTCATCAAGGGCACGTCCTACTCCATGTACAAATACATGTATATTAGAGGAAATACACATATATCCAATATCACCAACACTTAGTTTCAAGAAACGAAACATATAGAAACCAGTAATTTGGCCACAATTGTGATGATGTGGCTTTGCAACCAAATAAGCAGAGTAGAACCCGACATAAGGTTCTGGTATTCGTCTAACTTATGCCAGGAATGAACTAAATAAATGGACCACATATTTTTCCAGGAATGATTTAGTTTGTACACAAGTTTACACAATTTAGTGCATAAGTTTACACATATTAGTTTGTCCATATCCAATATCACCTAAGAATTTTTTGTGAACGGCTAATGATGGGTTACTGCAGTGGGTTCATTTAATCATGGTTGTACACATAAATGGCTCGTTGATAATATATCGGTGTACATATATATGTGGCTCGTGGACTACATATTTGCTCACGATACCGTTGATGTGGCGATATGGTTTCCTATATCTAGTCATGTTTATTTATAGTCATCAGATGAGGTGAATGTAGCTTCAGGTGAATGATTTTCACCCCTATATAATCAGGTAATTATAAACACAGTAGGTAATAAATTTTTTGGAACTTATCCGATAGTTGATATGTGGAAAGATTTTTAGTACTTAAAATCCAGTGAAACTAACGTACATCTTTCGTACGGATTATAATGCCCTTGCCACTCCTGGAACCTGATATGGACCCGCTTCATCTGCAAAACCAGATAATAATGGTTATGTTCCTGTCCAAACACTTAGTTTTAGGTTCTACATGAATAATTTTTATCCATGTCTATATCCACCTCACTGTCAAGTTACCCCTATAACATGCTTGATCTGTTCAAATATATAGTATGTGTACAGATCAGGATCAGAAGATTATCTTTATTAATCACCTTGATCAACACAGATGCCCATACATAATTTTAAGGGATGGCGTGAATGTTTGTCAGTATCAATCGCCATCCTATCCATTTCTGCTAGTGACAACCCAAGATAGTCTTCGTTTTTTAGTTCAGCATCCTTCGCCACTAATGAACCACCACTGCCTGTACCAGGAACCGGTTGTGGCAGTGGTGATGGAGTAGGCGGTTGTATGGCAGCTACACCATCCATAGCATCAGCCACTTTGTTAGTGTTTTCATCAATCCCATCATTTAGATCAAAGTGCTGACCACCATCACTGCCAGCCACTTCAACTTTCAAGGTCTTGGGTGAGTCTAGATTGGGATCAACTGACCTCTGTGGGTTCAGGTCCTGGTTGATTATAGGTTGAACCGATGGTGCGCACGGTTCTAGTTCTACTTCCATTTGGGGAGGCTCGTGTTCGGCTGATGCTCTGCCACGACCTATGCCTCTTCCTCTACCACGGCCTCTGCCCCTACCGTTGCTGCTTGTTTGCCTTGCTTTATGTGGCATAAAAGAGTGGTTTTAGTTAATAAATAATTAATAATAGTAGAAATGTTAGATTTTTTTTATCAGGACTAAAATGAGCAAAAATAGATGAAATTCAATGTGTGGCTAGAGACATCTAATAACCGACTTAGAAATCCTGTATAAAAGTCTAAATCACTTGCTACTGGTACTTAACATATTTAGATTAAGAGGTGAACCATAGCTGAAAGATAGGAGGTAGTAATTCCGACCTGTTTACTTAACATTAAATCGATTTGGTTTTTTTATTTCAGACCTCTAACAGGTCAAAAGATAACAGTTTAATATACATAGCTAAAAAGGACATGGGTCAACCTAAGTCTAACGGGTTCGTAAGTTTTCAATGTTCAGGACTTTCTGAAACATGTTCTTATAATGTTGACTTAGGTGAATTAGCAGGTGGAACATCTGTTTCAGTCTTTGGTTCAGTAGACACGGGACCCTACCATTTTCAGAAGTTAAGTCATGTATTTTGAAAGTAAATGATGTCTACTTTGCCACTTCCAGAAACGTGATCCTATTGATTGAAAACGTGTAATTAAGCCCATAAATATATACCTTGGTCAAGGGAAGCAGTGGGATTTCCTATGCCTTATTTCCGGTCACAACCAGGTAATTCACCACTCTCTTTCTCCTTGAACATCTTTTTGGTGGTCGTGGAGTAGTCGTTGCAAGTTGCTGATACGGTGATCTTAAAGTAGTATTCGCCTTCTTTTTCCTTTGAAAACGTGTAAGCAAATCTTTTAATGATTGATGCTAATGCATAAAGTAAAAAAATCATTAGTAGTTGCAACCCAAACGCATATCATTTGTAGTTACGGACCTAAATATATATCATTACTTAACAAATGTGTATCAATACTAACGATTAAAAATGTGTAAGGTCAAAGTATAAAAGTGTATACTAATGATTGAAATACTATCAACAAATCAACGTATATCATTTACTTCTAAATATGTATACAAATCAACATATATCATTTACTTCTAAATATGTATACTAATGTTGTCAATACTAAAATTCAAATCAATGTATACTATCAACAAATGCTTAACAAATGAGTATGAATACTAATGATGGAAAACGTGTAAGCTCAAAGTATGCTGATATACATATGAACTACTAATGATGACAAATACATATTTAAATAAAGTAGGAAAGAGAGCCTTACAGCCTAGTAAAGTTGCTTGAGTTTGAGCTTATGTACGCATAAGAAATCATCAAATAAGGACCATCCCCAAGCCCGTGCATTTTCATCATGATCCTTATGTTTTGTTGCTTCCATATACCAAAGCTGTTAGTACAATCTGCAAAAAGCATATCAATTTATTTTTTAATGGGTCATTATAGAATAAATAAAGTACATCATAAAATGGCATGCTATAAGCTTCATTAAGCAAGGTGAGGCATAATAATAGACAGCCTCACAACGATCCTAACATTATAGAACATCATAGTGTTAACAGATAATGCTACAGAATATTAGCTGGTAAACCTACATAACGTCAGAAAGAAGGTTGATTAGAGCAGTCCCACATTAGACAGTTATAATTTCGATCCATATAAGGTTGCTGAAGCAATGTTCCACATATTTAGTCATACACCAGATAGTATAAAACAAATATCAACTAAATTTAAGCATCATATCGTCAACATAAATGTTGATATACTCTTATCTCACAATTCCTAAACTTGCCAGGTATGAAAACAAACAATAACTAACCAAAACAACACGGGTATAAAACAAACAATAACTAACCAAAACAACGCCGTTGAAGCTTTTTTTTTTTTTTTTTCAAATTAGTTTTGCATGTTTCGTTATAAGCTAAATTTTTTTCCAATAAACCCAGTTGACTTGTTAATGATAAAGCTTAGTGTCTCTTACCGGGGGATCAAATAAAAGAAATCCTCGTCCCAGAGAACGACAACCTTTGAATATATCAGGCCGTAACAAAGGCCATATAGCCATCTCCGTAACACATTCTTTCGCATGATGCAACCCGGCTGTAAGCAAACAACAACAAATCATAATCTTATTAAAGTTAACTAATTGAACATTTATAGCACATAGAGAACATCAAATACCAATATCATCCCAGCCAATATTGGTATCGGTATCCATTATCTCATTGCTAATTTGCTCAATATGCAGAGGCTGTAAAGTCCGTAACTTCTGTGGAAGTTGACCATCCGGACCACGTGGCTTATCCACGCTGTAATCATCTAAAGAATCATTAGAATGCTTATATATATAATGATCCTTCATAATATTGCATCCTGGTCTATAAACAAAAACTCATCAAACGAACTAACCAGGCTTTCGTTGATGCACTGAATGATGGATATCCCCCAAAATCTGAAATTGAGCTTAGTCCAGAATACTGCATAGCAATTATAGTTCATAAACATGTTGACAAATAAATTAGTTCCCTTATAATAAAGATATTATAAGTTAAACGATATTCATTAAAAAATCATTGCAAATTGTATGCTTACTATTGTATGGCCAGTAAGCATCAAGGACCACTGGTTCATGTGTTTCGAGCTAATGAAAAAAACATGTTAAAAGGAAGCGATAATCAACATCGGATAATCATAACAAATTGATATCTATAACCGGATAATAGAACATTGGATACAAAGTAGACTAATAAGGAAAAGTTTATACAATCAGAACAAACAAAAAACAGGAATCACCTTAAGAAATTACATGTGTGATCCGGAGCAGAAGCGTGAAGCAGAAGTTGTCAATTTAGGGTTTTGGGAAGGGTAGGGAATATTGATAGGTGACTTAATATCGTGTTTAGTTTAATCTTTTTATCTAGTTTATTTTTTTTTGTTTTCGGTTCGTGATCACAATCAATGGCTTGGCTCCATTGGTTAAGATGTATGCATTTGAACCCAAAGATGCAGGATCGAATCCTGCACCATGACTTTTTGAGAAATATAAATCCTTTTATAAAACACACGAAAATTACTAATTAAAAATGCGACAAAACCGATGACATGGAATTAAAGGTGCTAGGTGGAGAAAATATGATGACATGGCTTTAAATGTGCCAAGTGGCATAGTTTATGATTATGTGGCATTGAGGTGGCATTTATGTGGCATTATCTATGTGTAATGCCTCCTGTTATATATAATGTGTATATATATATATATAAACCCTAAAACTAAACCCTAATTACTAATTACTTACCATAAACCCTAAAACCAACTAGTTACTATCCCTAACCCTAATGTACACTCGACCTAGCCTAATGTACCACCCATTGATGCACCATTCGAACCATATATTCCCATTTCTCATTGTCTAGTTTGAATCCAACATCAAACAAACCATACCATTTCTTTTTCTAAACCCTAAGTAACCTACATGTCATACCCTAAACCCTCCACATCACTCATCTTCTAGAAATAGGATACTTGTATGAAGGGGGTTTTCCACATCACCCTCTTTCCTCCTCCATCCATATGGCGTCCAAAGAAGGAGGACACACCTCCTTGTCTCCCATACACACCACAAGAAACCCTAGGAACCTTTTAGAAACCCCAATTCTTCTTCCCTATAAAATTCGATCACCACCTTTCCTTTTCTTCCTCAAACCATTCGAACACCACACCACAATCCCTACTCACTTCACTAATGATCAAATAAGCCTAAGATAAGCTAAGAAGGAGCCTTGAGAGAGCCAAGAAGGAAGAGAACCACTAGCTTTTCCAAAACCAAGCCATACGCCCCATAAATATACCCTATTCGAACCAATTAGCAAAGTAAGTCTTCTTAACTCTTTTCATTACTTTACATATACTCTAAATACTCTTAGAACACTAATTAGTAACCTCTAATAATAATATAGCACAAGAATTACAAATTTCATTTTCTTTCTTTTCTTGTTCGAACCAAACAAACACACCCTTATTATTATTTTTTTCTAGTAAAACAAATTCAAGAATCTTAAAACACACTAGAGTTGGATTAAACATGTACAAAAACTATGTTAATATGTGAAGAGAACAAGTTATAACATTTAAAAACCAAAAACTTAAATTTTCTTTTTCTTTTTCTTTCTATCGAGCCAAACAAACACCCTCTTATTATTTTTGTACAAACCAAGAACTAATAAAACATTTTAAAACTTGTCTAGATATGTTAGTCATACTATAAATATGTTAAGAACACTAAATCATAAGTTCAAAAATAAAAAACCGAGCCTTTTTCCTCATTTTTCTTTCTATCGCAACTCGATCAGACCTCAGACTTTGAACCCCAAATTCGACCACTAAACTAACTCTAAAAATTCTAGATTTTTGTCATGTTAAAGATTATCTAGCTGTCTAATTTTAGGAAAAAGAACGGAGTAAAATGATCAAGTATTCATCAAGATATTTGCTTTTCTTTTCTGCCCTCGAACGCACAACAAAATAATTCATTCTAGCCTTATAAGCTCGAATGACCAGACTATAAGCTACCAATAAGCTCTTTATAAAATGAAAATAAAGTGTGTAAAAGAGTCGTAAAAAGTTATGTCTTTTTCCGAAGTGTAAAACGTATTTTTGAAAAAATAGGATGTCGAGTGAATAGAGTAAATTGCTTAAGGGGTAGTTTCTGCCAAAACTCTATCTAGTTTTATAATTTTGATTTAAAATGAATTCGACTTGTAGTTAGAGGGTAAATAGTGTGAATATTGAAAGAGGGAGTTTTATTGGGCCGAATATGTCAACTTCTTAAAGTTATTTAACCAAGGACTAAACTTGCCAACGATACAAAGATAAGGGGTAAAAACTATCATTTGATCAAAGTTGAGGGGTAAAAATTGTAATTTTATAAAAGTTCAGGGGTAAAAATTGTCATTTTGTGAAATTTCGAGGGTATAAACTGTCAATACATGAAATTATAGGGTGAAAAGCGTAACTTATATATAATCTTTATTATTAATATATTTTAAATATATTTATAATAAAATTAATAAAAACTAATAAATAAAAATACGTATATCTCGATAACGAACGAACGAAAACATAAAAATGAACAATAAGATAAAATCTTATCCAACTTTTGAAGAGACTTCATGTTGTCTCAAATATAACATTTAACCGATAACCAAAAACGTTACGAAACGTATATTAAAACTTATTCAGAAACGATTACTGAAACTTGACATACCAACCCAGGTTGCGTGCTGGAGACGTTTATCAACTCTGTTTAACTTTGTTTTCCATCCAGACTATCAAGGTAAGTTCATAGTCCCACTTTTCTTTATACGCTTTTCCAAACTTGTGGGGAGATACATGCTACTAAACCGAACACAAGTATTTTCCTGTATGCTTTCCTGATTTATATTGCATAAGTTTAACTGTTGCCTATTTAAAGACCCACTATCATGAACCATTAATCACTTTCGGGTGAGCGCGAATATAATGAATAGATCTATTGGGTTGACAACCCCTTTGTGTTGCTGGATAAGTGACCCAATGCATTTTATTTGAAAACGTTTAATAAAGAGTTTCAGGCAGACTCCTACTCGAGGGCATAATTGCTACATTTAATTATGTAGTGATTTACATCATTAGCTTATAACTATGATGTCCATCGTGTTAACGTCTTGCGATTCATGAGACTTAGAGCAAGATATAACAAACTGTGATATAACTGATTTCTTTCTACTTAGCTTGTGTTCAAACTGATTTAACTTTAAACGCTATGGATTCACTCAACCTTTGTGTTGACTAACTAGAAGTACGATTTGGCACGGAGTGGCTGTGGACTTTCTTCTTATAAAAAGAATGTCCATTTTGTTATCATTCAACGAATAATGTAATTTTTATAACGTATTTCGAAACTTCCCGCTGGGACCTATACTATGTACTCTGATTTAAATAAATGAATGATAACAATTTTATTTAAAACGTCTCTTTTCGAGTCGTTTTCTATTATCATGACTAGGGTACTTGAAGTAACACCCCAACTTATATCTCCGCTGCGAATATCGAAAACGGGGGTGATACACAAGGTATGTGCTCAGACCTGTTGATGGTTAGGTTGTAGTATCAACTTTTTAATAGCTCCTTTGAAAAAGTGCGGAAGCAGGTGCATGAATAAAAGAAACTACTTATATAAATGTGAAGTTTTGCCGCTTTAAGAAAGCTTTGGACTTTTTCCTTTGAAAATATTCACGAATGGATATGGATATATGACTTGTATAGTCTCATGATAGCTTTAAAGTATTTGAAAATTTGTGTGTATGTTGTCTTCAATTATTCAAATGGATTGAAGTGTTCAATTATTTGAACACCCTGATTATCGAATATTTAGAATGTGTTATGTACTAAAATGGAAATTCAATTTTCAAGATATTTTCATTTATGCATAAGTTTTGTTTTATTTTAATCTCATCTAAAGCAATCATACTAAATTAGGGAGGATTGTTGAAAATTTAGTGCAATTGAGGGTTCAAGTCGTCCTTTGAAATGCGTTTGGAGGTACGGAGTGTACACCCATTAAGTCAATGAACTTCCCTAACTCAAATAGTGGTGTTTTAGAAATCATGTAGCCGATGAGTTTAGTGAGTTATACTCTTCACTGGGTAGACTCTAAATGACCTCATCAGGGAGTAGTCTCATCAAAGGGTTAAACCCTTTAGTGATAAAGTTCATAGTGAGAGAACTTATCAGTGAGTATACTCACGGAGCAAGCTCGTTCAGCGAGCAAGCTCATTAGTGAGCAAACACATCAGCAAGTATGCTGATGTGTTTGTAACTTGCTGGAACTATTTACTACTAACTTGTAACGATTTTTTTTTACCTATTTAAGGGAAGCTTTAACTAAGGTTTAATGATCATGATCAATTGGTCTTGTAACCACTATTGCCATAATGAAGGAACATTATGAGGAGATTAATTGACCAATTAATTCTCATAATTTCATTGACTCGAGCACTCTTTATATAAGAGAAACATCATGCATGAGATACATATACTAAAACCTAAACACTCATAAGCGAAAGAATTCTTGTATTTGTGCCTAAATCAAGAACATAATTGTCTAAATTATCTTAAAGAGATATTCGTTTAACCCAGACAAATAAGGTCAAATATAACCCCCAACATGGCTTATAGTGTCTTCAAAGAGGTAATAGGACCAAAAAATGTTCCAGACCCTTAAACCAACAAAGCACAGTAAACAGTGGCTCATAAGAGAATCAAAATTAAAGAAACTTAACTAGTTCAGGTTCAAATAAATTTGTTCTACTATTTGACATAAATCTACCAGCGCCTGATGATGAATCGGTGGATACAATGGGTCAAGAAACTAATGACAGTAGATATCGTGGATTTATATGCGTAAAATCAAAATTAAAGAAGCATAACTAGTTCAGGTTCAAATAACATTGTTCTATCATTTGACCAGATGATGCTCGTCGCGATGATATATATTTTTTTGCTTAACTATTAACGGTTTAAGAGATATTAAATTTTAAAAAAGAGATAGTGAAAGTGAACTTTTTATTTGATAAAAAGGTAAATAATTAAGATTGATCCAAATAACTTGCTAGTAAATGAACTTAAACTACAAATAAAAGTCCTTGACTTTTCCTCTCAACAGTCAATGGAAAGAGAAAACAACAACAACATCAACAAGGGAAACAACAATGACGATGGAGAATGGAGGACGGTAACCAACCGCAAGAAGAAGAGCACCAAACCGCAAACCATCTCTTATTTCTTCACATATATACCGATGGGATGGAATGACGTGGCACTATGGAAGACCTTTGCGAAATATGGTAGGATTTTCGACGTTTATATTGCAAAGAAGAAGACTCTTAACAGAAAAACTTATGGGTTTGCCAGATTCACCGATATTCAAAACCCAAAAAACTTCGAATCAACTTGTTGGCGTATGTATTTGGATGACCCATCTTGTCCGGACGACATGACGTCCTTCGGACCTTCATTTAACCTCGTCGTCCAGAACAACCCTTATCACTTGGACAGATGGCAACAACAGTTAGACCGCCGCCACCCCAGATTTCACGGGATCATGTCTGCGGCGTATCTCCTCAAAATTCGGCACTGCCATCACAGGTATCAAAGCTGGGTAGTATAAATACCCAGCTCATTTACAACTCTCAACTAACTTTTACCATTCGCATTTACTCCCAATCATTATCTAACCTTTCGGACTATCCAATACTTACTCTCATGCCGGAGCTTGGTCCTGGGATAACACCCGGGGCGAGTCTAACGTGCGTGTTTCTTGTGTGTAGGTGCTTCAGGACATTGGCAGGACTTCATCCGAAAGATCTAACCTCAGTTCCGAACGACCCGCAGGTTTTTACGTCAACAAATTGGCGCCATCCGTGGGACCCGTTATTCATTCTGCCAGAATTGAAGGATGACTGGCCCTACTTGGGAAACACCAGTTAACCACGCAGAGGGAAGTGGAAAGAGCAGCGACGAAAGTTACCCTAGTAATTTGGAAGAGCAAATCCTAAGTCAAGTAACAGCACTCAAAGCCCTAATCAAAGAGCATAACACGAAAGGGGGAAGCTCAATCAGACCAATCCGAATCGACTTTGATGAGGAGGACCCTAAGGATACTGAGATCGAAGGTGTTGGAAAAGAACAAGAAGACGATCTAGCAAAACCATACAAAGAAGTGTCAAGATGTCCTTTCACTCGAAGAATCATAGAGTTCTCTGGGCCGAAGCATAAGATGCCCACCAACATAAAACTTTACGACTGGTCTACAGACCCGGATGATCACATCACTAGATTTTGCGGTGCAGCTAATCATGGCGAGTGGCCTATGCCGGTCTGGTGTAGGATGTTTCAGCAAACATTGGATGGTTCAGCTAGAGGATGGTTCGACCGTTTGCCCAACGGTAGCATTGACAATTGGGAGACCCTCCGTGACCAATTTGTAACAAGATTCGCTCTTAGAAGGAAGTGCGTCAAAAATCCTATGGAAATAACTAAGATTGTACGACTGGAAAATGAAACTCTCCCTAAATTCAAGGAGCGTTGGACGGATGAAGCCAGCCATATCTCCGGCGTGCCGGAACTCATCCAAATCTCATCTTTTATCAATGGTAGCAAGTGCCTTGAATTAGCCAAACGCTTCTCGGATAGGGTGCCTCAGACAGTGACGGAAATGATGATAAGGGTGGATGATTTTGTCCTTTCATAAGCAGTGTACTGGGCAACTGAACTACCGAGAGGTGAGAAGGTAGATGTTTACAAGGAGTATCATCCCAACCCTTATAACAACAAGAATGATCATTATGCCCCGAAGGCTCCCTTCGGAGGGGATTGTCGTCGGAATAACCACAAGAATGAGTTCAGGCCTCGTAGGAATAATCATTATGCTCCCTATGTTCCCGCCAGGTATGACAACGCTGGTAGAGCGGACCCTCGCCGCAATGATGTCAGCAGATACAACACCAGACCAATAGATTTAAACTCTCTGACAAAGGCTCTGAAAGAAATCCTTGCAACCGAGCATCAGCTGAGGCTACCACAACCATTGAAAGGAAAACCCCTTAAAGAAAACCTAGAAAAGTATTGTGACTATCATGGTGAGAAGGGGCATCTCACCAATGACTGTTGGCACCTCAAGGAACAGCTAAGAATGGCCGTGGAAACAGGTAAATTGGACCACCTCTTGAAAGAAGTTCGGCAAAGGGGAAGAGCACCACAAAGGGGAGACAACCATGCAAATAAAGGAAAGATCATCAACATGATCTGAAGCTAAGGGGTCGCCCAAAAGCGAAAGGTCGTCGATTCGGAAGGGGATTGGATGAATGCCCCAATCAGCTTCCCTCTTATCCTTCCGGGGGATGTTTCAGACGAACCACTAATAATCGAGGCCGAAGTAGAAGGTTATACGATACGGAGGGTACATGTGGATCAAGGCGCTTCGGTGGAGGTAATGTATGAACATTGCTTTGAACATTTATGCCCTTCCATCAAGGCCCGGCTGAAGGAAACCAACACGCCTTTGGTAGGTTTCGCGGGGGAATCCATTAAACCATTGGGAAAGATAGAGTTAGAAGTTTGTTTCGGAAGTCAAGGGTTATTTCATAAGACTGTTATGAAATTCGCCATGGTAAGGTCTCCCTTTCCATACAACATCATATTAGGCCGCTCTGGACTAAAAAAGCTACGGGCTATTCCATCAACCATTCACTCGATGATGAAATTTCCTACTCCGAGGGGCATAGCGACAATTGTCACTCGATCGGTCATCGTCTCGGAATGCCGCAAGATGGAAGAAAAACAGATGGTAGAAAAAGAGGTAAAGACTGAATCCTAGAATGCCGAGATAACTGGGGAATTGACCGGAAGCACAGAGGAAGTCATGGTACACCCAGCCTATCCGGATCAGCTAGTAACCATCGGAAGGAACTTCTCCCAAGAATGTAGAAGGCAGTTGATTACGTTGCTCAAAAATAGTCAAGATGTGTTCGCTTGGGAACCAGCGAACATGCCAGGAATACCACGACGAATCACATAACACAGACTCAACATGAATGCCCATGACAGACCTGTAGCCCAAAAGAAAATGACCTTTTCAGCAGAAAAGAACCAGGCCATAACGAAAGAAGTAGAAGAATGGCTGAAAGCTGGAATAGTTCGGCCGGTGAGATACCCGACATGGATCTCCAACCCGGTGCTAGAAAAGAAGTCCGATGGCAATTGGAGGATGTTCATCAATTTCAAAAATCTCAACTCATCTTGTTCGAAAGACTATTACCCGTTACTCGAAATCGATTGGAAGATAGAATCCGTCATGGGGTTCCTATTTAAATGCTTCTTAGATGCTTACAAGGGGTACCACTAGGTACAAATGGCTAAGGATGATGAGGAAAAAAAAGCTTTCTATACCTAACACGGGACTTTTTGTTACACCAAAATGCCGTTCGGATTAAAAAATGCTGGAGCCACATATCAACGGCTGGTGGACTCAGCTTTTTGGTCGCAGATCGGGAGAAATTTATAAGCGTATGTAGATGACATGGTGATAAAAAGCAAGACCGAGAAAGAACTGTTAGCTGACATAGCTGAAACGTTCGACAATCTCCAAAGGATCAACATGAAACTGAACCCAAAGAAATGTTCCTTCGGTGTGGAAGAATGGAAATTTCTTGGATATATGGTGACATCCGAAGGGATCAGGGCGAATCCTAAGAAAATAAGGGCTATCGCAGATATGTAACCTCCAAAGGCGCTCAAGGAAATGCAAAGTCTAAGTGGCAAGTTGGCAGCTCTAAACCGTTTCTTGTCCAGGTCGGCAGAAAGAGCACTTCCATTTTTTGACACACTGAAGAATATCACAAAGGAGAACCAGGATGAATACCGCTGGACGGAAAAGGCCGAATCAGCTTTTCAGGAGATGAGAAAGATGATTCTTGAGCTCCCTTACCTAACAACCCTAAAGTCGAAGGAAGACTTATACGTAAACCTGGCGGCATCAAAGGAAGCGATGAGTGGAGTACTGTTGGTAGAAAGGGAACAGAGACAAATCCCGGTACATTATGTAAGCCGAACGTTGCATGAGGCTAAAAGGAATTATGCTCCGGTTGAAAAATTAGCTTTGGCTTTGCTACACCTATCAAGAAGGCTTAGAAGATATTTCGAAGCCCATCCCATAAAAGTCATCACCGATCAACCCGTTAAGAAAATATTGAACAAACTGGAAGCGTCGGGAAGGTTAGCTAAGTATACAGTTGAGCTGGGGGCCAACAACATCACATACATACCTCAAAATGCTGTCAAGGGGCAGGTCCTAGCAGACTTCATAACAGAAATACCACTGAACCTATCCGACCAGGTTCCGAAAGAGGGGGGCAAGGAGATATGCAACATCTCTGGCCAAGAAGGATGGGTGTTATATACCGATGGAGCATCTAGTAAATCTGGGGCCGGAGCAGGTTTGGTACTAATCAGTCCAGATCAAACGGAATATACCTACGCTATCCGGCTAAATTTTAAGAGCACCAACAATGAGGCAGAGTATGAGACATTACTGGCAGGATTAAGAATCGCCTGGAAAATGAAGGTTCAAGTGTTGGATGTTAGGGTGGATTCCAATTTGGTGGCAAGCCAGATTAATGGAGATTTTGTTGCATACAAAGATAGCATGATACAATACCTCGCCAAGGCCAAAGAATATATTGCATGTTTCGATCAATTCAAAATACAGAACATTCCAAGAGCACAAAATCAGAAAGCAGATATACTGGGCAAATTGGCATCCGTGGCATTTGATAATCTGACGAAAGAAATCCGTGTGGAAGTCCTGGAAAAACCATCGACGGAGGAAGAAGTTGTCAATGCCATTGTGGAAGAAGAGGAAGAAAACTGGATGACTCCAATCATTTGATGTAAACAAGAAGGCATTTGGCCAGAAGACCAGAATGATGCCTGAGCTCTCCGGATGAAGATAAACCATTACACTCTAATTGACGACGTACTTTTCAAAAAATCCTACCTTGGCCCAATGTTAAGGTGTGTTGGACCGCTCCAGGCAAATTACATCATCCGGGAGGTACATGAAGGAGCATGTGGGCTGCACTCCGGACCACGATCAATGGTGGCGAAGCTAATGAGTCAAGGTTATTATTGGCCAATCATGCACCGAGATACTAGAGAAGTGATCCAAAAATGTGACTCTTGCCAAATACATACACCCGTTCCGAAGCTCCCAAAAACCGTGTTGACTTCAATCATGGCGCCTTGGCTGTCTACCAGTGGGGCATGGACGTGTTAGGACCTCTACCAGAAGCTCTGGGGAAAATCAAGTTTGTTATCATAGCAATCGACTATTTCACCAAATGGATGGAAGCCAAGCCGTTAGTAAGAATGACGGGGAAAGATGTCAAGAAATTTGTCTGGGAGAACATAGTGTGCAGATTCGGATTACCAAGGGTAATTGTAACGGACAACGGAAGTAATTTCATTCACGACCCCTTTAAAAGTTGGTGCGAGAGGTTGAATATAACCTAGATAAATACTGTTGTGGCCCATCTTCAAGCTAACGGACTAGTAGAAAGGGAAAACAAGAGTCGGATGAAAGGATTCAAATCAAGGCTCGGCAGGTGATGAACTCAAATAAGTACATTTTATTATCATCATTTATCCTATTTATTTGACTTGTTTTATTATATTATCTATGAGAATCGATACATTAATGTTTACTTTAGTAATTCTCAGGTAAAAACAAGCATTATGTGAAACTTGGCGATTTTGGACTAATTATGGAGCAAAACAAGCAAGATGTCAAAATCCTACTGAAATCCAGAAGATCAAGCTCGTTCTACTCCAGATACGCCGCAATATACTTCTAACATACGGCGTATCACTATCAAGATTTCACAAATTACAATCCAAGACAGCTAAAGTACATGCGCCGCATACAAAGATCAAGATACGCCGCATCTGAAGACGGTGTACGAATATTCCAGAATATATTAATCTTGGACCCCACGCGAAGTTAAGTCAATGTGCCGCATCTAACAACTCTATGCGCCGCATCGATCCCTCAGACAGAAACTATAAATACCCCAAGGCTAGACGAATTTTGGGACGCTAAGCTTTCGAAGACCGAAGACTTTTTGCATAACCCTAGAGCTTAATTCAGACGACCAAGCAGCACAAGACACACATAAACGAAGATACAAGAGCTGTAAGAAGGTCCTGCATGTATTCAATTCATTAAGTAGTTTTGTTTTATTGTATTAGTACGCTTTAATTCATCAGGATTGATGGGCTTGTGTCATGTGACTACGGAAGATCATGCACTCCCCTTAATATTGCTTTCCCATTAATTAAAGTTTATATGTTGATGTCTTTGGTGACTTTTATTAGTGCATTGATAACCTCTGTGTCTAGCTGAGTCTTGCTTGGGTCGCCATGCCCCTTCCTCGCCTATCTATTCTAGCGTATACGAGACGTGGGCATCACAAATGCCCAATACTCTAGAAAAATAGGATAGACATAAGTAATCATTAAGGGTTTACTCGCCGATAAGATTAGAGCCAACGAGAAAGGTTTAATTATATACACTTCATATAAAATTAGCAATAAAACAAGTGACAAGCTACTTAATTATCAGGACAGGTCTTCTTATTGTCTCGAGTATCTATCTGTGTACGTGTGTGCTAATCGCTGATTCGTGCTCATTAGTTTAGTTTTCCATTTAATCATAACCACACCGTGCCAGTCTCTCAGGCTGAACCCTCTTGCGTTAGATTATGTTGTATAGCTAACTTAGGATATTAAAATACTGATTAGAATAACTAGATAATACGTTTCACTCTTAGTGATCAACACTCTACTTACCATTATATTCATACTGACCGGGTACACTGCTCGTTAAGTGTGTGTGTTATTGATAAGTCGGCTAAATATAAATTTAAAACTTGAGTAGGCATTGATACTGCTAAACCGCAACGACACATCACGCGCACCAAGTTTTTGGCGCCGCTGCCGGGGAGTGAATTGCTATTATCTGTTAATTTGATTTAGTATTTTAATTAGGTTTTTCTTTTTAGTTTTTTTTTTAGATTCTAACCACTAACCCTGTTGTGTATTATATAGATTGCATTCATTGTATAATTTGCATATTTTCTATTTTTGTGTGTTTTTGTTTTCTGTAATTTTTGTTTCTTTTTGTTTTTTTTTATTTTTGTTTTTCTTTTTCTATTTTTCTGCATTCTGCTTTCGTTGTATTGTGCTGATACAAACGATACGGCGCATCTGTTTTCACAGATACGGCGTATTGCGTTTAATTTTTATAAAATACAACGCGTTTAATAAATTCGAGTACGACGCATCTTTCCCCAAGATACGGCGTATTCTGTTTTTAATAAGAAATTTTTCTAAACCCTAACGCCATACGACGCATCTGTTTTAACAGATACGGCATATTTTCTATTTAAATTAAAAACAGTTTTTCGAATTATTAAACTAAAGCGACGCATCGATCTTTATCGATACAGCGCATCTACTAAATCAAAAATCTTGTATTTTGAAATGTAACGAAAATACGGCGCATTATCTTTTGTTAATACGACGCATTTAATTTTAATAAATATAGTCGATTTTTGATAATTTAAACTGGATACGGCGCATTCTAATTCATAAGCGGTGTATCTGTTTTCTGAATAAAAGTCTGATTAAATTTTAACGTAATAAGATAAGGCGTATCCAACTTTCTGGATACGGCGCATCGTTTGCAGATATCAGCAACTTCTATTTTTCTTATTCCCGAACGGAAAATATTCTAACATACCCTTACATTAGGAAGTTTTTACTTTGAAATCTACCTGTCTTTAATTTTCAGGAACAATGTTCGATATTTTCTCCAACTGGTTCGGAAGACCCCAAAGAAACCTTACCATGGAAGAGTTTGCACTACTAATCGCTCAAGCAAATGAAAAAGAACAACATGAAGCAAGAAACTTTATTAATGAGTTCAAAGGCAGTCATGAGCTGTTACTAAAGGAACAAAACAACATGATTAATGGATTGGCAATTGAAGTGCACCAATTGTCAACGGTGCTTAACAAGGTCTTTTGGTAAAACACGATTTGAAAGGGATTACAACTAGAGGCGGAAAGTCAACCTTTCAAATCGGAGAGACACCCGAGGATAACAGCACAAACAAGATTTCCCCTGAATCTATATCATCTGAGCAAGTGCAACCAAAAGAGACTAATCCAAAACCTGTGATTAGAGAAGAACCTTCTGTTGAACTTAAACAATCAACACTACCTTTTCCACATAGGGTAAGGAAGGAAAAAGAAGATGCCTATCAAAGGAAGTTCCTGGAAAATCTCAAGCAGCTGCAGCTAAGCATACCATTTATGGAAGCCCTAGTGCAAATGCCAAAATATGCTAAATATCTGAAGAGCTTGCTTACAAACAAGTCCAAACTTGAAGAGGCTTGCACTATAACAATGGGGGAAAGAAGCTCAGCAGCATTGCTCAACAAACTTCCATCTAATGAGAAAGATCCAGGGAGTTTCACTATTCCTTGTCAAATTAAAAATTTACATATTGGAAATGCTTTAGCCAACCTAGGAGTTAGTATAAGTCTTATGCCCTCTTCTATGTATGAAAAATTAGGCCTTGGTGAACCAAAACCTACTAGGATGTGCTTAGAGCTAGCTGATTGATGCGTGGTTTTGTAACCTTACAACAGGTTTTACCTCTCGAGGGATCTCAAGAGGCTTACAACCCCACCAGGCAGTGTACCTGACCGATGTAGTATAGTGTAGTGGTAAGTACGGGGGATTGATCGTTCTCCACAGGGAATAGTGTTCGTTAGGTATGAAAAGCTACTCTAATAGGTCTAAGGGTTGAGGAAGATTCTTTTTTTTATGTTTTTATATTTTTTTTGAAAGCAAGTAAAATCTCGGTTTTGAAGGAGTGGGCGGAATTAGTTGCTAGTCAACTAACCCAAATTACTACGAATGCAAATAAAATAAAATAACAAAAATGAAAATGTGGTGAGAAACTTATGTGTAGAGAAATGTGTTTACTTAGATTTCCTTACTCCCTAACTATCTTTTACCGGTTAATTAGTGTGTATTAGTCGCGTGGATGACGGGTGTATTCCTTAATACCATTCGTGGGGTGGCGTACTTACTTCCCCAACTCTACAAGCTCCTACTTCACTCCTATGTCGAGCCGGCTAGGAAGCTCCTAACATGGGATCACTAGAATTCGCTTGTGCATTAAATACAACCATAAAAACCTTTAGTACGCATTTGGTTCATGTTTCTTAAGACGTTCAAGCAAGTTACCGAATAGGAAGTTAGCCAGTTTTCTTAAGCCTAACATAGATAAACAATCATCCAATACAACTAATAACACACTAATAACCAATAATCAATAGCTAGGTTTCATTAGATCTAAGCAAACACAAGATAAATTTAGCCTAACATGTTAATCAAAAGACAAGAATAAGATAAAATCAAACAACACATAGACATATTGAATGATTAATTGATAACTTATCTTCAATGTAACATGGAAGATCTCAAGGCAAGAAGCCTTGAAAAAGAAGCTAAAATCGTCCTAGGGTTTTCTCCCAAAATTCCACACACTAAGCTCTCCCCAATGACAAAAAATTAGAAAACTATATATAGACTTTTGCATCTGACGGCGTCACCTTATGGATTGTGACGCCGTCACCTCGCCGCTTCTAGGGTTCCCGGATGACCTTCTTGACGCCGTCCCTCTTTAGCTCTTCAAAAATCCATTCTGGCTTATCAAGGCTTGACGCCGTCGAACCTTGAACGTGACGCCGTCCCCTTATGATTTAAGCCGTGACGCCCTTGATCAAGTTAAAGCGTGACGCCGTCAGAATTCACATGCTATTTTCACTGGCTTATCATGAGTAAATTTCACGTCCACTTTTTCTTGCCAAAGCATGACGCCGTCCAGAGTAAATTGTGACGCCGTCAAAGGTAACTTTCAGCCGATTTTTGAGACTTTGTCGTTTTCTTCACTTTTATGCTCCAAAAACGTCCAAAATGCCTCCTTTTCCAGATTTCTCCTCAAAAGTACCTAAAATGACAAAAGGAACGATTTAGGGCAATATTTGATCAAATAAATACGATTTAGGGCTTAAATGACCCCTTAAAAGCGGTACACTTTTCGCTTCATCAAATACCCTTACACTTGAGATTTGCTTGTCCTCAAGCAAATGCGCTTTTATTCTAATCAAAATACAAGTTAGGGGTCATTTAATGCAAACATAAAAGTAATTACAACAAATATTCGTTCCACTTTAATCATAATAAGCACGGAGATTACATACTAGCACCTCACAAGTAGTGTTTAGATACTCACATCTCTCAAGTGTCATCAAAATAAATCTCATAAATGAAAACGGATAATATCTCTCACTACCTGTCATAGCAAATAGATTACCATAGGCTTGGGAAAGGATCGAAAACCTCCTCCACTAGGCGTAAGCACCTAAGATAAACTATCAAAGAGGGCTTTTTCATGGGTTATAACGTTAGGTGTAGGGAAAAGGAAAACACGGTTTGGTTGGATAAAGGATATTTTACTGGTGGCGAGTTAAAAATCTTGATCAATTACATGTACTATACAATGTTGCTAAGCCAAGACTCGACTCGATCTTAAGCTAGAAACAAAATAACAAAATAACAAAAACATAAAAATAAACATAAAATGAAACGGGATGGTAGTCCGTATGTTTTTTCTATTTTTCATTTTCTCATTTTTTTTTTTTGTATTTTTCTTGAATTTTTCAATTTTTTTTTTTTTTTTTTTTTTGACATACACTCTTGCCCTACCATCCAAAATAATACATCATAGGGGCATTGCATCCCCCTTACACTTGAACTTTTACATAACTTTACAAATACTAATCTAATGACTCGAATTAAGATAATTGAAAAACTTGGAGTACTTTTTAAAACATTTAGCACATATGGGGGTAATAAATGATGTTCTTCCCCATTACTCCATTACACTAGTACTTTACCCATGAGTCCCAATCGTCCCAAAACAATATGTACAAGGATATGACTCGACTTAGCAACCATGTAATCAACTAGATAATTAACTTGGGTTTTAAACAAATGTTGTCACAATAATGCACTAAAGATGAGTGCATACAAGGTAGGCTAAGGCGATTTGGGTGTACATTTTAGTGGGGTGTAACAAATTCTTCCTTTAAGTAAAATGCTTAAAGGTCGAAGCGAAAAGATAGGCTCTGAGGGGTGTACTAGGGGTATCGTGTACTAAAAATGAGTACAACGCAAAGGGTGTGGGAGAATTACTTGACCAATGTAGCCAATGTAATTATAACAAAAACACAGGTGTAAAACAATGGGTTAATCCTAATGCCTCTTATCATGCAGTAAATCTAACTACACGAATGTAGTCTCACTTGTGGCCTCGGAATGGTCCTAACGCAAGTTCTAGAATCTAAGTGCTACCGGTACACACATCATAGCATAAATGCTTTTCCTACCAATTCTAGGGGCGAACCTCACATATTTGGGGGTGGAAAAATTTTTTTAGTGGTACGGTTTTTGTGCTAGTCATATAACTCCTATCCGTGAGACGCTCATTAAGATCAAAGTTTCACTCCTATATGTTGTAAAAAATTTTAAATTTGGCACTAAAATTACCTTAACAAGTATTTCTCTCAGTTTTATTACACATCTACTATTAAACAAACAAAAATCAAGCGCAATTGTATTCTCTAAAATCGTACTTTTACCCTCCCCTTACACTTAAGATGAACATTGTCCCCAATGTTCAAATAACAAGATGTAAAAGAAAAAAGTAAAAGAATGAAATCAAATACTCCCCTGATTCGCTTGGTGGATAATGAAATTACACGGTTAGATCTTCCTCCAAGGTAATGTTGAAGCTCCATGACTAATGTATCGCCATAAGCTTGATTCCATAAACATCTCCTTGTCCAAAATAACCTGTTAAACCTGAGAAAACAAACACGAAAACCTGCATAACATCGGCGGGAAAAATCTATATATAAGGATATAATGCTTGTGGAATGATAATTTTTGCAGATTCCTGGAGATTATAAGTTGGAGATTTTAATAAAAACTTTTTATGAAAACAAAACTTTCAAAAATTTCTGAAAATTAAATCTGACGCCGTCAGGTTATAAACCTTGACGCCGTCAGAAATGACCTGACAAAAAATTTCATTTTAAGTTTCCGGAAAATTTCTGGAAAAACCTTTACCTTACTTCCTGGAAATCCTGCAAAACATCATTATGACTCGATACAAGCATTTGACTCAAACAAATACGAATATGTATGGTAATTTATTATTATTATGATTCATGTTCATTTGTGTTCTAATAAACCGATTTAGATTTCCCTTACACTTAACTTTTGCAAAATACCTTTATATGTAGTTAAGACGAAGTTAAAAACAAAATAAAGCATTTTCACAATTTACTTTTGAACATGAATCAATACTAATAAAAATTAAACACACATACGGAAACAAATAGAAACAAACAAACAAATAAATAAGCACACAAAGCAAATAAAACAAATAAAGCTTGGGTTGCCTCCCAAGAAGCGCTTTTCTTTATTAACGAGTCTTGTAGCTAGACTCAAAGTTACGGGGTCTACGTTTTTCCGTTTTGCTTCTCAATTGCCCCTCTAATCATCCTAACAACCTCCATATCAATTTTGTATTTAGGTCCAAGGTTTAAGCAATCTTTATAATAAAGGCTTCTCATATTCCAAACATGGTCCATGCCTTTTTCTTTATCCTCTTCATTGATGTCCTCAATCGCACCAATGTTGTCCATGTCAAATCGAGGCACAAAACGAAATTCATTAACCCGATAAGGCATCCTATATGTGATCCTATCTATGTGATTAGAAAACTGAACCGTGCCTTTCAAACGGTCATACCTTAAATTGGATGCTTCGATAAATGGCTTACCTAACACAACGCGAGATAGGCGGCAGTCAACAACACTTGCCATATCTTCTAAAATCATGAAGTTGGTGACAAAGGTAAAGTTCCCAACAAGGATATGTATATCCTTAATCCTTCCAACAAAGTTGCAAACTCCGCCTGGACACTTGGGGTCCATCCTAGGCTCAAGTGGTGTGTTTATGATTTGGCTATAAAGGCCTGAGGACATAACGTTGATTGGGGATTCACAGTCAATGTAAGCATGCTCAACGTATTGGTACCCAATCATACATGGTATCTTCACATTCCCGGGATCACCTCTCTTAATCTTTGGGTCAATTCTAACAAAAGGTGGTCGAGGGTTATCAACTAGGTTGTTATAGTAAGCAATCTCCTCCTTAGTGGGGTATTCATTGAAACAATCATCCAACCTAGGATCTATCTTCACTTCATCAATTTTCTCAATCAACTTATCAACTGTAAGATTATTACGTTCTAAGTAATTATCTGAGTATATGGTGGTCCCTAAGTTGTTCAAGGCATAATCAAGCTCTATATCAATCATTCTACTGAGCTCCCTGAGCTCACTAATCTCATTCTCAAGTTGGCTACGCAACAAAGCCACTTCGCCAGGTGTAAGGGGTGGATTCGCGTTTTCCATAATGGCAAACTGAATAGTCAATGAAAATCTGTTACGAACAAAAGCACAAAGAAAATAGATAGACTAAAGAAAATCTAGAAAAAGAAAATAAAAATCTCACTAGAAAGGAATCTAGTGAGTAGACCTAATAGAAATAAAAATTCAACCTAAACAATAACTATTCCCCGGCAGCGGCGCCAAAAACTTGATGCGTGGTTTTGTAACCTTACAACAGGTTTTACCTCTCGAGGGATCTCAAGAGGCTTACAACCCCACCAGGCAGTGTACCTGACCGATGTAGTATAGTGTAGTGGTAAGTACGGGGGATTGATCGTTCTCCACAGGGAATAGTGTTCGTTAGGTATGAAAAGCTACTCTAATAGGTCTAAGGGTTGAGGAAGATTCTTTTTTTTATGTTTTTATATTTTTTTTGAAAGCAAGTAAAATCTCGGTTTTGAAGGAGTGGGCGGAATTAGTTGCTAGTCAACTAACCCAAATTACTACGAATGCAAATAAAATAAAATAACAAAAATGAAAATGTGGTGAGAAACTTATGTGTAGAGAAATGTGTTTACTTAGATTTCCTTACTCCCTAACTATCTTTTACCGGTTAATTAGTGTGTATTAGTCGCGTGGATGACGGGTGTATTCCTTAATACCATTCGTGGGGTGGCGTACTTACTTCCCCAACTCTACAAGCTCCTACTTCACTCCTATGTCGAGCCGGCTAGGAAGCTCCTAACATGGGATCACTAGAATTCGCTTGTGCATTAAATACAACCATAAAAACCTTTAGTACGCATTTGGTTCATGTTTCTTAAGACGTTCAAGCAAGTTACCGAATAGGAAGTTAGCCAGTTTTCTTAAGCCTAACATAGATAAACAATCATCCAATACAACTAATAACACACTAATAACCAATAATCAATAGCTAGGTTTCATTAGATCTAAGCAAACACAAGATAAATTTAGCCTAACATGTTAATCAAAAGACAAGAATAAGATAAAATCAAACAACACATAGACATATTGAATGATTAATTGATAACTTATCTTCAATGTAACATGGAAGATCTCAAGGCAAGAAGCCTTGAAAAAGAAGCTAAAATCGTCCTAGGGTTTTCTCCCAAAATTCCACACACTAAGCTCTCCCCAATGACAAAAAATTAGAAAACTATATATAGACTTTTGCATCTGACGGCGTCACCTTATGGATTGTGACGCCGTCACCTCGCCGCTTCTAGGGTTCCCGGATGACCTTCTTGACGCCGTCCCTCTTTAGCTCTTCAAAAATCCATTCTGGCTTATCAAGGCTTGACGCCGTCGAACCTTGAACGTGACGCCGTCCCCTTATGATTTAAGCCGTGACGCCCTTGATCAAGTTAAAGCGTGACGCCGTCAGAATTCACATGCTATTTTCACTGGCTTATCATGAGTAAATTTCACGTCCACTTTTTCTTGCCAAAGCATGACGCCGTCCAGAGTAAATTGTGACGCCGTCAAAGGTAACTTTCAGCCGATTTTTGAGACTTTGTCGTTTTCTTCACTTTTATGCTCCAAAAACGTCCAAAATGCCTCCTTTTCCAGATTTCTCCTCAAAAGTACCTAAAATGACAAAAGGAACGATTTAGGGCAATATTTGATCAAATAAATACGATTTAGGGCTTAAATGACCCCTTAAAAGCGGTACACTTTTCGCTTCATCACTGATAGGTCCATACAATATCCATTAGGAATAGCTGAAAATATATTAATAAAAGTTGATAAATTTGAATTACCTATTGACTTTGTTATCCTCGATATGTCCGAAAGATCTAGAACTCCTATAATATTAGGAAGACCATTTTTAGCTACTGCCAGGGCCATGATTGATGTTTTTAATAAAAAGATAACTCTTACCATAGGAAAAGATGAGGTTGAATTTAATATGGAACAATCTTTGAGTAAAACTAATTATGAAGATGATGAATGCTATAATATCGATGTTTCTGATGACACGATTAACCAATTTACTCAGAAATTGTTAAAAAGTAATTTGCTTGATTCTTTTCTACTTAAAAATTTAGAAAACACAATCGCTATAGAAGATCAAGTTGATGAAAATACTTTTGATAATAATTTTGCTGTTGATTCCGCTGTGTGTAACTCCATACGGCGCATCAGAAATATCGATGCGGCGCATTTATCTGATGACAGCAACGACGTTATAAAAGAACAAGTTTATTCCGCTAGTGCTAATAAAATTGATGATGTTAAACCTGTGCTTAAGGATCTCCCTTCTACTTTGGAATATGCCTATTTAAACGGGAACACTAATTCACCCGTTATTATTGCATCTGACTTAACGCCAAAAGAAAAAGAATCCCTTTTGCAGGTACTATATAAACGAAGAGGAGCATTAGCATGGAAGATGTCTGATATTATGAGAATTAGCCCGTCATTTTGTACACATAAAATCCTTATGGAAGATGAATTCAAACCTACTATCCAACCCCAAAGGCGTTTGAATCCAAAAGTCCAAGATGTGGTGAAAAATGAAATTGTGAAATTACTTGACTCCGGACTTATCTACCCAATTTCTGACAGCTCATGGGTCAGTCCTATCCACGTTGTACCAAAAAAAGGAGGAATGACGGTAGTACTCAATGACGACAATGAGCTAATCCCTTCAAGAACTGTTACTGGATGGAGAGTTTGCATCGACTACCGCAAACTCAATGATGCTACACGGAAAGATCACTTCCCTCTTCCATTTATTGATCAAATGTTAGAAAGACTATCAGGATATGATTATTATTATTTTTTAGATGGTTTTTCAGGTTTCTTCCAAATACCCATTGCCCCCGAGGATCAAGAGAAGACGACTTTCACCTGCCCTTATGGAACCTTCGCCTATAGGAGGATGCCGTTCGGACTATGCAACGCCCCTGTTACTTTCCAACGTTGTATGACGGCTATCTTCCATGAAATGGTAGAAGACTTTATGGAAGTCTTCATGGACGACTTCTCGGTGTTCGGTAACTTATTTAGTGATTGTCTCCTTAAACTTGATAAAATGCTTGCTAGGTGTGAAGAAACTAACCTTGTTCTTAATTGGGAAAAATGTCATTTTATGGTTAGAGAGGGAATTGTGTTAGGACATAAGATTTCTGGGAAAGGTATAGAAGTTGACAAGGCTAAAATTGATGTAATTGCCAAACTACCTTACCCCACTAATGTAAAAGGTGTTAGAAGTTTTTTAGGTAATGCTGGATTTTATCGTAGGTTCATAAAGGATTTTTCAATGATATCTAGGCCTATGACCCAATTATTGCTAAAAGATGCGAAGTTTGATTTTTCTGAAGATTGCAAAAAGGCGTTTAATATACTTAAAGAAAAACTAACTTCTGCACCTATTATAATTTCGCCAGATTGAAATCTACCTTTTGAACTAATGTGTGATGCTAGTGATTATGCTGTTGGAGCTGTACTTGGCCAAAAGATAGAAAAGAAATTTAAGCCAATTTATTATGCTAGCAAAACATTAAATAATGCCCAAGAACATTACACCACCACGGAAAAAGAACTTTTAGCAGTAGTTTTTGCATTCGATAAATTTAGGTCATATCTTATATTGTCAAAAACTATGGTTTACACTGACCATTCTACTTTGAAGTATTTGTTCAATAAACAGGATGCCAAGCCAAGGCTTATTAGGTGGGTTTTATTGCTCCAAGGATTCAATATTGAAATTAAAGATAAAAAGGGTGCCGAGAATCTAGCTGCTGACCACTTATCTAGACTTGAGAACCCCGATATGGAGGTGCTTGATGAAAGGGAAATCGCTGATGACTTTCCTGATGAACACCTTATGATGGTAAGAATTAAGAGCAATAATAATACTCCATGGTATGCCGACTATATAAACTTTATTGTTGCAAATGAAATTCCAAAAGGGCTAACATCCGACGAGAAAAGAAGGTTTCTAACTAGCGCTAGTGAGTATATCTGGGATGAACCTTATGCCTTTAAATTATGTCCTGACAATATTATACGAAGATGCGTAGATGGAGATGATGTCCCAGCAATATTAGCACATTGCCATTCAGGGCCGACGGGGGGACATCATGGTGAAATTATTACAAAAAGGAAAATCCTTGATGCAGGATTTTATTGGCCCACTATGCTGGATGATGCAAAAGCTTATATAAAAGGATGTGATGCGTGTCAACGATCCGAAAATATTACATCAAGAAATGAAATGCCGCAAAACTATATCCAAGTATGTGAAGTTTTCGAAATATGGGGATTGGACTTCATGGGACCGTTTCCCGAATCTAAAGGTAATAAGTATATTTTGGTTGTTGTTGATTACGTATCAAAATGGGTCGAAGCGCAAGCGTTACCAACAAACGACAGCAAGGTAGTTCTTAAATTTTTGCAAAGTTCGTTCGCTAGGTTTGGAGTTCCTAAAGCATTGATTAGTGATAGGGGAACACACTTTTGTAATCACCATCTAGGAAGAGCTTTTCAACAATATGGAGTGTATCATAGGGTTTCCACTGCATACCATCCTCAATCCAATGGGCAAACTGAAGTAACCAATAGGGCTATAAAACGGATTCTAGAAAAAACGACTGGATATAATCCGAAAGGGTGGTCTGACAAGTTAAATGATGCTTTATGGGCATTTCGTACAGCCTATAAGACACCGACGGGATGCACTCCATTTCGTCTTGTATACGGAAAAGCATGCCACCTACCGGTCGAAATAGAACAAAGTGCATATTGGGCTTTAAAGAAATGTAACATGGATATGGAAGCTGCAACGAAGAACCGTTTCATGGAACTCAATGAACTCTACGAACTAAGAGATGAGGCCTACAGAAATACTAAGATCTACAAAGAAAGAACTAAAAGATGGCATGACTCGAGGTTACATGGGGATAAAATGTTTACTATTGGAGAAAAAGTGCTGCTATTTAATTCTCGATTAAAGATGTATCCAGGTAAACTTAAATCAAGATGGACGGGTCCGTTCGTTGTCAAGAAAGTGTATCCATATGGGACTATTGAAATATGCGATAAAAATGGTTATATATTCAAGGTAAACGGGCAACGAATTAAAAAATACTTTGATAATAAAATTGAGGATACAGAGAACGAGGTGGTGGAGTTTGAACCCGAAGTATTAGAATAAGGAGCTGAACGTGAGTCTAACTTGAAGACTCTGGAATAAAGACAAGTGCTGACCGGGAGACAACCCGGAGAAATTTTTTTTTACTTTTCTGTTCTGTGTCGAGTCTGTCAGACCTGCAGAAGATGCGGCGCATCTCCATCATAAGATGCGATGCATCGCCTGCACTGGTCATATCTTATTTCATTTTCTGCATTTTTATTTTTGACTATTAAAACTTTCTGTCAGTTTATTTAATGCGGCGCATCCCTGGTTAAGGATGCGACGCATCTTTTATTCTGATTCGTATTTATTTCAGGCTCGATACGGCGTATCTTTTTCCATAAGATACGGCGTATCGACTGACCTGATGATTTACAGTTTAATTTTTAGGTTTTATTTTTACTAACTACTAATGTATTATGCAAGTTTGAACCTTCTTAACTCAGGTGTGTTAAAGTCTAAATGGTATTATAGATTCCTGCATTTTTTGTGGATACATCATTTATGAAGCTTAAACGTTCTCATCCACAAGAAAGTTGATTTTTGCTCTTATACAAATGGAGGATCTTACCGAGCAAATCTCAGGGGAGTTTTTCTGTTCTAATTCTTTTATTTTCCAGTTTTTAACCTTTGACACAAACAACAAGGACGTTGTTTAACTTAAGTGGGGGGATTGGAGAATTAGAACACTTAATTGTCACTTACTTGTCCTAAACTTTTTCAAAATATGCTTAAAATGCGCTTAATATATCAAAATTTAAAATTTTTAGCATGTTTTTGTTTAAAGTCTAAATTACATAACCGCACACATAACTCTATTCTTTCAAAAATATTAAAACTTTAGTGTGCTGGTGACTTGTAAACTTTAGAACTTGGCTTGTATACTATTCGAGACCACCATAGTAAGTATTATCTATATAATTGGAGTGACTTGTCTAAATTGGTAAATTTCTAGGATTACACCCAAATAGCCTTTATATGTTATGTGATATTAATTAACTACACTGGTTAGTTAACCCCCGTATAAACCCTTTGTTACTCTCACTTTTAGAGTAAGATACCCCTAGAAAAACCCTCAGAGCCATTCCTTTCATTTCTTACACCTTTGTTATAATGTTTCGATACACCCTTACACCTTAGCCTACCCTGTAGATTAAAATCCGTGGTTAATTGCTTTAGGCAAAGTGTGTTTCCTTACATTACCTGTGTTCGCGTGCGTAATTCATTATCTTTGGTTAGGTCGGGAAATTGCACAATGCAATTGGTATGAAAGTAAATATTGTATAACTTTTAGTTTATTTTTCGTGTGTTTGCTACTTTCACTATTACAGTTATTTCTGAAAGTATGAAGAGTATGGAAAAATTATCCGGAAAAATAGTGATAGAAAAGTTGTGAAATTTTACCCGTATATGTTGATGTAAAAAAAAAATAGAAAAGAAAAAGAAAAAGGAAAAGTTGGAAGTTTGTTTTAACCAACTTATGTAAAGTTTTGTATTAAGTGGGAGATATCACCACTATTTGTTGTTCTATATTATATTTATGGATTGAATGGGAGTTGGCCGTTATGGGAACGCCAACTAAAGTTATTCTTTGATTGAGATCTTGTTGAGTATAATTCGTGTCTACCTAAAGCGTGTGTTTCAAGTGTTAAAGCGTGAGTTATTCAATGATATGAGTCTTATTCATGGGATGGTTGGGAAAGTGATTAACCACACTTAGGATTTTAATTTATCTGTTTTGTTTATTTTTTATTTTACACCAATTTGTATCCCAAATATTATCCATACCCTATATCATTCTTCATCCAAACCTTTGATTTATTGAGATTAGGGATTTGAGCAATCTTAAGTATCATAGTCGTGGATTCGGCTATGTATTTATGATTTTGTCGCCCTTTTTGATATAATATTATTGGTGAAGATTACTTGGTCCTATCTTTAGCCCATTCGAGTTAAGGATTTGAGCAATTGCAAGTATCGTGGTCGTGGATTCGATCATGTATTTGTAATTTTGTCGCCTTTTCTGGAATGTTAGATCGATAGAGATTAAAAAGGATGATCAACCCTTAACCAACAAACCCTTTTTACCGCTTTAGACTTGTTTCTCCTTGGCTTTAGTGGGGGAGATGCGTATACTTGCCAAGCCTATGATAGAATATTCGTCACGACTAAGCAACTAAACGATTTAGAATTGTTTTACATTAAAAATTATTTTGTTTTCTACTTCGTTAAGTGTTTGGTTGTGTGATTATGACAAAACGAATACGTGCTTAAATATAAAAATAAATCCTAATATCTTTTAGGATACATTTTCATATGATTAATTCTAAGGTTTACTTGGGGACAAGTAAAGTTCAAGTGGGGGGATATTTGATGAACTCAAATAAGTACATTTTATTATCATCATTTATCCTATTTATTTGACTTGTTTTATTATATTATCTATGAGAATCGATACATTAATGTTTACTTTAGTAATTCTCAGGTAAAAACAAGCATTATGTGAAACTTGGCAATTTTGGACTAATTATGGAGCAAAACAAGCAAGATGTCAAAAGCCTACTAAAATCCAGAAGATCAAGCTCGTTCTACTCCAGATACGCCGCAATATACTTCTAACATACGGCATATCACTATCAAGATTTCACCAATTACAATCCAAGACAGCTAAAGTACATGCGCCGCATACAAAGATCAAGATACGCCGCATCTGAAGACGGTGTACGAATATTCCAGAATATATTAATCTTGGACCCCACGCGAAGTTAAGTCAATGCACCGCATCTAACAACTCTATGCGCCGCATCGATCCCTCAGACAGAAACTATAAATACCCCAAGGCCAGACGAATTTTGGGACGCTAAGCTTTCGAAGACCGAAGACTTTTTGCATAACCCTAGAGCCGAATTCAGACGACCAAGTAGCACAAGACACACCTAAACGAAGATACAAGAGCTGTAAAAAGGTCCTGCATGTATTCAATTCATTAAGTAGTTTTGTTTTATTGTATTAGTACGCTTTAATTCATCAGGATTGATGGGCTTGTGTCATGAGACTACGGAAGATCATGCACTCCACTTAATATTGCTTTCCCATTAATTAAAGTTTATATGTTGATGTCTTTGGTGACTTTTATTAGTGCATTAATAACCTCTGTGTCTAGCTGAGTCTTGCTTGGGTCGCCATGCCCCTTCCTCGCCTATCTATTCTAGTGTATACGAGACGTGGGCATCACAAATGCCCAATACTCTAGAAAAATAGGATAGACATAAGTAATCATTAAGGGTTTACTCGCCGATAAGATTAGAGCCAACGAGAAAGGTTTAATTATATACACTTCATATAAAACTAGCAATAAAACAAGTGACAAGCTACTTAATTATCAGGACAGGTCTTCTTATTGTCTCGAGTATCTATCTGTGTACGTGTGTGCTAATCGCTGATTCGTGCTCATTAGTTTAGTTTTCCATTTAATCATAACCAAACCGTGCCAGTCTCTCAGGCTGAACCCTCTTGCGTTAGATTAGGTTGTATAGCTAACTTAGGATATTAAAATACTGATTAGAATAACTAGATAATACATTCCACTCTTAGTGATCGACACTCTACTTACCAATATAGTCATACTGACCGGGTACACTGCTCGTTAAGTGTGTGTGTTATTGATAAGTCGGCTAAATATAAATTTAAAACTTGAGTAGGCATTAATACTGCTAAACCGCAACGACATATCACGCGCACCAGCAGGGAAAGAGCCGGATGGGTGGACGAATTTCCGAATATCTTGTGGGCACAACGTACATCCCTGAAAACAAGCAATGGAGAGACGCCGTTCAGCCTCACGTACGGAAGTGAATTGGTCATTCCGGTAGAAATAGGAATGCCTACCTTTCGGACCATGGTGACGGAAGAAAAGGAGAATGACGATGGAATCTGCCTAAACCTCGACCTGCTGCAAGAGCAAAGAGAAATGGCTGCAATCCGAGAGTCGAAGTACAAAAAGAAGATAGAGCAGTACTATAACCGGAGAGTTCGCCCCGAATCATTCAAGGTAAGTATAAAAGTTTAAATAACTCTTCTAAAATGAAATGTTGTTAAAATGCATAGCTATTTGATTTCAGTCATAACTTGTTTATTTTCTATCGGCTAACGTAAAAAATGAACTGTAGGTGATTTTGTATACCGAAGGAACAAGGCAAGCATGGTTGAAAATCAAGGAAAGCTAGGACCCAATTGGGAAGGACCATACCGGATCATGGAAGCCTATCAGACCGGCTCGTATAAGTTAGAGACAATGGAAGAGAAAGAAGTGCCGCGAACTTGGCATGCCATCAACCTTAGAAAGTGTTTTTTGTAAATATAAGCCTAATGTGTTGAATGTAAGATCCGAAAGGACCTGGTATTAACTATATTGAATGACAAATGCAGCTATCCCATAGATGAAGGGAAGCAATTTTCACTACATATCAGGTTCTGAACATAAGTTAAAAGTGATCCCTCCGAAAGGCTCGCGACCGCCGGAGATCAGTGGTCAATGTTCAAAGATGGTTCATACCCAAAAAGGGGTTTCCATACAACTAAGGCAAAAAGGCCGAATGGCGTATGACGCCCGAATTCGGCCCATGCCCAAAAAGGGATTGCCGCACGACCAAGGCAAAAAGGCCGAACGGCGCATGACGCCCGAAGTCGGCTCACGCCCAAAAAGGGATTGCCGCACGACCAAGGCAAAAAGGCCAAATGGTGCATGACGCCCGAAATTGGCTCACACCCAAAAAGGGGATGCCTCGAACGGCCAAGGCGTAAATCCCGAACGGCCAAAGATGTCTTAAATTGTTCGAATGATGCAAAACAAAATGGTCATGCCAACTTAAGGATCGATTCACTGCGGAATGTAAGTGATAAAAAAAAAGAGATACAGATACAACATATTCTATAATTAACGAGACAACTATATTAAATAAAAAATCTTAAATGCGCAAATAACGCATGATCCATTCATTTGCAAAGTTATTACATTTATCCGAACTGTTCAACTGTTCGTAAGACTATTCTAGCGGCCCAAAGGCCTTACATCAAACTACCAACCGATTCTAAAAGTCACAAAGGTAAATAAAGCTTCACGTAAAATCCGGAGCAGCCTTTATCCGTAGTCAAAACGAAGGCACTCAAATCTTACAACAACCAATTCTATCAAGAAGCCGAGGCATTCTCTTCCGCTTCATGTAAAATTCTCGGCCATAACAGCCTCCGTAGGCTTGGGCGGAGCAGGATCTGGGAACATATCCATAATTTCTGCAAGAGACTTGTAATAAGCATTACTGATCTTCTGCACATAAGGATACTCTGCCACAAAAAGCTCATCGTACAAAGGCTGGTACTTCGCCTCGGCTTCCATATCCAAATCCTCCACGTCCGCTAGGACCCTAGCCACATCCTCCTCGGAATGATCCAAAGTAACACCATCCAAAAACCCAGCCATAGAAGATATGCTAAACGGAACTGCCAGACATTGCTTATACTCATGACTATTAAGGAAGCGTCGAACCATCTCAGGAATAAATTCCTTGACCACTTTAAAGCGCTCCATTTCCGTCTGACCCATCTTCACGGCCAGATCTTTCTTTTCCTGATTGAGCTCCCGGTTCTCCCTCTCCTCATTACCCAGCTTAAGCTTGGTTTTGTCCAGCTCAACCTCCAATGCCCTGATCTTCTCGGCATGTTCCGTAGAAACCCTTCTCCATTCCTCTTTCTCTTTCTCCAGTTCTGAGATGCGATCAGTAAGACCTGATTCCCTAACCATGCAATCGGTGTGCTCATGTCGCAACCTTTTAAGTTCCTCCGGTTCTTGTGCCACACTCTCACATTTTTGGTGGGTGAGGTACAGATCGCCATATTCACGGAGAAGGGTGTCAAATCGAAACAATATATCTGACTGAGCCATAGAGTTCTTGCCCAGCAACATCCAGGCACGCTGGCAAGCATCTTCGTCATCCAGACTCTCTAGATATTGCTCCTCCCTCTGGGTGGGCAGGTGAACCATCAAATCCCGGCACACCGAGTAGCTATTCAGACGGGCATCCTTCTTTACTGACCACTCCGGAACAAACAACTCCTCGAAAGCAGTATCACCTGTATCCTCATCCTTCAAAACCTTTTCTTTACCACGACCGGAAGGAGTAGCCAAAGGACTTCCTGAAAGGTGAACAACAGACAACACAACCATTACAACTACACACAAAAAAGAAGGGAGAAAGGGAGAAATACATGACCGGATCTACACACACTCCTTGTGTTAGATGTGATACGAAGAATTATACTTAGTCTAACACGCGGAATTTACTAGCTAGTACTTAAAAGACCTTGTGTGTTTTGTATGATTAGAATAAACAAAGAACACAGAATAAATAACTTTCAATGATTCAATATTATTAGAATAATAATACGAGTGATCTTCCTATCACTAGGGTTTACAACCTTGAATCTTTCTTTTATATGTATTCGTCTGTATTGTGCGTATATAAACCTTAACCTAGGCAATCCTTTTATAGACTAAGGATTCCTGTACAAGATAACTATCAATCTATTCTTATACGATATACACAATATATTTTCCATAATTATCTACTTTACAATAAATCATAAACCAGTCTTAACTTCTTTACTCAGCAGTCTTAACTGCTCTTTTCTTCAATACTCCTCAGCAGTCTTAACTTCTTCCTTCAACAGTTCTAACTGTTTCCACCAACAGTCTTAACTGCTTAAGCTTAATTCCTAACAATCCTCCCCTAAACTTATGATTTCTTCCCAATCATTAAGTTTCTTCAAATTAAGCTTCTTCTTCTTAATGCTGAAAATTCTTTCAAATACCCATCAAGCAAATCTCTTCGATCCAGCTTTTACTTCTTGTGCAAGGTTGAATATCTTCGTTACCAGCATATTAGCCATCTCAGACTCTTCATTAGCTTCTAATTTAGTAAATACCAGCATAGTCAAAACACCTGGTCTGAGTGGATAATTCTTTTCAACCAGCATATATATCTCTACTCCATCCTTTGTAGATACTCTGTGTACTCCACATGTACCAAATAACTTCCAAGAGATATCCTTGACTTGAGCTTGAAATCTCCAAATCGATTCTCCACCATCTGGTTCATACAATCTCTTCAATTGTACCCATAGTTCTTTGTCTTTATCTTCAACTGGATCAATATCTCTGAACTTCTCTTTTACTAAACTCCAAAGTTGATTTAGATCTTCTCTGTCAAAGCCTTTAAGCAAATCTTCAAACAACTTATATCTTTCAGAAATATCTCCTAACCTGATAATCTTCCAACCCTTCATTCATCATGCTTTTAATCTTCTCATCAGTTAATCCTTCTTCATCACACTTTTGTTTCTTAGTAACTTCTGATTCTATAGATTCTGCTTCCCTCTTCTTACCTGTTTTGACACTTCTTTTTGGAGAATTCAAAATAGCATAAGTTTCACAGAATTCTTTTTCAATAATAGCATAAGACTTTCCCTTGAAATCTTTCATTGAGTAATTTGCTGAGTTCTTCAAATAATGCTTCATATCCTCAACAAGTTCTCTCTTTGTAGGTAACTTAGTCTTGTACCCTGACTTCTGGCTTTCTCTTATTCTATGAATCAGATCTTCCCACTTTGTAACTCTATTCTTCTTAAGTATAAATTCCTTAAGCTTCTCTGTCTTCTCATCTTCATTTAACTCTTGATCTCTAATAACCATAGAAGCTTGTGCTCTTACCATTACATCAGAATCTAGAAAATATTGCAACTAGTCATTGAATTCTTCTACATCAACTTCATTTGATCTTTTCCTTCTCATGAATTCAGCTATATTCCTCATGTCATCAGCAGCTAATTTCCTTGCATATTCTTCATCATGATTCATCTGGGCTTGTTTAGCTTCTATTTCTGCTTCCTTATCAGCCAAATCTTCTTCTAACATTAACCTTACAACCTCTGCATCATGAGCAATCTGTTCTTTAGTTTTTGACTTCAACCTTTTAAGTCTTTCAAGTTCTTGAACAGCAACCTCTTCTTCAGATGTCATAGATTTCTTTCCTTTATTTGCTCTACTCCTTTCATATTCTTGTTCAGCAGAAGTTTCTTCAGTTGGAACTGGTTGTTGTTCTGACTCAGCAGTTTGAACTGTTACTTGCTCTGTCTCTTGCTCTGTCTCAGCAGTTTGAACTGCTTCTTCATAAGGAACTACTTCAGCTGAATCTTCATGAATATTACCAGAACCTGAACCTTTATCATAACCTTTTTCTTGTTCAAAACTTTCTTCATACCTCCCCTGAGATCCTGATTTATCCTTTTCTTCAAATTTCCTTTCTTTACCAGATTTCCTCCCCTGTTTGGAAGAATTTTCATCATCCCCTTCAGAACGATCTGAATCATCACCAGAAGAATCATCCAATACCACTCTTGCCCTTTTCTTTTGCAACTGTTCTTCAAGCTTCTTCACCCTTTTTGTTAGCTTTGTGTAAACTCTGGCAAATGTCTCCTTGTGAGCTTTGAATTCCTCCTTGGTTTGCTTTAGCTCCTTCTCCAAAGTGTCAACCTGAGCTACTAACTTGGTACATAAAGCCGTCAATTCAGTATGTGAAGAACTACCCTCATCACTTCTAGCTGTATTACCTGCTATGAGAGGTGAATCTTTGGGCAAGGATGCAGTCACAACCCTAGGAAGACTAGGTTTAGACCTTCTCCTATAAGTGATGGGTGGTTGTTGGGTTGTTTCAAAGTCTTGAGTGGATGTGTGATGGGGATCAGTTGGAACTGCTGAACCTTCACCCAACTCAGTTTGAATCATATGAGGAAATAATGGAACTGGTTCCCCTTGAAAATGTTTACTAGCCATATTCATATTTTGAAAAACCTTTGATTGTAGACTAGGCGTAGGAAAAATTTCAGTTGGTTCTGTAAGCAGGTTTTTCTTTTTATTCAAAATTGTTTGAACAAACCTGGGATACATTAAAAACTTTGTTTTACTATCAACATTTGATGCCATACCCTCAAAAATATATTTTGACCAGTTAAAAACTCTGTTTGTAGACAAGCAAATGAGAGCAATAGCAATATTGCTACTGAATTGTTCCCAAGCAGTCTTTTTATTACTTAAACATAATAGAAGAGTATGTATCAAAAATCTCCATTGGGGTGAAAAACATGCCTTTTGAAAAGTCAGTTTATGTTCAGATGTATTATACCTCATTTTTTCAAGTTCTTCCCAAATTTCAATATTTAGCATGGTGTCGATACCATCTGAGTCATTTAGTTTAAGATGTCTCCTAAGTATAGACTCGGTAACAACAAATTTAATGCCATCTACTTTAGTATGAATTTCTATGTTTCCATCACCACGTGTCAAGATAGATGAATTCTGCCAGAACTGTGTGATGTGCGAAACATAAAGAGTAGGAGAAACAGTTAGAGCATACCTTATGTGAGAGTGGTTGAGAAAATCCACAACCTCATAAAATTTTGGCCCAACTCCTTGCTCTGTTCTTTCTAAAAACGCAACCTGGTTGTGACGCTTAGCAAAATCCAATCTTGCCATTCTTAGTAAAAAAATGTTAGTTAACAGTCGTGAATAGTAATAATGGTGAGTGAAAAGGTAAAAGATGAAAGTAATATTGAGAGTTGATGGAGAGAGTTAGGGTTACAAGTTGACCGACTTAAAGAATATGGTAACTATTTATTTTAGTATAATGATATAATAAAATAAAAGTTAAAAATATCTATAAGAGGATCCCTTGAAATCCGTAATTCAACCAGTAAAAATCTCAACAAACCGCCAACGGCTAGTTTTTACTCCAAAATTAATTACTGACACGTCAGTCATAACGGCTAATTGAACCGTCCCAATATTTTGTACTACCCGTCTCAACTGTTGAAAATTTTTATTGAGCCGTCTCAATTTTGTGAATTAAGAATTTTAAAATCACATGGCTCATACATAGTTTTTAGCAAACTATCAGCTATCAACGGATTTGATATGTCTTTACCAATAGCCGTTTGCTTTGGACTAGCCAACTCTTCACATTTAGATATGGTGAGCTGATAACCATACAATTTTTGGTAAATTGTCAACCATAAACGGATTTGATTAGTCTTTACCAGAAACCGTTTGCTCTGGACTAGTTGGTTCTTATGTGGATAAGACATGGTGAACCAATTACCATTTGTTGTATGCAAGTATCACATACTAATCTCCAGAACACCATTTAGTCCAAAACATCAAGCATTCATAATCCCTTGGTGTTTACTCTCCAATCCTGCAATTGTTAGTCCAAAAACAAAGAATTCCAAATACAAGCACATGACTAACAATGCATATAACAAGAAAAATTAATTTCCTTGTAGAACCCAAGCCAAATCAGACTTAGGCTTTCCTCTAGCATCAACATAATTTATTCTTTTCAAAACAGTCTTAGCACCATTGGGTTGAATTGGTCTCCATACCCAACATGCTGAAGCATTCACTCCATTTCCTATGTTTCCCTTAGCAGTGTTATTATTCATACTAGTACCAATTACCCTGCTAGCAGTTGGAACTGCTGGCTTGGCAGTTGTTACCTTAGGTTTCCAAACTTGGTTTTTCACCACTGCTTTCTCATAAAAAGTTCTTTTACCGGTGGTGTAAGATGGTTTAAAAACATTTATTTGATTTTGAACTGGTGGCCTTGGGTGAATTGGTTTCATAGGTCTGACAGTTGGAACTGTTGGTCTAACAGTTGGAACTGCTGGTCTAGCAGTTTGAACTGCTCTAGGTCCAGACCTTAAAAGAACTGATCTAGGTATCATCCTATCATTCCTAGGAAAAGATTGAGGTTTTGCAATGCTCAACCTATGATTTGTATATCCAGATACCCATTTATCACAATAATCTGCAAGATGATCGAAACTACCACAAGAGTAACAAGCTTTCCTATAGCAAACGAAATCCTTTCCTAATTGGTGGGATTTGAGGTCATTCCAATTCCTCTGGTTACCTCTTGGCTTGTTTGTGGTCCTATACATCTCTGCATACCTAACAGTTGGTCTAAAAGGTTTGGCATTTGTACTAGGCCTAACAGTTTCAGGTTTAACCATCTTTGGAACTTTTGGTTCCTCCACTTTAGCACTAACAGGCTTAACCACAGCCTGATCATCTTCATCATCAGAAGTCTATTCCTCAATTGTTGGAGCATCTGAGTCCTTAGGTGAGGACCTATCAGAAGACACCTTGTCCTCAGATAGTGATTTATCACTTGCACTTACAAACACAGGTTTATCAACTACATCCTTCTTAGGTTGAGGACCATAGTTAAGTTCAGGTAATTGAAATTCAGGCAGTCCTGTGTGTTCTAAGTCTATACCTTTAGGTGATGGAATTCCTCTAGGAGGTGGAACTGACTTATATCCTAGGCCTGACTTAGCTTTATTCTGAATCTGACTCTCAATTATCTTTTTAACACCTTGTGATGTGTATTCAAGTGTATCTACACTCATCTGAATGTTCTCCTTAGCTTTCTTAACCTGTTCTAGCTCATGTTTTAAAACAGTAATCTCATTCTCTCTAAACATTAAGTCCCTTTTAACAATAATCATATCATCAGAAAACTTAGACTCATTGTTTTGATAATGAATAATTTTCTCCTCTAACACAGCTAAAGCTCTCTTATGATTTGCTAAGCTAAAAGCAGTTTCTCTTAATTCTTTCCACTGACTCTCATATTTAGTTTTAAGTGTTTCTAATTCTCTTAAAGCTTCACAAGATTTAGAACATTTTCAAACTTGTACCTCAGAATCAGAAAATGCCATGAGAGCAACCTCTGTAGATGCTTCTGCTTCCTCCTCTGCAATATAGCTCCAGTCAAATCCTAAGCCATCAATAGCAACCATGGCTTTCGAGCTTGAATCAGTAACCTCCACAACTCTTGACTTGTTTCCATATGCTCTACTTTTTCCATCTTGTTGACTTGGCAATCTGCACTCCCTTGAGTAATGACCTTTCTTGTGGCAATTGAAGCACTCAATCTTGGATTTGTCATACCCTGCAACATCATTACTGTTTATGACAATCTTCTTGCCAGTCTTCTTCAAGTATCTTCTAGCTCTCAAACTGAGAAGAGAGAGCTGCCACTTAATATCCATCTCTTCAATATCATCTTCATCAATCTCTTGAAGATCTGAATGAGTCAACATACTTCCATTGTGCTGAGTAGTCAGGAATGCACATTAAATATCATCATTCAAAAGTCCACTAGTACTGCTTGAGGTGCTAGCAGTACCAAGATTTGCACTAGCAGTTCCAACTGTTCCAGCAACTTGCACTTTTTCATCTGGATTTGAGGAACTGGGAGTTGATACAAAGGCCAAATTCCCTGAGCTTGAGCTTGAACTTGATCCAGCAGACTTCTTAATCTCATGTTCAACTATCTTGAAGTTGCTATATAGATCCATTAAGCTCATGGAATCTATATCAGGCTTGTTTTTCCATACTACCACATGCATAGCCCATTCAGAAGGTAGACTTCTCAGAATCTTAGAGTTGAGATCTTCCTGAGGCATCTCAATCCCTAAAACAGCTAATTGACTCACCAACTTTTGAAGTCTATTGAACATATGACCAACGACTCATTGCTTGCAGCAGTAAAGTTCTCAAACTGATGCTTGAGAAGAGTCTTCTGTGTTTTCTTCGTGGCTTCATTCCTACCATATCTTGCTACAATAGCTTCGAAAAGTGATTTAGCACACTTGAACTTACTAAAATTCAGCAACTGATCATTGGGAATAGTCATCAGAAGCAAACTCCTAGCCTTGATATCATTCTTGTATCTTGCCTTCTCTTCATTAGTATTCGGCTTTGTCTGCACTGTAGTCTCAGATTTACCTTCAACAACAGTTGTTGTTACAACAGGGGTAAACGAGTTTCCATCTTCAATGATCTCCCAAAGTGCATAGTCTTGCACTTGGAAAAACTGCTCAATACGAAGTCTCCACATATCAAACTCATTAGGTTTAAGCATAGGAAGCTTAGCAGCAATGTTGGTTGTGGATGGTGTTGTTTCCATGTCCATCTTTGTTCTTCTCGGATCTTCTAAATCTATGTATCAGCAACCTGGCTTTGATACCACTTGACCGGATCTACACACACTCCTTGTGTTAGATGTGATACGAAGAATTATACTTAGTCTAGCACGCGGAATTTACTAGCTAGTACTTAAAAGACCTTGTGTGTTTTGTATGATTAGAATAAACAAAGAACACAGAATAAATAACTTTCAACGATTCAATATTATTAGAATAATAATACGAGTGATCTTCCTATCACTAGGGTTTACAACCTTGAATCTTTCTTTTATATGTATTCGTCTGTATTGTGCGTATATAAACCTTAACCTAGGCAATCCTTTTATAGACTAAGGATTCCTGTACAAGATAACTATCAATCTATTCTTATACGATATACACAATATATTTTCCATAATTATCTACTTTACAATAAATCATAAACCAGTCTTAACTTCTATACTCAGCAGTCTTAACTGCTCTTGTCTTCAATACTCCTCAGCAGTCTTAACTTCTTCCTTCAACAGTTCTAACTGTTTCCACCAACAGTCTTAACTGCTTAAGCTTAATTCCTAACAATACACATATAAACGCATTCGGATAACTTACCAGTGCCAGCAACTCTGAATTGATGGCTCGCACCCTCCTCAACTTTCGGCTACTTCCTTGTCTCGTCCGGATGCAGCAAACGAATGGGGGTGGGAGCAGGAATACGCTCCGAAGAGTCCAAGTCTACTATGGGAATATCGCCCATTGATTTACCCCGCTTTGACGGACTAGTGGAACCTCCTTCCAAAGTGGAACGCTTGACACGAATCTTGGTCGATTTGCTAGCTCCCACTCCTCCCTGTTTAGCCTTGAGAGCCAGCCGAGCAGCAGCTTGCTCCTGTTTCTTCTGCTTCGCCTCCAGCACCCTCTCGTCCGCTACTTCGACCTTTTTCTGCTCGTCGGTTATTGCCGGAATATCAGCATTCGATTGGGCCGGTGTAGTCACATGCAGTTCATGAGACTGACCCTCACGATATTTGTCTCCCTTGGTCATGGATGCCCCCTTCCGGAACTTGGGTTTAATCAAGTAGTCCGACATTGTCAAAGCTGCATAAAGTAAGTTAAAAATATAAGTCAGTTGGAAATAAGCACGCATATATACATCAACATATAAGAAAGGCAAAAACAAAGGCTATACCCTTTCCCTCGGCATCTTTAAGCGCCGCCCGGTAACCGGGATACTCCCAGTGAGAAGTTAGCCCAACGGCATAAAGGAAACCCGGAGGAATTTGAATGAGGTCAATCACATTCTCCGACAACCGTTCGGCGTCTTCAACATTAAACTCCCCATTCGGAAAAGGATCCGAGATATCAGAATCATGATGCTTCCAAGGCATCGCAAAGGGAATGGCCCGTCTGTCAATTAGAAAAAAGTTGTGTTTCCAACCCTTCAGACAAGTCAGGATCTCCTTAAAGCAAACTCTCCTATCCCTACCACCCCTTTTCTCGAAGGAGAACCAGTGACCCTGTTTGCTTAACTTGTAGAAGGCTCAGAAAAGAGAAGTGGTGGGGGTGATGTGCAAACTCCGACTATATACCTAAAAAAGAGTCGCACGGTGCAGATCTAACGGAACCTACTGCGAAATATGGACCTTGTAATATCTAATCACATCTAGAAAAAAGGTAGAAAAGGGCACACTAAGACCACCCTCATAGAAATACTCTAGATACAAACCTATCGCATCATCCGGCAGTTCATCCATAGTCATACCCTCCGGAGGTGGCCTCAGATGTAAATCCTCGGGTATACCAAATTCCATTGCCACCAAGGTCACTGCCCCTTCGTCCATACGGGAGGTATAATTCTGAATGTCAAACTTTGGCAAAAATTCCCCGACTTCTAGAGCATCTTCCTCATGAATTGTAATGGGTGAATTCGACATAGCTTAACCGAGGGAAGAGAGGATATTGTAAGGACCTAACTCCTTTCTTTATCACACACAAACACACGACAGCACAATGATGACACTCACAAGATCTGTAACACCCCAACCCGACAAGGGTAAAGATGTCACGCAAATGGTTTCATATCAGATATAACAAAGCATACATTCAAAAGTAATACAAAGATTCTCAAAGGTTACAGAAGAAATACTAAAATTTCAAGGTTACAAAAGCGAATGCAAATTCTAACAATGTAGTAACTTCCAATCGTCTCTAGGCCAAAATAATTATCAAATCTTCTAAGTCCAAAAGTCTCTTCACTCATACCCATCTTCCAACTAAAACCTGCCGCACACGAAAAGAAAACGTACGGCTGAGCTTACAAAGCTCAGTGAACAGATACATAATACAAGCAAAGATAACGAAACAAATTATAGTGAAGTACAGGGAATGTCATAAGGTATAATCAAAGCAAAAGAGTAATAAAGGAAATATAGGACAGTCATCTACCACGAGCCCAGAAACTCAAAGTCATAATCTCAACATCATAATTTCAAAGTCATAATCTCACAATCAGAGGGGATACCTCTCAGGCAACCAGATAATATGAGGGGTGTCCTCATGTATCATAATAGTGGAGTGATCAGCTCCCAGGAGTGTGAAAGGCATGTATTGCACACAGTACCAGTCACCTCAAAGTCATAACTCAAAGTCATAGTTAAATCCACTAAACATACAAATCTAGGATTGCAACCCATACGCCCCAAACTCAAAGTCATCCCAAAATCATAGTAGCCATGGCAGATAATCATAAAAGGGACGGTGTGAGAAATCACTCCCCCACACGGGAGTCATGCCAGTGGTGCATCACAGACATGGCCAGGTTACCTTCCTGGCTAGGTAACATAAAATGGCTCGGGTATCAAACTAAGAGTCAGGTCTCAAAGTAATCACAAAAGATCATATATCAAAAGGTGCATCTCAAAATCATATCACAAGGTCCATAGAAAAGGGTTCATATCGAATAGTTCATAATAGAGTGGTTCACCAAGGTCTTCCAAAGTTCATATCATAGTTTTTAAAAAAAACAGAGGGAATCATAATTAAAGTTCAAAGTCTGTATCAAAGGGTCCATCTTCAAAGTCTTTATTCAACAGATTCATTTTAGAAAGCTTAATCAAGGTATTTAATTAAAATGGTCTTTAAATTGGTTTCATAAAGATAATCATTAAAATAGTCTCCGTAAAAGATAGTTCAAAACCTTAGTTTAGTAAACCATTTCAAAATCTTAGTTTCTCACAAGAACAGTTCAGAACTTTAGAGCAACTTGGCAAAGGCATAGGTCAGATATACGAAGCTCAGATCATAATCAAGAGGAATATCAAAGGTTCACTCGAAGGGAACATAGCAATGGCTTGGGAAATCTTAACTGAATCATAACTCAAAATCAATGTATAGAATATAAGAACCCTTACTAAAAAGGCAGAGTATCTGTACCTTATCCGATAGCAAAACAAACCAAAGGCAGATCACAAAACACCGGATTACTCCCGCTTCAGTGAATCTACATGAATTATAATTGTACTTATAAGTTTCATAGCTTTATGATTTCATAGTTTCTTAATCATAAAGTTTCATTTTAGTTTCTCTCCATCTTAGGTAACTTTACACATTCAGTAACTTTAGTTATTATCATTCCTGTTTATCAACTTATTAAAGATGACCATGTTAGTAGGTTAAGGTTCATAATGCCTTTTACATAATTTCAAGGTTAAATATGACAAGTTTCTATAAGTTAGGGTTTTTTAATTGCAAACATCCCAAAGTTAAGGGTCTTGAATGAAAATATTGCAAACTACTAATTAAAGTGCATCATTTATTCAGAATCACATCTCCCGTCCTTTAAGTTTCATAGATTACACCTTACACCCTTGATTTACCAAAATCACAAAATAAACCTTATAATTATACAAATTACACTTCAACCTTTATTATGTTCATAATTACACAACTAACCCTCATATTTACTAAATTACAGATTATACTCTCAAATATAAGTGTGGCACGAATCAAACCTCAATTTTCATAAAATTACACATTTAGTCCCTTTAGTTTTTAAAATAATACGAAACACCTTTCAAAACCCTTTTTATACTTTTCATCAGGTTCTAACAGTTTTAAGCTTGAAATTGTTAGGTTTCCTATAAATCGAAATTTATATAAGAACTCAGAAATAAATTCCCCAAAAATTCCCAGAGATACTTTAATGTCTTAAGTATTTTATCTAATTTTTCCAGATTTTATTAAGTAACATAGCTATAGATTAAAATTCACTTAAACCAACTCATCCAGATTTCTGATTAATTTTGCTATACGAAAAGTTATTAATTAGAAACCTTTTAAGACAAATTCACAAAAATCTACAAAAATTCCAGGAAGTAATAGACATCTTAAAGATTACCCAGTTCAAAGGGAACCTCCTAATTCGACACGGTTTGGATACTAAAATTCAAAAACCCGGACTGATTTTCCAGACTCACAAATCCGATCAGACACATAATTTTCTAAAAATCAAAAAGTAACCTTCCAGGCCTCTAAAAATTACAAACAAAATTTTTCCAGGTATCCATTTCATTGAACTTAGTTTTAGACTCTTAAAACACCCAAAAACTCGATTCCATCATAAAGTTACAGCCGGTTAAAGTCGACCAAAAATTCAACTCAGATTCAGGCCTCACAGAAACATGTCCATCTTAGTGTTTTCGTCATTCAAATCATTAGCTCTTGGCACCAATCGATTTTGGGTGAGTCCATAACACATTTAGGTCGGTCTATAACAGATTTAACATGATCACAATGAATTATTTCAACACAAAAGTTCAGCCGATTCATTCATACGATTTTAGGGTTTTGTTAGTTTATGATTTTATGTGACTTTTATTTCGATTAGAACATGACAAAAATATGAACAAGGATGGAACAAGGTATGTGATACAATACCCTTATAGATCACACGAAGAACAAGAGTAACGAGAGATCAACACGCCACACGAACGAGTTTCTTCCCTCCTTCTTTCTTTGGTTCGAACAGCAGCAACACAAGTGCAAAACATGCAGTTTTTGATTAGTTTTTGATTCACAAATTCGAATGGATCATTATATGTATTACGTGGTTACCTTGTGACGAATGAGACACGAATTAAGATCAAGATTAAGCCTCCTTTTTGTGTCTTGAGGATCGACTGCAGCAGCACACCAGGAGGAAGAACCGAACTTTTTGTTTTTTTTTAGAGAATTAGGGTTTTGTGTGGTTGTGGTATCCGGTTGTAACAAGAAAAAGAAAACGTGTGGTATATTTGGGAGGTATTGATGGACCGAACATTGTGCTATCATTTAGGAAGTATTTTGGGCTTTATCAAGGTTATTGTTACACATGAATTTAGTCACAATATTAGTTAAGGTTCAAGTAGATAGCATTTTTGTACTAGTGATAGATTAGGACATTTTTATTTTAATTTGCATATAAGTATTAACTTAAGTAGTTAATTTCATCAGGTAACTTAATATATAATGCACATTAAGTTAAATACAATTTGTGTTACTTGTATGATTTTCTCAAGTTCTCAAAATTTTAATTCGAGGGTATTTTGGTCTTTTACATATTATGTTAAGATTTCGGGTTTTACAAGATCATATATAGAACAAGAGAAGATGTATGTGGATCGTATGATATAAAACAATGGTCGAATGATTATAACTTGTGGAAGAAATAATACAAGACACAATGGGAACACACACACACTCTCTTTACAATAGATTATGAGGCATCCACAAGACTTATGAGGGACTTCATAGAATGAGAGTGTGTGTGGTGATATATAGCGACACAGCCAACTCCAAGTCAATTGGTGGGCTTTTTTTTTGGCTCTTGTGTGGGCTAATGTTAGCACTACACTTATACATTTAAGATACTAACACTTCTAATGCCATTAGCCCACTAACTAGACTAAACATTACAATTGACACTTAAGTTCCATTAACAAATGACCATCACTTTCACAATTAAATAAATTAATTGCTAACAATATCCCCCTAAGGGATGGTCATTTCAATGATGCTCCCGTGATTGGTCTTTTGCCTTCAATGTCTTGAACTTTGCGTGTCGATGTATAATAGTCTTCATTCAATGTTCCTTCATGCACTGTGATCTTCAAAGAATTTTCTTTTGGTCGTTCTTTCCTTTATCTACTTCTTCTGTCCAGATGCGTCATCGTTGTAGATGATGATGGTAGATGGACTTTCGTCGGTACCTGCATAAGACAGTTAGCAATAAATCGTCCAGCGCTTATAGGTTTAGATTTCGAAATCGTTATCAGCATAGTGTGAAAACTTTCTCTAATCTTTACCAAGGCCGTTGAGAGCCTCTGAAGTATACCGAGGTATCACCTCAAGACTGTAGACCATTTGAAGCGAGTAACCATCATGACATAAGGCAAGATCTTTAGATCTCATTAAGACTCATACAACTTGTATCCTTTAAGGTGAATACAAGTGTATTGCATAGGAAGTGTTCCTAAGAGATCTTTAATGAATCTCATGTCTCTAGACTCTATAATGTGCGTTTTGGTTTTAGTCGTCGGAGGCATGGAGCAGAGTGCCACCTTTTCAATATCAACACATCTCGGAGTGAGAGGCCGATAGATTATGTAGTGTTCTCCGTGAGAAATGAAACAAATATCTTTTAAGAGATATCTGAGTGGATAGGAGGGGTGGTGCAACGCGTCACTGGGTCCATGACGTCTTTTCTTCAATATCAGTATCACCTTAGTGAGTACCGATAGCAGATGTATAGACCCGGTTTCTGTCCTAAGTTTTCATGGAGGGCTATTTATTTTCACCATTTCATTAAATTTTTCTTTTTAATTCTTCAACCCCATCTTTCTCCTTTCTCATTTACTCCTTTTTTCAATCTCACCTAAGGACTTCTAATTCTAAACTATTGGAATCGTCCTTGGGTAGATCCCTCCGGTTCTGGCGGATCACTGGACATAACCTAACCATAATCACCTTATTTCTCCATGATTATCCTAGATTATAGATCACATACCATAAAACCTTGTGAAAATCTCTCAACTTGTTTGTGAGGAAACACATTTATTTAACACATTGAGAGTTTTGCATTTTTGAAATACTCCCCCTTCACATGTGCTCATGCATTTTTGAAATAAACTGCACATGTTGGGTAGAGTTCGCACATTTTGAAATGATCGATTTTCAATGAACATGACCTTCGCGAGACACGCTTACATCACTAGTTAGACTAGCTTGAAATTATTACCCGTCCCGGTCATATTCAATGATCATCTCTCGAATTGGTACATTCTACTCAGACAAATCCTTTGCGAGACACGCTTACATCACTAGTTAGACTAGCTTGAAATTATTACCCGTCCAGGGCATGTCTTTTCGATAACGGACATTTAGTTTCGTCAATTCGAGGGTTATAACTGAGTCTTGAGATTCAAATCACAAAACTTTTTGATCACATTTTAATCACGTCCTCTCCCCCTTATACCTAATTACCACTTAATCTCCCCCTCAAAAATAGCATGAAGTGGTATTTTTGAAAAACAGTTGATTAAAATGAAACGTTTTGGAGAGACGGACTGATTTTAGCAAGAAAGCGGAACCTTTTTCTTTTTGTACTCCCCCTTAAACAAAGCATATTATTAAACACTTGAGTTTAAAAGTAGTTAAGGGTCTTAGAGGGAGTGATGGTGAGCACAAAATGTATAGAAAGACTTTGAAAAAATATTTTTGAAACAATGTTGATTAAGTGCTCATGGTTTTTGCTTTTTGCCATCAACACTGCGAGTCCTGATCAGAAATAATCAGAAGTCATCAATGTAGCCTTTATATGAAATCTTTTCGAGTTGGAGTACCCGAGCTACAATAAAAGATTTCACGATAAAGCACGGGTTTCGTACTGAAATATACGAAAGCCTTAATGAAGAAAATTTGAGAAACGACATGTTTTGGAAAAAAATTAAATGAACTCCCGCTCAAGCATCTATACATGCCCGTATCATTGTTGAATGACATTTCTAGATACGTACAGAATAATGATTAGACGAGAGACATGTCGTGAGAAGAATATTTTTGGTTTTTGTGTTTTATATTTTTTATGTCTTTTTGAAGTTTTCTATTTTTATATTTTGTTTTTTGAAAAATATTTACATGCGAAGCTTCATGAGATAATTCACAAAGATTCGAGAAGACTTTCTAACTCTTCGGGAGTTAGGCTTCGCATTCCAATTCGACGAACTAAGTTTTCAAACCGCTCTTTTGGGAGGGCTTTAGTAAATAGGTCGGGGAGTTGGTATTCAGTCTTCACGAAGAATAATTCAACAGTACCCTCTTCGACGTGTTCCTTGATAAAGTGGAAGCGGACTCTAATATGCTTGGTATTGGAGTGTTGCACTGGATTGCACGAGATGGCTATGGCACTTTTTGAGTCGCAATACAAAGGTATGCGGTTGAAAGAGAAGCATAATCTATGAGTTATGTCCTCATCCATAGAACTTGGGCACAACACGCTGATAGAGACACATACTAGGCTTCTGCAGTTGATAGAGCAGTGCAGTCTTGTTTCCTTGATGACCAGCCTATTAGTTTTTCTCCCAAAAATTGTGCTTCGCCTGATGTACTCTTTGCTGTTACTTGGCAACCGGCATGGTCTGCATTTGAAAATGCTATTAGTGTAAACTCCGAATCCTTCGGATACCAAAGTCCCATGTTAATGGTTCTTCGTAGGTACCGAAAGATCCGTTTAACCTCTTGGAGGTGAAGTTCGGTAGGCCTTTCCTGAAACCGTGCAAGTAAACAAACAACAAAATGTATATCTGGTCGACTAGCAGTTAGGTACATGAGAGACCCAATCATGCTCCGATATTTCTTCGGATCCATGGGTTTCCCATATAGGCCAGCGCCTATTTTGGGTGAAGTGACCATTGGAGTACCAACAGAGTCACAATTTTCCATTCCATGTTTTTTCAAAATCTCAATTGTATATTTAGCTTGATTAAGAAAAATACAACGTGGGGATTGATGAATTTGTAAGCCTAAAAAGAATTTTAATTCACCCATCATGGACATTTCAAATTTGCTTTTCATGAGATTTTCAAAATGTTTTGAATGTTGCGGATTAGTGGACCCAAATATTATGTCGTCCACGTAAATCTGAACAATTAAAATGTCATTTTTGTATTTTCTTGTAAACAAGGTTGGTTCAATTGTTCCTTTGGTGAAATAGTTTTGAAGTAGGAAAGATGATAACTCGTCATACCACGCCCGTGGGGCTTGTTTCAAACCATAGATTGCTTTATTTAGCTTGTAGACGTATTCCGGATGATCTTTGTCAACGAAACCGTCTGGCTGACTCACGTACACTTCTTCTTTCAGAGTTTCATTCAAGAAAGCTGTCTTGATGTCCATCTGATAAACTGTGATGTTCTTATGAGCTGCATATGATAACAAAATCCTGACTGCTTCAAGCCTTGCTACTGGCGCAAATGACTCTTCAAAATCTATCCCCTCTTCCTGTCTGTATCCCTTTGCCACCAGACGAGCTTTGTTGCGAATTACAGTCATCTCTTCATCCTTTTTGTTTTTCCATAACCACTTAAGATCAATGACTAGTTTGTCAATTGGTCTTGGAACTAAATCCCAGGTGTCATGGATTTGAAATTAAAGAAGTTCTTCCTGCATCGCTTCAATCCAGGCATTATCTGCCATTGCTTCCCGAATGTTCTTAGTTTCTATGAGACTGACTGAGCAGACATAGACGCACATGTCACAATCGGTGTTAAGTTGTTTTCTCGTCTGAATTGGCCTTGAGGGTTCACCAATAACTTGTTCTATTGGATGGTCTTTTATCCACTTTAACGTAGAAGGGTACCTTGGACTGGACAAATGCGTGTTAGATGGTTCATGTAATCTGAAAGATGATTCAGCAGATTCCGTTCCAAACGGGTTTTCGAATGGTTCTTCGTCTAACACCGCATTATTTTGTTCTTGCTCATCAATTCTTGGTAGAACAATTTCAATTACTAGAGTTGCTGGAGTAGATGTTGATGATGTTGATGTTGAGGGAGTTGGTACGCCAGCTTCTAATGTTGTGGATGCATGTTGATTTGGTAGTTGTGGTGGTTGTTGATTTTGAGTGGGTGCAGCGGAACATTGGCTAGATGCATTTTTCGAAGCGCCACCATAGTATTCATCATACATAAACTCGAAGAAATTATCCAGTTCCTGATTTGTGGGTTGTTCTTTATGAATTGATTGAGCTCCTTGAGGTGCGAGTCCTGAACTGATATGTCCAAAAGTCATCGGGTTAAGCGCGGGTTCTGGAGCGAGTCTCTCAGAAGCCATCTGTGAAATTTCATCAAACTTCACATTCATCGTCTCCATGATCTTTTTCTTTCTCCTATTATACACCCTGAATGCCCTCGAGTTTTCCGAATAACCAATGAAGATTCCAATATCACCCTTAGCTTTCAACTTCCCCAGATCTTCTCTGTCGTTCGTTGGATAGCACAAAGCACCAAATACATGAAGATAAGAGATATCGGGTTTTCTGTTGTTGACTAGTTCATATGGGGTTTTATTGAATCTTGGATGGATTAGGGATCGGTTTTGAGTAAAACAAGCAGTGGAGACAACATCAGCCCATAAGAATAACGGTGCACTAGAATAAATCAGCATTGTGCGAGCAGCTTCCACAAGAGTTCGATTTCTTCTTTCCACTACCCCATTCTGCTGTGGAGTTCTAACAGCTGATGTCTGGTGAGTAAGACCAGATTCTTCAAATTATGTTCTTAACTCCTGATTTGTGAATTCTGTGCCATTATCAGTTCTTACTATCCTTACTGGAGCTTGAAGTAGAACTTGAATGCGCTTCAGAAAGGTGATGATGATGCCTGGTGCTTCGTCTTTTGACCTCAAAAACTTTACCCATGTATATCTTGAATAGTCATCAACAAATACAAGAATATACTTCTTCCCATTTATGCTTTGAACTCTCATTGGGCCACATAAGTCCATATGCAACAAATGCAACCTATCCACCAAACTGGGTACGGGTTTAGGTTTATATGTTGCCCGTTTTCTTTTGCCTTGCTCACAGGATGGACATAAGTGTTCTTTGGTGTATTTGAACTTTGAGATATCGGTGACGATGTTGTATTTGGCAAGCTTGTTGATCGTGTCAAAGTTAAGATGGGACAAACGTCTATGCCACAACCAGGATTTTGTTTCGCCTGCCCTGGTCATGAGACAAATTGGTGATGAAGAGGCCATTTGGTTTATGTCTATTGCATAGAGATTGGTGCCACGATCCCCAATTAAGAGATCATTTCCAACCAATTTCCTAACATAGCAAGTGTTTCTCCTAAATGCAACCTCTAAATCAGCATCACAAAACTACCTAACTGAGAACAGATTGTGCCCCAACCCTTCGACATAGTAAACCCGAGTGATCAAGTAATTTCCAAATCGAAGATCTCCATAACCCATAATAGCTCCAACATGATCATTCCCAAACCGTACAGTCCCCATGAACTGCCATACAAAGTTGATCAGCAGCTTCAGATTTCCGGTCATGTGCTTGGAGCAACCCGAGTCGACGATCCAAAGACAAATTTCAATGACCTGCGAAGAACAGATGATGTTGTATATGGAAACCATTTAACATTTGGTTCCAGGGGGTTAGATGTAACAGGTGAATTACACTTAGAGATGGTTTCCATTGTTGCATTGGGAACTATTTCTAATGTGCCATTCTTAAGTGTAAACATTCTACCCGTTGGTCTCCATGCACAAAACTTAAGGTGATCCTTAGGCAATAGGCTACTAGTGGTTTTCCTAGCTTTTGCAATAAGTCTTCGAATATATCTAGACTTAGCCTTAGTTACTAAAGGAACCTTTTTCTATTCAGGCATATCATTCATAGTATCAGAAACAATATCATCACAAGCATTTTTAGACTAAGATTTCTTTTGCATTAAACAAGCAGAGTCATTACATGCATTCAAAACATTGGTCTTAACATTACATCCAGATGATATATGTTTCTTATTTGAAAGCTTTAAATTCCTAGGGTGTTCTTCTACTTTCTTGCATGCACTCTCAGAAACAGGCGAGACACTAATTTTCTTGTTAATGCTCCTAGACTGTCTTCTGCTCCTAGAGTTGCATTCTAATCCTGTAGAAGGTAAGCCACACTCATTAGAATTTGTGTTTTTGTCCTGAGATGTTGTTGTAGCATTCCTATTCTCGTTTGGATTATCTTTATTACTTTTGTCTATCGCCCTATATGTTTTAGATGTAGAGGCAGACGCAGTAGTGGGACTAATCCTATAAAGGCCAGGCGCTATTACATTTGATGTTTCGACAACAGCTTTCTCTTTTTGTTTCTCATTAGGCAAGGGGGTTGATGGTGCTATACCCTTAGTTTCCTCACCCTTCCCTTTTTGACTTTCAAGATGAGATTTCAAAAGATCAATTTGTTTTTGCATGTTGTGGTAGGAACGCTCATATGACAATTTGTCATACTTGCATTCTTCCTTTTTCTGATCAAGTTGTTTAAAATATGTGACATTTTGTTTTTCAATCTTGGCAAGTGCCTTTTCATATTTTATAACAATTTTAGAAGTCTCAGCCCGAAGTCTTTCATCATCCTCAACAGACTATGTTTGGTAAATAATAGACATAATTTCAGTCGATAGAGCTATTTCAGAGATTATGTCATTATTTTTTTCCAAAACCTTTATGCGTTCCAAGTATTCATTAGCCTCCTTCACTAAGGATTTGTGGTCCTTAACGAATTCTGCTGATTCTTTCAAAAGATTATGTTCCACATTTTGAACAACCGCATAGATTGCTGCAATATGAGGATTAATTTCATTTTCAAAAATCTTTTTCAGTTCAGTATTAACACTTGGAAACCAGTCAAGTTGTTGACTGTTTGTTTTGGATGCCACAATACGTTGAAGTGTTTCAGTTCTCTGTTTAAGATCAACCAAATATAGTCTAGCTGCACTTGTGTCACAAGTGTTTTTAGATGCCATTTGTTCGATGTTAGACAGATGTTTTGAGACAACTATTCGTTTTGCGACAGCCACTGGTCTTTTGAAAAACATTGGTGACTCTTTTTGAACAAGATGAACTCCAGAATCTGTATTAAGCATGTTATAATCAATTGGTTGAAATTCTCGGATCATTTGTTTCATTTTAATTCTACTCTCTTTGGAAAGCTCAATCGTTTCATCAGAATCATGAACCTTGGGAGGATCATGTGAAGCATTTAGCACACTACCATTATATAGCACATTCTGTTCTTTCTGAGCTTTCTTGAGATAATAAGGGTTTTCACAACCGATAGCCATTTTCTTTATTATATGTAAAATCGGGTTTGGATCGTTAATTAACAGATTAATTGTTTGTGTAGAATGACCCGTTTTTACAAGCAAATCTTCCAAATTTGCAATGGTTTCCTTTTTGTTAGTGATCTCTTTAAGAAGATCCTTTTCACGTTTTGAAAAACTTTCATTCAACTCTTTCTTTTCTTTTTCAAGATAAGAACAAGTTGATTTTTGTTTTGAAAGCTGGTTGGTTAATTCAGAAATTTCCTTGTTTAGAGATTTGATTTGCACATTCAAATTAACATCTAAGGTGTCAAATTTGATTTTCAAATGTTTTTCTCTCAACTCAGAATTTCTTAAACTAACCTCAAGTTCTGACTGTCGTTTGTTATTAAAATCATAAGCTCTTGCATTATCCTTATAACTCTCAAGCTCAGTGGTCAATTTTGCATTTGCGGCCTTAACATCGCCATTGATCTTTTTGACCTTTTCTATTTCAATACTACAATTTTGCAATAATGATTCAAACAAAGCACGTGTTTCCTCAGCATTCTCAGTATGCTGTGACTCGAAGTCTCCATTAGAATCCATATCTGGAGTTACCAAATTAGTAATGCTACAACTTGGTTCGTCCATGTATGTATCGTAAATGAGATTAGGAGTCGCAGGATGCTGTTCATTTTGAGGTGACATATCAAACATTTCATTATTGTGACATGTAGCATATGGTTGTACCTCAGAAACCACATTGGTGTCAAAAGCAGGAGGTGCTTCCGAATCCGTGTCATACTTAGCCTCCTGGAGATTTGCCATAAAAATGCAGTTTCCATCGATGTCCTCGAGATCTTCTGCATCATCCATAAGAGCCATGAAGTCATTCTCTTCAGCACTCAACTGTAACCCAGCCGTTTCCTTCTGAGCCAACAATAATGCTTTCTGCAAGTAAGCTGGATCCCTCTTTTTCGGCTTGTCTGGACAGTTCCTAGCCATATGACCGATACCCTGACAGTTGAAGCACTTCATCACATTACCCTGATTCATATTCCCAGCTCCCAGAGTACCAACATTCCCAAACTGATTCCCAGCATTCTGACCCCTTTGATTACCAACAACTGTACCCATCTGATTCCCTGCATACTGACCCATCTGATTACCAACATACTGCCCTGCATTCTGATTACCCATCTGATATCTTGGAGCATATCCCTGCTGATTTCCATATCCCCCAACCATCTATCCTTGCTGTCCCATGTTGAAACTCGGCTGTGCAATTTGCTTGTTGCGAGTGTTTGATGAGATTCGTTGATTGTTGTTGGTGGGTGTGGAGTAGCGTCCTTGGAATGCTTTTGTTAGGTAAGCAAAAGCTTGAGTCAAATCAGCAGTTGACTCATCCTGATCATCTTGATCTGGGTGTTGCGGGTATTGTTGTTGTGGGATTACTTGTTGTTGTTATGGGTATAACGGTGTTTGAGGATTGAATTGTTGTTGCATGAAATGTTGGGATGAAGATGAAGATGGTTATGTATTTACTATTGCAGGTGTAGGTGTTTGGACAATGAGTGCAAGAGGATCATGTTGTTTTGCTAGTTTCTCTTTTCTGACTTCATTTGCCTCTGCTTGGTTTTGCTTTAAAAAGTCATAGAGCTGATCATAGTTCACCTCATGAAGGTTCTTTGTTTGGTTGACAATAGTGACATATCATCCCCATTCCTCTGGAAGGTTGTTGATGAACTTGATGTTTTGAACAATTTGGGTCGGTGCCAACTTGTTTCTGATCAACTCATTCATTAGAGTACAAAACCGTGTGTAGTAAGATTCAATCTGTTCAGCTGGAGTGGATGTGAACTTCTCCCATTCAGTTAGAAGCTTGTTCTCTATGTCTTGTTTACCAATTTCGGTGCCATGACAGAGCCGTCTAACTCGTTCCCACATATCATAGGCAGTTTCACAACTGTCTACAGCACAAAATATATGTTGTGGTAAACCGAGTTGGATTAAATGCATTGCCAAGTCATCTGCTTCGATTTGCTTCCAATCTTCTGGTGTATATTCCGATTCTTCTTGGATTCGGTATGTTGCTTCTACGGGAGGTGTTGCATCTGGATTTCCAGCTGTTACTTCAATCTTACGAGGCTTGAATGGACCTTTCTCAATGGATTTAATCAAGAGTCTACCTTGTCTATTAGGCTTGGTTCTCATATATCGAAGCATACGATTCGTCCATGGAAGATAACCACCTTTTTCTAACATTGGAGGTCGGTTTTCTGCACCGGCGGCATGAATGTCTTGTTGTGTAGTCATCTTTGAAATTTTGTATGATAAAGTGGATTGAGGATCGTTTCAACAAAATAGGAGATGTTGTTGTTGGAGGTTACACTTGGTTGTTGTTGTGAAGCCTTGGTTGTTGTGATGATTGTTGAAGTTGTAAGATAGATAAACGAAACAAATTAAATAAAGTTACGAAATTTGATTAGAGTATAATTAAGACAAAGTCAAAAGATTACAAACTCGACAAAGGTTATGTAAATTACAATTTAGATAAAACGACAATTTCTATAGAAATTTTGATTTGACCAAAATTTATACAAATTATGGCAAAATGTCAATTTAGATAGAAATATATTTAATTTATATAAATTGGTAATTTATATAAAAATCTAACACTCTTATACAAGAGGGTAGATATCCGTTTGTCAAAGTATTTTACACACTTATACAAGCGTGAAAATACCGAGTTCACTTTTGAGTTGACGAAATTACGTTCGAATCAAATCCTTAAAAGTTATTTAACTTTGAAATCGTTTCACACAAGTACGAGGGCCAAATCTGTCAATTCTAAAACTTCCCAAAAGCTGCTGGAAATGACAAGGACTGAATCTGCCAAATCTGAAAAGTAGACTTGTCCGATATCTGAATTGCCTTAGTTGTCCGATATCTGAATTGGGAAAGATCTCGGATAAGTCTGAATTTGCGATATCTGACAAAGTTGATTTGCGATAAAGTCTGACAAAGGGCCAATTTCGATAAAATTATCGAAAATCGATTTGCGATAAAAGTATCTAAATTTGATTTGCGATAATTTTGTCAGGCCTGAATTGCGATAAACCACAATCTTGAATTTCGACAAAAATCCAGTCTTTGAATTTCGACATAATAGTCTAAATCCAATTTCAATAACTATCGCAAACTTATACAAGATTGCGACAACTTTGCGAATTGCGATAGATCGTCTGTTGATGTGAATTGCGATAATTGGCAGTTTAACCACTCTTGTCCTTTTGTGTCTTTTTCACTGCCATGCCCATGCTAAGCCCATACATGTAAGTCTTTTCCACTGCCAACTTTCACCAACTATTACTAACTTCAATCACCTCAAATCAATAATTCACAAACAAGTACTATTCACAACAAAAAGATCAAATATTTCCAAGAGGAGTAAATCGTATAAACTCTTGTGAATAATGATCGATCTAGCAACTTAGAACAAGCAAGAATCCAACACTTGATAACTAAAATCGAGTGAAAGATACTCACTAGAGAATGAACCAAGTCGATATTCCACAAACAAATACAACTTTTTGCCCTTGATTTTGCGTATGGATCGAATAGAGAAAAACAAAAAGTGTAACTTTTCTAATAACAGAGAAGTAACAATGGGTGTTTTACTCTTTAGGATCAAACACAAAATACTCTTACCTTGAAGCCTTGCTCTGATACCACTTGTAAGGACCGAACTCCTTTCTTTATCACACACAAACACACGACAACACAATGATGACACTCACAAGATCATATATAGAACAAGAGAAGATGTATGTGGATCGTATGATATAAAACAATGGTCGAATGATTATAACTTGTGGAAGAAATAATACAAGACACAATGGGAACACACTGATGCGTGGTTTTGCGACCTTACAACAGGTTTTACCTCTCGAGGGATCTCAAGAGGCTTGCAATCCCCACCAGGCAGTGTACCTGACCGATGTAGTATAGTGAAGTGGCAAGTACCGGGGGATTGATCGTTCTCTAGGGGAATAGTGTCGTTAGGATTGAATAACTACTCTAATAGGTCTAAGGGTGAGGGAAGATTCTTTTTTGTATTTTTATATTTTTTTATAAAAGCAAGTAAAATCTCGGGTTTGAAAGAGTGGGCGGAATTAGTTGCTAGTCAACTAACCCAAATGACTACAAATGCAAATAAAATAAAATAACTGAAAATGAAAAGGTTGTGAAACTTATATGGAGAGAAATGTGTTTACTTAGATTTCCTTACTCCCTAACTATCTTTTACCGGTTGATTAGTGTGTATTAATTGCGTGGATGACGGGTGTATTCCTTAATACCAATCGTGGGGTGGTGTACGTACTTCCCCAACTCTACAAGCTCCTACTTCACTCCTATGTCGAGCTGGCTAAGAAGCTCCTAACATGGGATCACTAGAATTCGCTCATGCATTAAATACAACCATAAAAACCTTAGTACGCATTGGTTCATGTTTCTTAAGACGTTCAAGCAAGTTACCGTATAGGAAGTTAGCCAGTTTTCTTAAGCCTAACATCGATAAACAATCATCCAATACAATTAATAACACACCAACAACCAATAATCAATAGTTAGGTTTCATTAGATCTAAGCAAACACAAGATAAATCTAGCCTAGCATGTTAATTAAAGGACAAGAACAAGATATAATCAAACAACACATAGACATATTGAATGATTAAATGATTACTTATCTTCAATTAAACATGGGAGATCCAAGGGTATAAAACCCTTAAAAATGGCAGAAAATTCGTCTTAGGGTTTCTCCTCACAAAGTTGCACACTAATGACTAAAAATTGCAAAACTATATATAGAGTTTAGGGGCTGACGGCGTCACATTGTAGATCTTGACGCCGTCACCTCGCCGTGGCTAGGGTTCCCGGATGGTCTTCCTACCGCCGTCCCTCTTTAGTCCTCCAAAATCCGCTCTGGCCTATCAAGGGTTGACGCCGTCAGATTTGTGCTTGACGCCGTCTCTCTTTAACTTAAACCGTGATGGCCTTGATCACCTTAAAGGGTGACGCCGTCAGACTTTCCATTGCAAAACTCTCTGGCGCGTCACGTGTATTTTTCATATCCACCTCTTTTGCCAAGCCATGACGCCGTCTGGAACAATTCTTGACGCCGTCATGTGTACTTTTCCAGCAGCTTTGGAGACTTTGTCGTTTTCTTCACTTTTATACTCCAAAAACGTCCAAAATGCTTCCTTTTCCAGATTTCTTCTCCAAAGTACCTAAAATGACAAAAGGAACGATTTAGGGCAATATTTGATCAAATAAATACGATTTAGGGCTTAAATGACCCCCTAAAAGCGGTACACTTTTCGCTTCATCAAATACCCTTACACTTGAGATTTGCTTGTCCTCAAGCAAATGCGCATTTATTCTAATCAAAATACAAGTTAGGGGTCATTTAACGCTAATATAAAAGTAATTACAACAAATAGTCGTTCCACTTTAATCATAATAAGCACGGAGATTACACACTAGCACCTCACAAGTAGTGTTTAGATACTCACATCTCTCAGGTGTCATAAAAGTATATCACATAAATGAAAACGGATAATATCTCTCACTACCTGTCATAGCAAATAGATTACCATAGGCTTGGGAAAGGATCGAAAACCTTCTCCACTAGGCGTAAGCACCTAAGATAAACTATCAAAGAGGGCTTTTACATGGGTTATAACATGAGGTGTAGGGATATGATAAACAAGGTTTTGTTGGATAAGGGATATTTTACTGGTGGCGAGTTAAAGATCTTGATTAATTACATGTACAATATGGCGTTGCTAAGCCAAGACTAGACTCGACTTAAGCTAAAAACAAAATAACAAAAACATAAAATAAACATAAATGAAACGGGATGGTAGTCCGTATGTTTTTTCTACTTTTCTTTTTCTCATTTTTTTGTATTTTTCTTGATTTTTTTTTTTCATACACTCTTGCCCTACCATCCAAAATAATACATCGTAGGGGCGTTGCATTCCCCTTACACTTGAGCTTTTACATAACTTTACAAATAACTATTCTAATGACTCGAATTAAGATAATCGAAACACTTGGAGTACTTTTAAAATATTTAGCACATATGGGGGTAATAATGTTGTTCTTCCCCATTACTCCATTACACTAGTACTTTACCCATGAGTCCCAATCGTCCCAAAACAATATGTACAAGGATATGACTCGACTTAGCAACCATGTAATCAATTAGATAATTAACTTGGGGTTTAAACAAATGTTGTCACAATAATGCACTAAAAATGAGTGCATACAAGGTAGACTAAGGCGATTTGGGTGTACATTTAAGTGGGGTGTAACAAATTCTTCCTTTAAGTAAAATGCTTAAAGTTAGAAACGAAAAGATAGGCTCTGAGGGGTGTACTAGGGGTATCGTGCACTAAAAATGAGTACAACGCAAAGGGTGTAGGAGAATTACTTGACCAATGTAGCCAATGTAATTATAACAAAAACACAGGTGTAAAACAATGGGTTAATCCTAAAGCCTCTTATCATGTAGTAAATCTAACTACACGAATGTAGTCTCACTTGTGGCCTCGGAATGGTCCTAACACAAGTTCTAGAATCTAAGTGCTACCGGTACACACATCATAGCATAAATGCTTTTCCTACCAATTCTAAGGGCGAACCTCACATATTTGGGGGTGGAAAATTTTTTAGTGGCACGGTTTTGTGCTAGTCATATAACTCCTATCCGTGAGACGCTCATTAAGACCAAAGTTTCACTCCTATATGTTGTAAAAAAATTTAAATTTGGCACTAAAATTGCTCTAACAAGTATTTATCTCAGTTTTATTACACATCTACCATCAAACAAACAAAAATCAAGTGCAATTGTATTCTCTAAGGTATCATCATTTACCCTCCCCTTACACTTAAGCTGAACATTGTCCCCAATGTTCATTCAAAGGATGTAAAAGTAAATAAGGTAAAAGAATGAAAACAAATACTCCCCTGATTCGTTCGATGTGGATAATCCGGTAACATGGTTAATTCCTCCTCCAAGAAAATGAACGTTGAAAGCTTCCCTTCCGAAATATAAATCATCTTCTTGTCCAATATAACCTGTTAATCCTGAGAAAACAAACACAAAAAAAACCCAAAGCATCAACCTGAACAAAGAAAACTCACAACTAGATGTAATTCCAGACTTAGAAATAAAAACAAAACAATTAAAGATATAATGCTTGTAGAATGAATATTTGCAGATTTCCTGGAGTTTATAAAACTAAAGATTTAACAAAAACTTTATGACTCCGGTAGAAAAACAAAACTTGCAAAATTTCCAGAATTTTACACTTGACGCTGTCAGAAGTGACCTGCAGAAATTTTATGGTTAGTTTCCGGAAAATTTCTGGAAAAACTTATGCCTCACTTCCTGGAAATCCTGCAAAATATTCATTATGACTCGATACAAACATTTGACTCTAACAATTACTAGTATGCATGCTCATTTAATATTGTTGTGATTCATGTTCAATCTTGTTCTTGTAAACAAATTTGGATTCCCTTACATTTATCTTTTGCAAAATACCTTTATATGTAGTTAAGACGAAGTTAAAAACAAAATAAAGCATTTTCACAATTTACTTTGAAACATGAGCACAAACAATAACAATTAAACTTGCATACGGAAACAAATAAAATCAAACAAACAAACAAACAAACAAATAAAGCTTGGGTTGCCTCCCAAGAAGCGCTTGTTTTTGTTCGAGTCACGAGCCTGACTCTACCCTTATTTAACGGAAATAAGGGAGGTTTTCCCTACACTTAGGATTAAGTGCGGGTGGAAGTAGCGATACACACCCTTAGGGTGGAAATATGCCACGTGAGGTGAAGGGGGTGAGTGAATGGCTTCCTTCATCCTAAAACTACCCGGATAATATTGGTTTATGGGTGGGTCGGTTCCTCTTTTGTCTCCTAGATGTAAATCTAAGGATGAAAAGTTGTGTAAAGGTTGAGGTTCCGGCTCATCAACACTAGGAAATTCCCTAGAACTAAGAGTAGGGTCATCACTAAAAGTGTTCAAACCTATATCCTCTAGTTGTGCTTGGTCCAAGGGTTCTACCTCCATCGGGATTCCTAAAGTCTCTTCTACTTCTTCCGGGTAAGTCACGGGCGGTGTGGGTGCCTCAAATGATGGTTGAGTATTTTGTGGGCTTATGGTGTTTACCTCATCATTCCACATGTCAAGATCACCTATATCCTCATCAATTGTTTTCTTAGGTAGTGATGATAACAAACCTAGCGCTTCATCCAACTTATGGTTTATTGCTTCGGCTCTATCCACAATTCCTTGGCAAACTAGGTCGCTTTTCCTATTGGCCTCACTAAGATGAGATCCTAAACATGGAGGTTGTTCATAAGAATCTATCCTAGGTGAAGGCTCATATGATTCATAGGTGTCTCTAAATGAGGTATTATGAACTCCTTGGTGTTCTAGCCACTCAACCATATCTTGCAATCTTAGAAGTCTAAGTGAAAAGTCCATTTGAAGCAAATTACAAACAAAATCACAAAGAAAAGATAGACTACGAGAAAGCTACAAAATAAAAAGAAAAAATCTCACTTGATAGGAATCTTGTGAGTAGACCTAATAAAAATAAAATTTCAACCTAAGCAATAACTACTCCCCGGCAGCGGCGCCAAAAACTTGATGCGTGGTTTTGCGACCTTACAACAGGTTTTACCTCTCGAGGGATCTCAAGAGGCTTGCAATCCCCACCAGGCAGTGTACCTGACCGATGTAGTATAGTGAAGTGGCAAGTACCGGGGGATTGATCGTTCTCTAGGGGAATAGTGTTGTTAGGATTGAAAAACTACTCTAATAGGTCTAAGGGTGAGGAAGATTCTTTTTTGTATTTTTATATTTTTTTATAAAAGCAAGTAAAATCTCGGGTTTGAAAGAGTGGGCGGAATTAGTTGCTAGTCAACTAACCCAAATGACTACAAATGCAAATAAAATAAAATAACTGAAAATGAAAAGGTTGTGAAACTTATATGGAGAGAAATGTGTTTACTTAGATTTCCTTACTCCCTAACTATCTTTTACCGGTTGATTAGTGTATATTAATTGCGTGGATGACGGGTGTATTCCTTAATACCAATCGTGGGGTGGCGTACGTACTTCCCCAACTCTACAAGCTCCTACTTCACTCCTATGTCGAGCCGGCTAAGAAGCTCCTAACATGGGATCACTAGAATTCGCTCATGCATTAAATACAACCATAAAAACCTTAGTACGCATTGGTTCATGTTTCTTAAGACGTTCAAGCAAGTTACCGTATAGGAAGTTAGCCAGTTTTCTTAAGCCTAATATCGATAAACAATCATCCAATACAATTAATAACACACCGACAACCAATAATCAATAGTTAGGTTTCATTAGATCTAAGCAAACACAAGATAAATCTAGCCTAGCATGTTAATTAAAGGACAAGAACAAGATATAATCAAACAACACATAGACATATTGAATGATTAAATGATTACTTATCTTCAATTAAACATGGGAGATCCAAGGGTATAAAACCCTTAAAAATGGCAGAAAATTTGTCTTAGGGTTTCTCCTCACAAAGTTGCACACTAATGACTAAAAATTGCAAAACTATATATAGAGTTTAGGGGCTGACGGCGTCACATTGTAGATCTTGACGCCGTCACCTCACCGCGGCTAGGGTTCCCGGATGGTCTTCCTGACGCCGTCCCTCTTTAGTCCTCCAAAATCCGCTCTGGCCTATCAAGGGTTGACGCCGTCAGATTTGTGCTTGACGCCGTCTCTCTTTAACTTAAACCGTGGTGGCCTTGATCACCTTAAAGGGTGACGCCGTCAGACTTTCCATTGTAAAACTCTCTGGCGCGTCACGTGTATTTTTCATATCCACCTCTTTTGCCAAGCCATGACGTCGTCTGGAACAATTCTTGACGCCGTCATGTGTACTTTTCCAGCAGCTTTGGAGACTTTGTCGTTTTCTTCACTTTTATGCTCCAAAAACGTCCAAAATGCTTCCTTTTCCAGATTTCTTCTCCAAAGTACCTAAAATGACAAAAGGAACGATTTAGGGCAATATTTGATCAAATAAATACGATTTAGGGCTTAAATGACCCCCTAAAAGCGGTACACTTTTCGCTTCATCACACACACACACTCTCTTTACAATAGATTATGAGGCATCCACAAGACTTATAAGGGACTTCATAGAATAAGAGTGTGTGTGGTGATATATAGCGACACAGCCAACACCAAGTCAATTGGTGGGCTTTTCTTTGGGCTCTTGTGTGGGCTAATGTTAGCACTACACTTATACTTTAAGATACTAACACTTCTAATGCCATTAGCCCACTAACTAGACTAAACATTACACTTGACACTTAAGTTCCATTAACAAATGACCATCACTTTCACAATTAAATAAATTAATTGCTAACAGATATAGCCGAACAGCAAAAAACACAAAATATGGATGATATGAAACGTACCTCTTGAGACGAATTACGTACGCAAAAACCACTCGGACTGACTGGAAAAGTTCGTTCGGAAAATCGCTAGCGGAAAGTGTGTCAGTAGAAAGCAGAGAATTACGGTGGTAAAAATAGAACAAATGACCCTATTTATAGGCAGAAATTAGGAGTACGAAGCGTCGCGTCATGTCAGACGGTGACGTGGCTCTCTCTCATCCACATGATGGAAGCATGTATACGTGTCCAAATCCTATGGCCACAGTAAAATAACAGCGATCCTTAAAATGAAACAATAATGATTTTTGGCGGGTTGTACATAAAGTCCAGCCCACAAAACCAAACGGACCAACCCCCACGGAAAAGTTGAAGCAGAAATACGAGATTTTCACATAGTATCACAATATCGGTGTAACCGATACTATGATACTGGGGGGACATGTTGGCGTATGTGTCCGGATGACCCATCTTGTCCGGTCGTCCGAACGACATGACGTACGTCCGAACGAAATGACGTCCTTCGGACCTTCATTTAACCTCATTGTCCAGAACAACCCTTATCACTTAGACAGATGGCAACAGCAGTCAGACCGCCGCCACCCCAGATTTCATGGGATCATGTCTGTGACGTATCTCCTCAAAATTCGGCGCCGCCATCACAGGTATCAAAGCTGGGTAGTATAAATACCTAGCTCATTTACAACTCTCAACTAACTTTTACCATTTGCATTTACTCCCAATCATTATCTAACCTTTCGGACTATCCAATACTTACTCTCACGCCGGGCTTGGTCCTGGGATGACACCCGGGGCGAGTCTAACGTGCGTGTTTCTTGAGTGTAGGTGCTTCGGGACATTGGCAAGACCTCGTCCGGAAGATCTAACCTCAGTTCCGAACAACCCGCAGGTTTTTACCTCAACACAACTCTAAACTTGATCACTGTTGGAACTCAACGCATCTCGGTGAACATTGCAAGATACCAAAATGGTCGTAACAACTCAACATGACAACAACCTCATAACTTGACATACCACCATCAACCACAGAACACCTAGGAACCTCGCCACCTCGCCAACATACCCACCGGTAAATTCTATGACACATTTTAAACACCAAAACACCATCAAAAACATCACAACCACCTAAACCCATTACCATACACTCGTGTCCTGATCTCACAACATCACTTGAACACTCCTTAGTCGGTGAGCTCTTTACAATCGATACCTTACCCAACCTCCACACCATTTGAACCGAAAATGGCCTATCTGATATCAGAGTTAAATACCTCGGTGGCTTCTATGCTCTAATCATACTTAACCAACACATCACATTCGACACTTTCCTCTCAAATGCATCAATAGTCAATTGCTTTAAAACCCTAAACCCATGGAATGACAAATTTTATCTTAAAGATAGATTGACTTGGCTAGCCATCGAAGGGTTACCCCCACAAGCTTGGCATAAAGCCGCTGTCACGAAAATTGCCAGAGATTGGGGTGAGATGGTTTTTCCCAAAAAATGTGATGACTCAAATAACAACCTTGTCACTGGAAGGGTTTGTATACGCACTAGTCACATGGTGTTCATTCAACACACCTTGCCAGTAATTGTGGATGGGATCAATGTTTTTGTTAGAGTGCAAGAAATTCTAGATGAATGCGATGAATTCATTCCCCTAGTAAAGCCGGTTTCAACAGAAGAGGATGACGAGGTTGCCACAAATCAAAGAGATGATGAAGACGACGAGGAGGACCTATATGATGATGACTCGGACAACGGCATGTTCTATGATGATATCGCTGATGAATACAAAAATGAAGGGGGATGGATTAAGAATGATGATATTGAATCTTCAACTAGAACATACAAAAGTTCTGATGATGTGGTTGAAAAAGTACGGCGAAATTCGAATCTTCAGGCGAGTCCACAAAGTCAAACCTCGAACAATGCAGAGTCACAAATAAGGAATGCAATTCATGAGATTTCCTCATCTTTTGTTTTGGATTCCCAAATTAATGAAACGACAGCCTCGGGGACCACACTTGCAGAAGATAGCATAGAGAGAGGAGATACACCAGTCCACCAAACTGACGGCAAAAGGTACGTTTCTTCTACTAATTGTAATATGGAGGACCCCTCTAATTCTTCTCACAAAAGTTTACAAAAGGTTACTGATAACTCACCTAGCCAAATTAAACCCAACGAGCCCATACCCCACATTTCTCATTTCCCTAATATTTGGCCCACCATAAACTCTCCCACACATAACACTATTCGGCCTAATTCCAGAAAAATCACTTGTGTGTACAAAAGATCAAAAAACATTTACAATACCTCTGTTTCCTCCCCTGCTCCCTACAATATTCCCACACTCAAACCTTATCCCAAAAAACCAACCAAATTCACATCACTTAAACTCATTCACCCAATCTATGGTATCAAAACACACACAACCAAGAGTAAATCTAGCTCACGTAACACCATTTCTTCCTCTTCCAACACCTCCCTCTCCAATAATGATTCTAACATCCAACGGTGCAACAAGAGGTTAATTGATGAACTCAAATAAGTACATTTTATTACTATCATTTATCCTATTAATTTGACTTGTTTTACTATATTATGTATAAGGATTGATACTTAATCGTTTACTTTTGTAATTCTCAGGTAAAAACAAGCATTTGGTGAAACTTGGCGATTTTGGACTAATTATGGAGCAAAACGTGCATAAAGTTGAAGGTCTACTGACATGGACAAGATCAAGTCAATTTTGCTCCAGATGCGCCGCATCTCACTCTCGACATGCGCCGCATCTCTATCAAGATGTCACCAGATACGATCCAAGATACAAGAGGACATGAGCCGCATCTAATCATGGAGTTACGCCGCATCTTCTGGCGGTGTACGAATATTCCTGAATATTATAATCTTGGACCCCACGCGAAGTTAAGTACATGCGCCGCATCTACTTAGTAGATGCGCCGCATCTTCCCTCAGACAGAAACTATAAATACCCCGTAGACCAGACGAATTAAAAGTTCCGGAAAACCTAAAACCGAAGTTCGAACAGGAGAAACAAAGGACGAATTCAGTCAAGGAGGCAGCACAAGACACACCCAAATCAAAGATACAAGAGCTGTAAGAAGGTGCTGCATGTGTTTAATTCATTAAGTAGTTTTGTTTTATTGTGTTAGCAAACTTTAATTCATCAGGATTGGTGGCTTGTGTAATGTGACAACGAAAGATTGCACTCCCTTTAATACTTGCTTTCCCATCAATTAAAGTTTATATGTTGATGTCTTTGGTTACTACTTATTAGTGCATTGATAACCTCTGTGTTTATTAGTGGCTTGCGGGCATTTGACTGCGGGACATAATGTGGCTCCCACGGTTATTACTAAATTGATCACTTAGGAATAACTTTTAGACATAAGTAATCATTAAGGGTTTACTCGCCGATAAGAATAGGACCAACGAGAAAGGGTTAACTACATACACTTCATATAAAGCTATCAATAAAACAAGTGACAATCTACTTAATCATAAGGACAGCCCTCTTATTGTCTCGAGTATTTATCTGTGTACGTGTGTGCTACTTGCTGATTCGTGCCTATTGGTTTATTTTATTATTTAATTGCAAACAAATCGTGCCAGTCTCTCAGGCTGAAACCCCCTTGCGTTAGGATATTAAAATACTGATTAGAATAACGAGATAATACGTTCCACTCTTAGTGATCGACACTCTACTTACCATTATCTTCATACTGACCGGGTACACTGCTCGTTAAGTGTGTGTGTTATTGATAAGTCGGCTAAATATAAATTTAAAACTTGAGTAGGCATTAAAACTGCCAAAACTTTACTCCAACGCACGCCCATTGATGCGTGGTTTTGCAACCTTACAACAGGTTTTACCTCTCAAGGGATCTTGAGAAGTTTGCAATCCCCACCAGGCAGTGTACCTGACCGTTGTAGTATAGTAAAGTGGCAAGTACCGGGGGATTGATCGTTCAACTCAAAGAATAGTGTTCGTTAGGATTGAAATTATTCTAACTAGGTCTAGAGGTGATGGATGATTCTTTTTGTACTTTTATATTTTATGGAAAGCAAGTAAAAATCTCGTGTTTTGGAAGAAGGGGCGGAATTAGTTGATAATCAACTAACCCAAAAGCTACTAACTAAACTAATATGCAAGAAAAGTAAACTAGGGTCCTACACGGGAAGTGAAGCATGTCTACCTATGATGTATTACTCCTTGCTAGCTATCCAATTCTACCTATTGAATTGTCACACCTTGTTTTAATTGACGGGTTGTATTCCTTAATACCATTCGTGGGGTGGCGTACGTACTTCCCCAACTCTATAAGCTCCTACTTCACTCCTATGTCGAGCCGGCTAAGAAGCTCCTAACATGGGATCACTAGAATTCGCTCATGCATTAAATACAACCAAATAAACCCAGTACGCATTGGTTCATGTTTCTTAAGACGCTCAAGCAAGTTACCGTATAGGAGGTTAGCCAGTTTTCTTAAGCCTAACATCGATATCACCCAATCAAAACAAGAAACAATAGGAAGAAAGAATTATAAACTAAACCAACTAGATCTATTGAAGTTGCCACGCCCTAATTGATGGAGATGGACACACACATCAACAAGAAATCAATAAGATCTAATTGATTATATACAAGTTTCATACAATCATAAGTAGACACAAGGTGATTTAGCCAAGCATAATTAATGAAGAGCAATCAACAATGATCATAATTGAAGACATAACATAAGATTGAATCGATTAAAAAACCATTACAAGATGTTTATGGCATGATTAGGACCCTCTAAGTTGCTGGAAAAACACCTACCTAAACCCTAGAATCGGACTTAGGGTTTAGGGCTTACAAATAATGAAGTTATGATGTTGTATTTATAGGCAGTTTGCTGTCCGAGGGGTTCTGACGGCGTCAGCCTTAACAAGTGATGGCGTCAGCTCCTCTTTTTCACCAAATTGTAGATCTTTTCGTCCCGATTCCGTGGCCTCTTGAATCACCAAAATCCGAGTTCGTATGAAGATTTTATGGGCAAAACAGTAACAGCCACTCCGCGCGCGAGTTGTGATTGTCTTGATTAACTTGTGGCGGTTTCACTAAGGTTCCTTCTCGTGTAAGAATACTTTGACGCCGTCACTCTATATCTTCTGACGTCGTCAGGATGAGTCCTGACGCCGTCACCTTCAAGATCTTCTGGGCCGTCTCTTTATAAATTAAACCGTGACCACCTATGGCGTCACAAAGCGTGACGCCGTCAGACTTCCAATGCAAATCTCACTGGCTTATCATGTGTATTTTTCATATCCACCTTTTTTGCCAATACATGACGCCGTCAAGAGCAAATCCTGACGCCGTCCAAGGTACTTTTCAGCCGGTTTTTGAGACTTTGTCGTTTTCTTCACTTTTATGCTCCAAAAACGTCCAAAATGCTTCCTTTTCCAGATTTCTTCTCAAAAGTACCTAAAATGACAAAAGGAACGATTTAGGGCAATATTTGATCAAATAAATACGATTTAGGGCTTAAATGACCCCTTAAAAGCGGTACACTTTTCGCTTCATCAAATACCCTTACACTTGAGATTTGCTTGTTCTCAAGCAAATGCGCTTTTATTCTAATCAAAATACAAGTTATGGGTCATTTAATGCTAACATAAAAGTAATTACAACAAACAGTCGTTCCACTTTAATCATAATAAGCACGGAGATTACATACTAGCACCTCACAAGTAGTGTTTAGATACTCACATCTCTCAGGTGTCATCAAAATAAATCTCATAAATGAAAACGGATAATATCTCTCACTACCTGTCATAGCAAATAGATTACCATAGGCTTGGGAAAGGATCGAAAACCTCCTCCACTAGGCGTAAGCACCTAAGATAAACTATCAAAGAGGGATTTTACATGGGTTATAACGTTAGGTGTAGGGATATGATAAACACGGATTTGTTGGATAAGGGATATTTTACTGGTGGCGAGTTAAAGATCTTGATTAATTACATGTACTATACAATGTTGCTAAGCCAAGACTCGACTCGATCTTAAGTTAAAAACAAAATAACAAAAACATAAAATAAAATAAAATGAAACGGGATGGTAGTCCGTATGTTTTTTCTACTTTTCTTTTTCTTATTTTTTTGTATTTTTCTTGATTTTTTCGATTTTTTTTTTTTTTTTTTTTTTTTTTTTTTTTTTTTTGACATACACTTTTGCCCTACCATCCAAAATAATACATCATAGGGGCGTTGCATTCCCCTTACACTTGAATTTTTACTTAACTTTACAAATAACTATTCTAATGACTCGAATTAAGATAATCAAAACACTTGGAGTACTTTTTAAAATATTTAGCACATATGGGGGTAATAAATGATGTTCTTCCCCATTACTCCATTATACTAGTACTTTACCCATGAGTCCCAATCGTCCCAAAACAATATGTACAAAGATATGACTCAACTTAGCAACCATGTAATCAACTAGATAATTAACTTGGGTTTTAAACAAATGTTGTCACAATAATGCACTAAAAATGAGTGCATACAAGGTAGGCTAAGGCGATTTGGGTGTACATTTTAGTGGGGTGTAACAAATTCTTCCTTTAAGTAAAATGCTTAAAGGTCGAAACGAAAAGATAGGCTCTGAGGGGTGTACTAGGGGTATCGTGTACTAAAAATAAGTACAACGCAAAGGTGTGGGAGAATTACTTGACCAATGTAGCCAATGTAATTATACAAAAAACACAGGTGTAAAACAATGGGTTAATCCTAATGCCTCTTATCATGTAGTAAATCTAACTACACGAATGTAGTCTCACTTGTGGTCTCGGAATGGTCCTAACGCAAGTTCTAGAATCTAAGTGCTACCGGTACACACATCATAGCATAAATGCTTTTCCTACCAATTCTAGGGGCGAACCTCACATATTTGGGGGTGGAAAATTTTTTAGTGGTACGGTTTTGTGCTAGTCATATAACTCCTATCCGTGAGACGCTCATTAAGATCAAAGTTTCACTCCTATATGTTGTAAAAAAAATTAAATTTGGCACTAAAATTGCCTTAACAGGTATTTCTCTCAGTTTTATTACACATCTACCATTAAACAAACAAAAATCAAGCGTAATTGTATTCTCTAAAGTATCGTACTTTTACCCCCCCTTACACTTAAGATGAACATTGTCCCCAATGTTCAAATAACAAGATGTAAAAGTGAAAAGGTAAAAGAATGAAATCAAATACTCCCCTGATTCGTTCGGTGGATAAAGAGGTAACATGGTTAGATCTTCTTCCAAGGTAATGTAGAAGCTTCAAGACTAATGCATCGCCAAAAGCTTGATTCCACATACATCTCCTTGTCCAAAATAACCTGTTAATCCTGAGAAAACAAACAAGAAAAACCAAAGCATCAAACCGAACAAAGACAACTCACAACTAGGTGTAATTCCAGACTTAGAAATAAAACAATTAAAGATATAATGCTTGCGGAATGAATGTTTTGCAGATTCCTGGAGTTTATAAGTTAGAGATTTAATAAAAACTTTTTATGATTCCGGTAGAAAAACAAAACTTTCAAAAATTTCAGAAAATTAAAACCTGACGCCGTCAGGTTGTAAGGCCTGACGCCGTCAGAAATGATCTGACAGAATTCTCATGTTAAGTTTCCGGAAAATTTCTGGAAAAACCTATACCTTACTTCCTGGAATTCCTGCAAAACTTCATTATGACTCGATACAAGCATTTGACTCAAACAAATACTAATATGCATGCTTATATCTCATTGTTATCGTTCATGTTCAATCTTGTTCTTAAAAACAAATTTGGATTTCCCTTACACTTATCTTTTGCAAAATACCTTTATATGTAGTTAAGACGAAGTTAAAAACAAAATAAAGCATTTTCACAATTTATATTTGAGACATGAACAGTAAACAAAAAGAATAAGAAATGCATACGGAAACAAATAAAATTAAATAAACCAACAATCAAACAAATAAAGCAAATAAAGCTTGGGTTGCCTCCCAATAAGCGCTTGTTTTTGTTCGAGTCACGAGCCTGACTCTACCCTTATTTAACAAAAATAGGGGAGGTTTTCCCTACACTTAGGATTAAGTGCGGGTGAAAGTAGCGATACACACCCTTAGGGTGGAAATATGCCACGTGAGGTGAAGGGGGTGAGTGAATGGCTTCCTTCATCCTAAAACTACCCGGATAATATTGGTTGATGGGTGGGTCGGTTCCTCTTTTTTCTCCTAGATGTAAATCTAAGGATGAAAAGTTGTGTAAAGGTTGAGGTTCCAATTCATCAACACTAGGAAATTCCCTAGAACTATGAGTAAGGTCATCACTAAAAGTGTGCAAACCTATATCCTCTAGTTGTGCTTGGTCCAAGGGTTCTACCTCCATCGGGATTCCTAAAGTCTCTTCTACTTCTTCCGGGTAAGTCACGGGCAGTGTGGGTGCCTCAAATGATGGTTGAGTATTTTGTGGGCTTATGGTGTTTACCTCATTATTCCACGTGTCAAGATCACCTATATCCTCGTCAATTGTTTTCACAGGTAGTGATAATAACAAACCTAGTGCTTCATCCAACTTATGATTTATTGATACGGCTCTATCCACAATTCCTTGGCAAACTAGGTCGCTTTTCCTATTAGCCTCACTAAAACAAGATCCTAAACATGGAGGTTGTTCATAAGAATCTATCCTCGGTGAAGGCTCATATGATTCATAAGTGTCTCTAAATGAGGTATTTTGAACTTCTTGGTGTTCTAGCCACTCAACCATATCTTGCAATCTTAGAAATCTAAGTGAAAAGTCCATTTGAAGCAAATTACAAACAAAATCACAAAGAAAAGATAGACTACGAGAAAGCTACAAAATAAAAAGAAAAAATCTCACTTGATAGGAATCTTGTGAGTAGACCTAATAAAAGTAAAATTTCAACCTAAGCAATAACTACTCCCGGGCTGCGGCGCCAAAAACTTGATGCGTGGTTTTGCAACCTTACAACAGGTTTTACCTCTCAAGGGATCTTGAGAAGTTTGCAATCCCCACCAGGCAGTGTACCTGACCGTTGTAGTATAGTAAAGTGGCAAGTACCGGGGGATTGATCGTTCAACTCAAAGAATAGTGTTCGTTAGGATTGAAATTATTCTAACTAGGTCTAGAGGTGATGGATGATTCTTTTTGTACTTTTATATTTTATGGAAAGCAAGTAAAAATCTCGTGTTTTGGAAGAAGGGGCGGAATTAGTTGATAATCAACTAACCCAAAAGCTACTAACTAAACTAATATGCAAGAAAAGTAAACTAGGGTCCTACACGGGAAGTGAAGCATGTCTACCTATGATGTATTACTCCTTGCTAGCTATCCAATTCTACCTATTGAATTGTCACACCTTGTTTTAATTGACGGGTTGTATTCCTTAATACCATTCGTGGGGTGGCGTACGTACTTCCCCAACTCTATAAGCTCCTACTTCACTCCTATGTCGAGCCGGCTAAGAAGCTCCTAACATGGGATCACTAGAATTCGCTCATGCATTAAATACAACCAAATAAACCCAGTACGCATTGGTTCATGTTTCTTAAGACGCTCAAGCAAGTTACCGTATAGGAGGTTAGCCAGTTTTCTTAAGCCTAACATCGATATCACCCAATCAAAACAAGAAACAATAGGAAGAAAGAATTATAAACTAAACCAACTAGATCTATTGAAGTTGTCACGCCCTAATTGATGGAGATGGACACACACATCAACAAGAAATCAATAAGATCTAATTGATTATATACAAGTTTCATACAATCATAAGTAGACACAAGGTGATTTAGCCAAGCATAATTAATGAAGAGCAATCAACAATGATCATAATTGAAGACATAACATAAGATTGAATCGATAAACAAACCATTACAAGATGTTTATGGCATGATTAGGACCCTCTAAGTTGCTGGAAAAACACCTACCTAAACCCTAGAATCGGACTTAGGGTTTAGGGCTTACAAATAATGAAGTTATGATGTTGTATTTATAGGCAGTTTGCTGTCCGAGGGGTTCTGACGGCGTCAGCCTTAACAAGTGACGGCGTCAGCTCCTCTTTTTCACCAAATTGTAGATCTTTTCGTCCCGATTCCGTGGCCTCTTGAATCACCAAAATCCGAGTTCGTATGAAGATTTTATGGCCAAAACAGTAACAGCCACTCCGCGCGCGAGTTGTGATTGTCTTGATTAACTTGTGGCGGTTTCACTAAGGTTCCTTCTCGTGTAAGAATACTTTGACGCCGTCACTCTATATCTTCTGACGTCGTCAGGATGAGTCCTGACGCCGTCACCTTCAAGATCTTCTGGGCCGTCTCTTTATAAATTAAACCGTGACCACCTATGGCGTCACAAAGCGTGACGCCGTCAGACTTCCAATGCAAATCTCACTGGCTTATCATGTGTATTTTTCATATCCACCTTTTTTGCCAATACATGACGCCGTCAAGAGCAAATCCTGACGCCGTCCAAGGTACTTTTCAGCCGGTTTTTGAGACTTTGTCGTTTTCTTCACTTTTATGCTCCAAAAACGTCCAAAATGCTTCCTTTTCCAGATTTCTTCTCAAAAGTACCTAAAATGACAAAAGGAACGATTTAGGGCAATATTTGATCAAATAAATACGATTTAGGGCTTAAATGACCCCTTAAAAGCGGTACACTTTTCGCTTCATCAAATACCCTTACACTTGAGATTTGCTTGTCCTCAAGCAAATGCGCTTTTATTCTAATCAAAATACAAGTTATGGGTCATTTAATGCTAACATAAAAGTAATTACAACAAACAGTCGTTCCACTTTAATCATAATAAGCACGGAGATTACATACTAGCACCTCACAAGTAGTGTTTAGATACTCACATCTCTCAGGTGTCATCAAAATAAATCTCATAAATGAAAACGGATAATATCTCTCACTACCTGTCATAGCAAATAGATTACCATAGGCTTGGGAAAGGATCGAAAACCTCCTCCACTAGGCGTAAGCACCTAAGATAAACTATCAAAGAGGGATTTTACATGGGTTATAACGTTAGGTGTAGGGATATGATAAACACGGATTTGTTGGATAAGGGATATTTTACTGGTGGCGAGTTAAAGATCTTGATTAATTACATGTACTATACAATGTTGCTAAGCCAAGACTCGACTCGATCTTAAGTTAAAAACAAAATAACAAAAACATAAAATAAAATAAAATGAAACGGGATGGTAGTCCGTATGTTTTTTCTACTTTTCTTTTTCTTATTTTTTTGTATTTTTCTTGATTTTTTCGATTTTTTTTTTTTTTTTTTTTTTTTTTTTTTTTTTTTTTTTTTTTTGACATACACTTTTGCCCTACCATCCAAAATAATACATCATAGGGGCGTTGCATTCCCCTTACACTTGAATTTTTACTTAACTTTACAAATAACTATTCTAATGACTCGAATTAAGATAATCAAAACACTTGGAGTACTTTTTAAAATATTTAGCACATATGGGGGTAATAAATGATGTTCTTCCCCATTACTCCATTATACTAGTACTTTACCCATGAGTCCCAATCGTCCCAAAACAATATGTACAAAGATATGACTCAACTTAGCAACCATGTAATCAACTAGATAATTAACTTGGGTTTTAAACAAATGTTGTCACAATAATGCACTAAAAATGAGTGCATACAAGGTAGGCTAAGGCGATTTGGGTGTACATTTTAGTGGGGTGTAACAAATTCTTCCTTTAAGTAAAATGCTTAAAGGTCGAAACGAAAAGATAGGCTCTGAGGGGTGTACTAGGGGTATCGTGTACTAAAAATAAGTACAACGCAAAGGTGTGGGAGAATTACTTGACCAATGTAGCCAATGTAATTATAACAAAAACACAGGTGTAAAACAATGGGTTAATCCTAATGCCTCTTATCATGTAGTAAATCTAACTACACGAATGTAGTCTCACTTGTGGTCTCGGAATGGTCCTAACGCAAGTTCTAGAATCTAAGTGCTACCGGTACACACATCATAGCATAAATGCTTTTCCTACCAATTCTAGGGGCGAACCTCACATATTTGGGGGTGGAAAATTTTTTAGTGGTACGGTTTTGTGCTAGTCATATAACTCCTATCCGTGAGACGCTCATTAAGATCAAAGTTTCACTCCTATATGTTGTAAAAAAAATTAAATTTGGCACTAAAATTGCCTTAACAGGTATTTCTCTCAGTTTTATTACACATCTACCATTAAACAAACAAAAATCAAGCGTAATTGTATTCTCTAAAGTATCGTACTTTTACCCCCCCTTACACTTAAGATGAACATTGTCCCCAATGTTCAAATAACAAGATGTAAAAGTGAAAAGGTAAAAGAATGAAATCAAATACTCCCCTGATTCGTTCGGTGGATAAAGAGGTAACATGGTTAGATCTTCTTCCAAGGTAATGTAGAAGCTTCAAGACTAATGCATCGCCAAAAGCTTGATTCCACATACATCTCCTTGTCCAAAATAACCTGTTAATCCTGAAAAACAAACAGAAAAACAAAGCATCAAACGAACAAAGACAACTCACAACTAGGTGTAATTCCAGACTTAGAAATAAAACAATTAAAGATATAATGCTTGCGGAATGAATGTTTTGCAGATTCCTGGAGTTTATAAGTTAGAGATTTAATAAAAACTTTTTATGATTCCGGTAGAAAAACAAAACTTTCAAAAATTTCAGAAAATTAAAACCTGACGCCGTCAGGTTGTAAGGCCTGACGCCGTCAGAAATGATCTGACAGAATTCTCATGTTAAGTTTCCGGAAAATTTCTGGAAAAACCTATACCTTACTTCCTGGAATTCCTGCAAAACTTCATTATGACTCGATACAAGCATTTGACTCAAACAAATACTAATATGCATGCTTATATCTCATTGTTATCGTTCATGTTCAATCTTGTTCTTAAAAACAAATTTGGATTTCCCTTACACTTATCTTTTGCAAAATACCTTTATATGTAGTTAAGACGAAGTTAAAAACAAAATAAAGCATTTTCACAATTTATATTTGAGACATGAACAGTAAACAAAAAGAATAAGAAATGCATACGGAAACAAATAAAATTAAATAAACCAACAATCAAACAAATAAAGCAAATAAAGCTTGGGTTGCCTCCCAATAAGCGCTTGTTTTTGTTCGAGTCACGAGCCTGACTCTACCCTTATTTAACAAAAATAGGGGAGGTTTTCCCTACACTTAGGATTAAGTGCGGGTGAAAGTAGCGATACACACCCTTAGGGTGGAAATATGCCACGTGAGGTGAAGGGGGTGAGTGAATGGCTTCCTTCATCCTAAAACTACCCGGATAATATTGGTTGATGGGTGGGTCGGTTCCTCTTTTTTCTCCTAGATGTAAATCTAAGGATGAAAAGTTGTGTAAAGGTTGAGGTTCCAATTCATCAACACTAGGAAATTCCCTAGAACTATGAGTAAGGTCATCACTAAAAGTGTGCAAACCTATATCCTCTAGTTGTGCTTGGTCCAAGGGTTCTACCTCCATCGGGATTCCTAAAGTCTCTTCTACTTCTTCCGGGTAAGTCACGGGCAGTGTGGGTGCCTCAAATGATGGTTGAGTATTTTGTGGGCTTATGGTGTTTACCTCATTATTCCACGTGTCAAGATCACCTATATCCTCGTCAATTGTTTTCACAGGTAGTGATAATAACAAACCTAGTGCTTCATCCAACTTATGATTTATTGATACGGCTCTATCCACAATTCCTTGGCAAACTAGGTCGCTTTTCCTATTAGCCTCACTAAAACAAGATCCTAAACATGGAGGTTGTTCATAAGAATCTATCCTCGGTGAAGGCTCATATGATTCATAAGTGTCTCTAAATGAGGTATTTTGAACTTCTTGGTGTTCTAGCCACTCAACCATATCTTGCAATCTTAGAAATCTAAGTGAAAAGTCCATTTGAAGCAAATTACAAACAAAATCACAAAGAAAAGATAGACTACGAGAAAGCTACAAAATAAAAAGAAAAAATCTCACTTGATAGGAATCTTGTGAGTAGACCTAATAAAAGTAAAATTTCAACCTAAGCAATAACTACTCCCCGGGCTGCGGCGCCAAAAACTTGATGCGTGGTTTTGCAACCTTACAACAGGTTTTACCTCTCAAGGGATCTTGAGAAGTTTGCAATCCCCACCAGGCAGTGTACCTGACCGTTGTAGTATAGTAAAGTGGCAAGTACCGGGGGATTGATCGTTCAACTCAAAGAATAGTGTTCGTTAGGATTGAAATTATTCTAACTAGGTCTAGAGGTGATGGATGATTCTTTTTGTACTTTTATATTTTATGGAAAGCAAGTAAAAATCTCGTGTTTTGGAAGAAGGGGCGGAATTAGTTGATAATCAACTAACCCAAAAGCTACTAACTAAACTAATATGCAAGAAAAGTAAACTAGGGTCCTACACGGGAAGTGAAGCATGTCTACCTATGATGTATTACTCCTTGCTAGCTATCCAATTCTACCTATTGAATTGTCACACCTTGTTTTAATTGACGGGTTGTATTCCTTAATACCATTCGTGGGGTGGCGTACGTACTTCCCCAACTCTATAAGCTCCTACTTCACTCCTATGTCGAGCCGGCTAAGAAGCTCCTAACATGGGATCACTAGAATTCGCTCATGCATTAAATACAACCAAATAAACCCAGTACGCATTGGTTCATGTTTCTTAAGACGCTCAAGCAAGTTACCGTATAGGAGGTTAGCCAGTTTTCTTAAGCCTAACATCGATATCACCCAATCAAAACAAGAAACAATAGGAAGAAAGAATTATAAACTAAACCAACTAGATCTATTGAAGTTGTCACGCCCTAATTGATGGAGATGGACACACACATCAACAAGAAATCAATAAGATCTAATTGATTATATACAAGTTTCATACAATCATAAGTAGACACAAGGTGATTTAGCCAAGCATAATTAATGAAGAGCAATCAACAATGATCATAATTGAAGACATAACATAAGATTGAATCGATAAACAAACCATTACAAGATGTTTATGGCATGATTAGGACCCTCTAAGTTGCTGGAAAAAACACCTACCTAAACCCTAGAATCGGACTTAGGGTTTAGGGCTTACAAATAATGAAGTTATGATGTTGTATTTATAGGCAGTTTGCTGTCCGAGGGGTTCTGACGGCGTCAGCCTTAACAAGTGACGGCGTCAGCTCCTCTTTTTCACCAAATTGTAGATCTTTTCGTCCCGATTCCGTGGCCTCTTGAATCACCAAAATCCGAGTTCGTATGAAGATTTTATGGCCAAAACAGTAACAGCCACTCCGCGCGCGAGTTGTGATTGTCTTGATTAACTTGTGGCGGTTTCACTAAGGTTCCTTCTCGTGTAAGAATACTTTGACGCCGTCACTCTATATCTTCTGACGTCGTCAGGATGAGTCCTGACGCCGTCACCTTCAAGATCTTCTGGGCCGTCTCTTTATAAATTAAACCGTGACCACTTATGGCGTCACAAAGCGTGACGCCGTCAGACTTCCAATGCAAATCTCACTGGCTTATCATGTGTATTTTTCATATCCACCTTTTTTGCCAATACATGACGCCGTCAAGAGCAAATCCTGACGCCGTCCAAGGTACTTTTCAGCCGGTTTTTGAGACTTTGTCGTTTTTCTTCACTTTTATGCTCCAAAAACGTCCAAAATGCTTCCTTTTCCAGATTTCTTCTCAAAAGTACCTAAAATGACAAAAGGAACGATTTAGGGCAATATTTGATCAAATAAATACGATTTAGGGCTTAAATGACCCCTTAAAAGGGGTACACTTTTCGCTTCATCACCCATCAAGTTTTTGGCGCCGTTGCCGAGGAGTGAATTGTTATTATCTGTTAATTTAATTAGTATTTTAATTAGTTTTTTCTTTTTATTAGATTAATTGCATCATTGTACTATTTTGCATATTTGTTGTATTGTGTGTTAATTGTTTTCTTTTATTTTTGTGTGTTTATTTTCGTTTGTGTGTTTAATTTTTGTTTTTATTTTTCGTATCTTTCTGTTCTGCTATCGTTGTACTGTGCTAAATCAAACGATACGGCGCATCTGATCTCTCAGATACGGCGTATTGCGTTTAATTTTTTTTTAATACAACGCGTTTAATTAATTCGATACGACGCATCTTTTCCCCAAGATACGGCGTATCTGTTTTTAATAAGAAAATTTTTCTAAGCGATAAAGTAATACGACGCATCTGCTTTAGCAGATACGGCGTATCTGTTTTCGATAAAAAAAAATTTCTAAACGTTAACGCCATACGACGCATCTGCTTTCGCAGATACGGCGTATCTATTATTTTAATTAAAAACAGTTTGCGAATTATTAAACAGATACGGCGTATCGATCTCTATCGATACGGCGCATCTTTCTGAATCAAAAATCGATATTTATTTTTAAACGTAACGAAAGTACGGCGCATTAACTTTCGTTAATACGACGCATTTAATATTAATTAGATAAGTTGATTTTTGATTAATTAATTCGATACGGCGCATTCTTAAATTCTAAAGCGGCGTATCTATTTTCTGGATAAAGTCTGATTAAATTTTAACGTATTAAGATACGGCGTATCCAACTTTTTGGATACGGCGCATCGTCTGCAGATATCAGTAACTTTAATTTTTCGTATTCCGTTTTCGTTATTAATTATCTGATATATTACTTTCTCGAGCATACCCTACTGATATTTTTGTGTTGATTTCAGGAAGTGCATGACCAGGAGTTCTACGAAGAACTTGATTCAACCTTTCGAAGATCCTGAACGAGCCCTACATTCGCTTAAAAGGCTTTTCAACACAAGAAGCTTTGATCTTTCAAGTTCACTCGAGCTTGATTACTTTTCTGAAGAAAAAGAGGAAGTTGAAACAGAAACAATGGGCGAAAACACTACTATGGAGGAATACATGAACAATACCCATGCTGATTACACTTCAGGAGTTGCTAGACCTAAGTTTGATGATAATTCGAAATTTGAGTTGAAGGGTCAGTTTCTCAAAGAGCTAAGAGAGAATGCTTTCAGTGGGACGGAACAAGAGGATGCTAATGAGCATGTTGAAAAGGTCCTGGAGATTGCAGATTTGTTTACTTCAGAAGGAGTCAATACCGATCAACTCATGCTAAGAATCTTTCCAATCTCACTAAAAGGAGCTGCTAACAAGTGGCTAAGGAATGAACCTGCTAGTTCAATCACTACATGGGAAGGTTTGAAGAGCAAATTCCTGAAGAGATATTGTCCACCTGCTAAGACTGCTAAAAAGATGGAGGCTATCAATAGTTTCAAGCAAGAGCCTGATGAAACCCTTTATCAAGCTTGGGAACGGTTTAAAGATTTATTGATAAAATGTCCTCAACACTATCTAACCCCTATGCAGGAAATAATATTGTTTTATCAAGGATTAGACGTGCCTACAAGACAGATTTTGGATGCTAAGGGAGCTGTACCTCAAATGAGCGCAACCAATGCTAGGAAAGCAATCCAAGATGCTGCTGATCATTCCCAAAAATGGCACGATGGGACCTCTACTAGATCTAAGAGCAGCACTAATTTTGACGGGATTGCTGCTATTCAAGCTCAATTGGATAAAATTAGTAGAGAGATGAAGAAGCGAGATGAAAGAGCATATGCTGCCCAAGTTGGATGTGAAAAGTGCGAAGGACCTCACTACACTAAAGATTGCCCGAACAAGAATGAAAGTGAGACATTTGAAGAAGCATATTACACCCAATTTGGACAACCATTCCGACCTTCAGGAAGATTTAGGGAAGCTAGTCCGGGATTCTATCAAAAGAACAACTTCAATCCCGCTTATCAAGAAAGGAGGCAGACTTTAGACGATACTTTAAAGCAAATTATGGCCGATGCTGCTAAAAGACATGAAGAGAATACTGCTATGATCAAAGAAATTCGAGCTTCAACGGACACTACTACAAGAAATCAAGGAGCTTCGATCAAAGCATTGGAACAACAAATTGGTCAAATGAGCAAAGTTCTTCAAGAAAGGGGATATGGAAGTTTACCGAGCTCAACTGAAACCAACCCAAGAGATCATGTCAAGGCCATAAGCACCACTGAAGAAGTCACTCCTAATATACCTAGAAGATCGATGAATGGTAATGATGGTGCAAGACCCGAATTTTTCTTTAATTCTTCAATCAGTTTAAGGAGACTACTAAAAGAAAAGACAAAGATTGAAGAGGAGATCAAGGCAACAATGAAAGAAGAGAGCTCTGCAACCGACTTAAATGCCTTGCCTCGTAAAGAAAGAGACCCAGGAAGTTTTACTCTACCTTGTTCTATTAATAATATATCTTTCAATAATGTGTTAGCTGACTTAGGAGCTAGTGTTAGTGTTATGCCTCTTAAGACATTCGCTACCCTAGGACTAGGAAAATTAGCACCAACTAAATTACTTATTGAATTGGCTGATAAAACGGTAAAACGACCTGAAGGGATTGCTAATAATGTGCTAGTTAAGATTGAGCAGTTCATTTTTCCCGTAGACTTTGTTATACTAGACATGCCCGAGGATGTTAAGATTCCTTTAATCCTCGGAAGACCTTTCTTGTCTACTGCCCATGCTAAGATTGATGTGTTTAAAAGAAAAATCTCATTAAGGGTAGGGAATAATAAACTAGTCTATAAGTGCCAAGATCCGGTTAAAAGCATAATTAGAGGTGTTTATGTGCTAGGATTAAGAGAGCGTATGGACCTCGATCTTGAAGCTAGACTTATGGGAGAAACATTGATTCAAAACAACTCAACTAATCCTAATCATGAGAACTTTGAGGAATTCATTGACCTTAATGTACCCACCGAACTTAGACGCAATGTTGTTAATGATTCTGATGATGAGTGGTATGATTGTGTAGTAATTAATAAACGTAGGAGAGTAGTTGAGAAAACGAATTTGAACAATGATGTGTTTATTGAACTACCACCCCACCTTGCTTATTTGTGCCTATATGATAATAAGAATTTCCCGTCTATCATTTTGTCATCTCTGCCCGAAAGGGACAGGACTTTGTTCATACTGATAATGAAGACGAACGGCGTGGAAATTAAGGACGGGCAAGGAGTGTTCCATATTACTGAATTGGCGATGAAGGAGCGCGATGTTTCCGACTCCTTCAATGATCGATATTAAAGGGCTGAACGTGAGTCTAACTTGAAGACTCTGGAATAAAGACAAGTGCTTACCGGGAGACAACCCAGAGAATTTTTATTATTCTGTTTTCTGTGTCGAGTCAGTCCAGGCCGCATGAGGATACGGCGCATCTCAATTCTGAGATGCGACGCATCTCCTGCAATGGTCATATCTTATTTTATTTTTCTGCATTTTTATTTTCGACTTTAAAACTATTTATCAGTTTATTTTTAATGCGGCGCATCCCTGGTTAAGGATGCGGCGCATCTTTATTCTGATCCGTATTTATTCCAGGCTCGATACGGCGTATCTTCTTCAATAAGATACGGCGCATCGACTAACCTGATGATTTTCAGTTTCAAATTTTTAAGTTTTATTTTTCCAAACTACTAATGTATTATGCAAGCTTGAACCTTTCTTATCTTAGGTGTGTTTTAAAGTGTTGGTGGTATTATAGTTTCCTGGATTTCCTGTGGATACATCAAGTATGAAGCTTTAACGTTCTAATCCACAAGAAGTTGATTTTTGCTCTTATACTAATGGAGAATCATACCGAGCAAATCTCAGGGGAGTTTTTCTGTTCTAATTCTTTTATTTTCCAGTTTTTAACCTTTTATACAAACAACGAGGACGTTGTTTAACTTAAGTGGGGGGATTGGAGAATTAGAACACTTAACAATTACTTGTCCTAAACTTTTTCAAAAATTATGCTTAAAATGTGCTTAATATATCAAACTTAAAAATTTTTTAGCATGTTTTTGTTTAAGATCTAAGTTGCATAACTGCACACATGACGTTATTTTCAAAAATTGTGATTTTTCAAAATTCACAAATCTATGAGTGTGCCGGTGACTTATAAACTTTAGAACTTGGCTTGTATACTATTCGAGACCACCATAATAAGTATTATTTTATATAATTGGAGTGACTTGTCTAACTTGGTAAATTTCTAGGATTACACCCAAATAGCCTATTATATGTTATGTGTTATTAACTAACTACACTGGTTAGTTAACCCCCGTATAAACCCTTTTGTTACTCTCATTTTTAGAGTAAGATACCCCTAGAAAAACCCTCAGAGCCATTCCTTTCGTTTCTTACACCTATGTTTAAAATGTTTCGTTACACCCTTACACCTTAGCCTACCCTGTAGATTAGAATCCGTGGTTGGTTGATTGCTATAGGCAAAGTGTGTTTCCTTACATTACCTGTGTTCGCGTGCGTAATTCATTATCTATGGTTAGGTCGGGAAATTGCACAATGCAATTGGAGTGAAAGTAAATATTGTATATTTTGGAGTTTATTTTTCGTGTGTTTACTACTTTCACTATTACCATTATTTCTGAAGTCATGAAAATTATGAAAAAATTATCCGGAAAGAAAGTTATAGTGATGTGGTGAAATTTTACACATCTATGTTTATGTTTAAAAAAAAAAAAAAAAAAAAAAAAAAAAAAAAAAAAAATCGAAAAAATGAGAAAAGAAAAAGAAAGAAAGAAAAGTTGGAAGTTAGTTTTAACCAACTTATGTAAAGTTATGTAAGTGGTCGATATCACCACTATTTGTTGTACTATATCTATGGATTGAATGGGAATTGGCAGTTATGGGAACGCCAATTAAGGTTTATTCTTTGATTAAGATCTTGTTGAGTATAATTCGTGTCTACCTAAAGCGTGTGTTTCAAGTGTTAAAGCGTGAGTTATTCGATGATATGAGTCTTATTCATGGGATGGTTGGGATAGTGATTAACCACACTTAGGATTTTAATTTATTTGTTTTGTTTATTTTTATTTTTACACCAATTTATATCCCAAATGTTATCCATGCCCTTTATTATTCTTGATCCAACCAAACCTTTGATTTATTGAGATTAGGGATTTGAGCAATCTTAAGTATCGTAGTCGTGGATTCGGCTATGTATTTATGATTTTGTCGCCCTTTTTGATATATTATTATTGGTGAAGTTTGGACTTATCTTTAGCCTATTCGAGTTAAGGATTTGAGCAATTGCAAGTATCGTGTTCGTGGATTCGATCATGTATTTGTGATTTTGTCGCCTTTTCTGGAATTTGAGATCGATAGTGAAAGAGAATAATTAACCCTTATACCTAAAAACCCTTTTTACCGCTTTAGACTTGTTATTCCTTAGCTTTAGTGGTGGAGATGTGTATACTTGCCAAGCTTATGATAGAATATTCGTCGCGACTGGACAGTTAAACGATTAGATTTGCTTTTATCGACTTATTTTATTTTACTTCTAATTCGTTAAAGTGTTTAGTTGTGTGATTATGAAATGAACGAATACATGCTTAAATATAAAAATAAATCCTAACATCTTTTAGGATACATTTTCATAAAAGAAATTCTAAGGTTTACTTGGGGACAAGTAAAGTTCAAGTGGGGGGATATTTGATGAACTCAAATAAGTACATTTTATTACTATCATTTATCCTATTAATTTGACTTGTTTTACTATATTATGTATAAGGATTGATACTTAATCGTTTACTTTTGTAATTCTCAGGTAAAAACAAGCATTTGGTGAAACTTGGCGATTTTGGACTAATTATGGAGCAAAACGTGCATAAAGTTGAAGGTCTACTGACATGGACAAGATCAAGTCAATTCTGCTCCAGATGCGCCGCATCTCACTCTCGACATGCGCCGCATCTCTATCAAGATGTCACCAGATACGATCCAAGATACAAGAGGACATGCGCCGCATCTAATCATGGAGTTACGCCGCATCTTCTGGCGGTGTACGAATATTCCTGAATATTATAATCTTGGACCCCACGCGAAGTTAAGTACATGCGCCGCATCTACTTAGTAGATGCGCCGCATCTTCCCTCAGACAGAAACTATAAATACCCCGTAGACCAGACGAATTAAAAGTTCCGGAAAACCTAAAACCGAAGTTCGAACAGGAGAAACAAAGGACGAATTCAGTCAAGGAGGCAGCACAAGACACACCCAAATCAAAGATACAAGAGCTGTAAGAAGGTGCTGCATGTGTTTAATTCATTAAGTAGTTTTGTTTTATTGTGTTAGCAAACTTTAATTCATCAGGATTGGTGGCTTGTGTAATGTGACAACGAAAGATTGCACTCCCTTTAATACTTGCTTTCCCATCAATTAAAGTTTATATGTTGATGTCTTTGGTTACTATTTATTAGTGCATTGATAACCTCTGTGTTTATTAGTGGCTTGCGGGCATTTGACTGCGGGACATAATGTGGCTCCCACGGTTATTACTAAATTGATCACTTAGGAATAACTTTTAGACATAAGTAATCATTAAGGGTTTACTCGCCGATAAGAATAGGACCAACGAGAAAGGGTTAACTACATACACTTCATATAAAGCTATCAATAAAACAAGTGACAATCTACTTAATCATAAGGACAGCCCTCTTATTGTCTCGAGTATTTATCTGTGTACGTGTGTGTTACTTGCTGATTCGTGCCTATTGGTTTATTTTATTATTTAATTGCAAACAAATCGTGCCAGTCTCTCAGGCTGAAACCCCCTTGCGTTAGGATATTAAAATACTGATTAGAATAACGAGATAATATGTTCCACTCTTAGTGATCGACACTCTACTTACCATTATCTTCATACTGACCGGGTACACTGCTCGTTAAGTGTGTGTGTTATTGATAAGTCGGCTAAATATAAATTTAAAACTTGAGTAGGCATTAAAACTGCCAAAACTTTACTCCAACGCACGCCCATCATTAATAGATAACTTTACCCCCACTAAAATTTTTTGTGATCATGAAGTGTCAAAAATGATTGAAGTTGGCAGTTTAATTGGCTATGACTTGGCGGGTAGAGAGAATGAAGTTAATGAAGTCATTGGTGTCAAACATGTGAATCAATGTGTTAGTTTTATGGACTTAATTTAATAGTTTATGTTAGGATCGAACTCGAGATCATGGGATTGCATACTTTACGTATGAAGAATTAATGTTTAATAATTAAATATAAAATGTTATATATAATTATTAATTACACAAAACGACTAACGAGCGTTAAGTAATTAACGGTAATTGACTAACGGTCGTTAAATGTTAAAGATAAGGACTATAGATGAAAATTAGAGAACAAGTGATGAAGCGAAAAGTGTACCGCTTTTAGGGGGTCATTTAAGCCCTAAATCGTATTTATTTGATCAAATATTGCCCTAAATCGTTCCTTTTGTCATTTTAGGTACTTTGGAGAAGAAATCTGAAAAAGGAAGCATTTTGGACGTTTTTGGAGCATAAAAGTGAAGAAAACGACAAAGTCTCAAAATCGGCTGAAAAGTACCTTTGACGGCGTCAGGGATTGCCCTTGACGGCGTCATGGCTTGGCAAAAAAAGTGGACATGAAAAAATACACATGATAAGCCAGAGAATTTTGCATGAAAAATCTGACGGCGTCACCCTTTGAAGTGATCAAGGTCGTCACGGTTTAAGCTAAAGAGGGACGGCGTCAAGCTCATTTCTGACGGCGTCAAGCTTTGATAAGCCAGAGCGGATTTTGGAGGTCTAAAGAGGGACGGCGTCAGGAAGGCCATCCGGGAACCCTAAAAGCGGCGAGGTGACGGCGTCAGGATCTACAACGTGACGCCGTCAGCCCTTAAACTCTATATATAGTTTTGCAATTTTTTGTCATGAGTGTGGAACTTATTGTGTGTAACTTTGGAGGAGAAACCCTAAGACGAATTTCTGCCATTTTTAAGGGTTTTCATACCCTTAGATCTCCCATGTTTAATTGAAGATAAGTGATTATTTAATCATTCAATATGTCTATGTGTTGTTTGATTACATCTTGTTCTTGTCTTTTAATTAACATGCTAGGCTAGATTTATCTTGTGTTTGCTTAGATCTAATGAAACCTAGCTATTGATTATTGGTTATTAGTGTGTTATTAATTGTATTGGATGATTGTTCATCGATGTTAGGCTTAAGAAAACTGGCTAACTTCCTATTCGGTAACTTGCTTGAACGTCTTAAGAAACATGAACCAATGCGTACTAAGGTTTTAATGGTTGTATTTAATGCATGAGCGAATTCTAGTGATCCCATGTTAGGAGCTTCCTAGCCGGCTCGACATAGGAGTGAAGTAGGAGCTTGTAGAGTTGGGGAAGTACGTACGCCACCCCACGATTAGTATTAAGGAATACACCCGTCATCAACGCAATTAATACACACTAATCAACCGGTAAAAGATAGTTAGGGAGTAAGGAAATCTAAGTAAACACATTTCTCTCCACATAAGTTTCACAACTCTTTTCATTTTCAGTTATTTTATTTTATTTGCATTCGTAGTAATTTAGGTTAGTTGACTAGCAACTAATTCCGCCCACTCCTTCAAACCCGAGATTTTACTTGCTTTCATAAAAAATTATAAAAATACAAAAAGAATCTTCTTTCACCCTTAGACCTAATTAGAGTAGTTTTTCATACCTAACGAACACTATTCCCTGTGGAGAACGATCAATCCCCCGTACTTACCACTACACTATACTACATCGGTCAGGTACACTGCCTGGTGGGGTTGTAAGCCTCTTGAGATCCCTCGAGAGGTAAAACCTGTTGTAAGGTTGCAAAACCACGCATCAAGTTTTTGGCGCCGCTGCCGGGGAATAGTTATTGTTTAGGTTGAATTTTTATTTTATTAGGTCTACTCACTAGATTCCTTTCTAGTGAGATTTTTATTTTATTTTTCTAGATTTTCTTTAGTCTATCTTTTTTTCTTCGTTTCTTTGTTCGTGACCATTACCATCCGACATCATGGAAGGTGGTAATATCCTTGATCCCAACAACCCACCACCACCTCCTAGAGCCCGTACCTTAGGAGAGTATTCCCGTCCTAGCCACCAAGGCTATCGAAACACCATTGAGCTCACTCAAGGAGCCAATGTCACTCCCTTGCGATCCGACACCATCCGGTTGGTGCAAAGCGGATGCGCATTCCATGGACTTCGTTCCGAAGATCCTAATCAACATCTCAAGGACTTTCTCAAAATCGTTGATTCTATAGACCTTGATGTTGCCACTCGAGAGACGACCCGACTGCGTCTCTTTTAATTCTCTCTGCGGGACCAAGCTAGTCAATGGCTAGAACGTCTACCCGCAGGATCCATCACCTCTTGGGATGATCTCACCACTCGCTTCCTTGCTCAGTTTTTCCCACCGAGAAGAATTACCAAGCTAAGGAATGATATCTTGATGTTCCAACAACGTCAAGGCGAAACCCTCTACGAGGCATGGACTCGATTCAAGGACTTACTCCAAAAAGTCCCTCACCATGGCATAGAACTTTGGCTCCAAGTCCAAATCTTCTATGACCATATCAATCTCTCCACGAGGCAAACCATTGACCAATCGGCTGGTGGTAAGCTACGTGATCTAAGTGCGGAACAATCATGGGCTCTCCTAGAAGATCTTGCTCTTTATGACAACGAAAGTTGGAGTGATCCCTGTGATTTGAATAAAACGGTCAAGGCAATATCTTTGCCTTCGAACAATTCAAGCACTTTCGACCGTAGGATCATAGAACTTGAAGACCAAGTCAAGTTTCTCATGAAATCCTACGAGGCTCCTAAACCTTCAAGCCAAGTGAAGAAAATCACTTCTTCATGTGAATTATGTAGTGGTCCCCACGACACTCGTGATTGCATGGAACTTCCCGAACAAGCTTTTGCGGACTACGCATCCTCGCGTACCGACGGAGCGGGAGACAAGTGGTACACTTTCAAACCCGAGCCAAACCCTTATGGTGATTCATACAACCCCTCATGGAAAAATCACCCGAACCTTAGGTGGAAACAAAACCAAAACGCACAACAAACCAATTCCTCCAACCCACCTAATCGTTTTCAATCAAGCGGTTCCAACTCGAACCGTACTTTCAACAACAATCCTTCTGGAAATGGTAGTACCAATAACTTTGAAGGATTGATGTCCCAATTTATGGCATCTCAAGAAGCTCGTTTGGCCAAGTTTGAAGCCGATTTCAAACAAAAACAAAGCGAGATGACCAATAAGATTGACACTTTGTTGAAAGCCCTCAATGACCGAGAAATGGGAGCTCTCCCTAGCGACACAGTCAAGAACCCAAAACTAAACGTCAACGCCATCTCGTCGGTTTTGTCTCCTAGTTCTTGTCCACAATATTATTTGGTCAATTCCATGAGCACGTGTTTCAAGCAAACCCAAGTCATAGTTGAAACACCTCCCACTCAAAACCTTGACGAAGAATTCAAGGAGATCCACCTTGAAAGTCCGGTTATTGATGTGTTGGATGAGAAGAAGCTTAAGTTAGGTGAAAAAGGGACCGCCTTTGTTCAAAACAAGCTACCTAAGAAGTTAGATGATCCGGGCTTATTTGTTCTACCTTGCAAGATCGGTAATTCGGAGGCTTATGACACATTAGCCGATCTTGGATCAAGCCTTAACCTCCTTCCGTTACCTCTCTACACCTCTCTAAAACCAGGAAAACTTGAAGAAATCGAGGTGATAATAGGCTTAGCGGATGGGAGTGTTGCTTACCCGGTTGGAGTAGTCAAGGACGTGTTAGTACACATAGGAAAACTAACCATTTTAGCCGATTTCCACGTCCTTGATATGGTTAGCGACCCTACATGCCCCTTGTTGATAGGTAGAGGATTTTTGGCGACCGCTAGTGCTATGATTGATTGTAAGGAATCTAAGATAGCGGTAGGAGAAGGTGATACTTGGTCAGTCTATGATGTGAAGAAACATGCCTATGATACTAGTGATGAACCAACACCCCATTGGTTAGAGTTAAATAGGAGACCATCTAGATATGGACCTTGGATCGATAGAGACTTCATAGGACCCCAACGCCCATTTTACCTAGAAGAGGACTTTGTGAACCGAACACATGCGGTAGAACAACTCTTGGCTAGGGACACCGAATTGGATCCATTTGAAGACCCTCTAGTTTTTAGGAAGATGATTGATTTCCTAGGAGTTTTGCCAATTAACCTAGGGATGAATAAGTGGACTTGTGAGGAAGATGATCATAAGTGGGAATGGGACAAACCACCCAAAGATGGAGATGGGTCATGGCATATTAGGATGACAGTGTATGACCCGGATGGAGAGAAGTTTGAAAAGATATATTGTACTAAGCGGACCAATAGGAAACTTCAATCCAAGCTTAACCCTAAAGACGTCCTCGATGACGAGCTCACTTACATAGGGTAGAAGGACTTTGAGTCTAGCTACAAGACTCGTTAATAAAGAAAAGCGCTTCTTGGGAGGCAACCCAAGCTTTATTTGCTTTGTGTGTTTATTTATTTGTTTGTTTGATTTTATTTGTTTCCGTATGTATGTTTAAGTTTTATTATTATTGATTCATGTTCAAAACTAAATTGTGAAAATGCTTTATTTTGTTTTTAACTTCGTCTTAACTACATATAAAGGTATTTTGCAAAAGCTAAGTGTAAGGGAAATCCAAATCGGTTTATTAGAACAAATGAACATGAATCGTAATAATAATAAATTAACATACATATTCGTATTTGTTTGAGTCAAATGCTTGTATCGAGTCATAATGATATTTTGCAGGATTTCCAGGAAGTAGGGTATAGGTTTTTCCAAAAAAAATTTCCGGAAACTTAACATGAGAATTCTGTCAGATTATTACTGACGGCGTCAGGCTTTACAACCTGACGGCGTCAGGTTTTAATTTTCTGAAAATTTTGAAAGTTTTGTTTTCATAAAAAGTTTTTATTAAATCTCTAACTTATAATCTCCAGGAATCTGCAAAATTATCATTCCACAAGCATTATATCCTTATATAGAGTTTATCCCGCCGATGTTATGCAGGTTTTCGTGTTTGTTTTCTCAGGTTTAACAGGTTATTTTGGACAAGGAGATGTATGTGGAATCAAGCTTATGGCGATGCATTAGTCATGGAGCTTCAACATTACTTTGGAAGAAGATCTAACCATGTTGCCACATTATCCACCGAGCGAATCAGGGGAGTATTTGATTTCATTCTTTTACCTTATTTACTTTTACATTTGTTATTTGAACATTGGGGACAATGTTCATCTTAAGTGTAAGGGGGGGTAAAAGTACGATTCTTTTGAGAATGCTATTACGCTTGATTTTTGTTTATTTGATGGTAGATGTGTAATAAAACTGAGATAAATACCTGTTAGGGCAATTTTAGTGCCAAATTTAAAATTTTTTACAACATATAGGAGTGAAACTTTGATCTTAATGAGCGTCTCACGGATAGGAGTTATATGACTAGCACAAAAACCGTACCACAAAAAAATTTTCCACCCCCAAATATGTGAGGTTCGCCCCTAGAATTGGTAGGAAAAGCATTTATGCTATGATGTGAGTACCGGTAGCACTTAGATTCTAGAACTTGCGTTAGGACCATTCCGAGGCCATAAGTGAGACTACATTCGTGTAGTAAGATTTACTACATGATAAGATGCATTAGGATTAACCCATTGTTTTACACCTGTGTTTTTGTTATAATTACATTGGCTACATTGGTCAAGTAATTCTCCCACACCCTTTGCGTTGTACTCATTTTTAGTACACGATACCCCTAGTACACCCCTCAGAGCCTATCTTTTCGTTTCGACCTTTAAGCATTTTACTTAAAGGAATAATTTGTTTACACCCCACTTAAATGTACACCCAAATCGCCTTAGCCTACCTTGTATGCACTCATTTTTAGTGCATTATTGTGACAACATTTGTTTAAACCCAAGTTAATTATCTAATTGAGTACATGGTTGCTAAGTCGAGTCATATCCTTGTACATATTGTTTTGGGACGATTGGGACTCATGGGTAAAGTACTAGTGTAATGGAGTAATGGGGAAGAACATCATTTATTACCCCCATATGTGCTAAATATTTTAAAAGTACTCCAAGTGTTTCGATTATCTTAATTCGAGTCATTAGAATAGTTATTTGTAAAGTTATGTAAAAGTTCAAGTGTAAGGGGAATGCAACGCCCCCATGATGTATTATTTTGGATGGTAGGGCAAGAGTGTATGAAAAAAAAAATAGAAAAAAACATACGGACTACCATCCCGTTTCATTTTATGTTTATTTTATGTTTTTTGTTAATACAAATAGCATCTCAAAAACGTTATTTATATTCTTTGATCTTTCATTAGTTTTGTTAATGACAAATAAAAGGAATATCTTTTAGCAAATAATAAATACTAGCTTAAGTCTCTTAAGTACACATTTTACACTTCACATATTAACCAAGAATTACAAGTTTAGTAACTTGTTTCCTTAAAAGGAAACTTTAATTCTAAAACCATTCCATGACATCATTGCATACATCACATACAATATCTTTGATATATCTTGGTTAGATTTGCAAGATACATAGTTGACTTTTGAAGATCTTGGATGATTTGGTAAGATACAACTAAGATATGGTAAGAGACAACTATACCTTAGCTGTCACGTCCCACGGATCCAAAACACATAAAGGACGGATCCCTTGTGAGGGATCCGTGGGATCCGTGAGCTGAAGATCAGCTTGCCTATAAATAGGAAGCTGATCATTTGGCTCTATCATCACTCATATAGCTTTAACACACATATTCATTCAGTACATATCTTACTAACATCATTCATAGTTGCATTTCACTTTGATCTTTCATTTTGTAGAAAGGAGATCAAGCATTCAAGGATCTACAGAACCGTAATCCTTTAGTTGCATTACTGTGTGATATTGTAGTTTGTTTCACACATCATATCTATCATTTGTAATCAGTGAGTGTGGTTAGTGCTTTAGTCCTTAAAGCACAAGGAGTGTAGGGAGTAGTTGTACCCGTGTAAAGAACTCGACATCTAGCTTAGTGTCGGTAAAGTAAGTAGGCGACGTCAGGTTGGTTCTACCTTGTGAAAGAACCCGGTGTTTAGCTTAGTACCGGAAAAGGAAGTAAGCGACGTGTAAAGGTTTTCTCCACCTAGGAAAGGAGTTTGTTTCTTAGTGAAAGATAAACTCTCGAGTAGGAAACTCGAGGAGTGGAGTAGGGCAAGGAAGAGAGTCCTTGTAGCCGAACCACTATAAACAACAGTGTCGTGTGGTTTGATCTTTCCTCTCTTTATCTTTTACTTACATTGTATGATTATTTATTTGTGATTGTTTCCTTTGAAACTAACATATAGTAACAAAGCAAAGAAAACTTTAAAACGGTAAAAACTATTCAACCCCCCTTCTAGTTTTCCACATTTTTGTTATTTTGTTTTTAGCTTAAGATTGAGTCGAGTCTTGGCTTAGCAACATTGTATAGTACATGTAATTAATCAAGATCTTTAACTCGCCACCAGTAAAATATCCCTTATCCAACAAAACCGTGTTTATCATATCCCTACACCTCACGTTATAACCCATTTAAAAGCCCTCTTTGATAGTTTATCTTAGGTGCTTACGCCTAGTGGAGGAGGTTTTCGATCCTTTCCCAAGCCTATGGTAATCTATTTGCTATGACAGGTAGTGAGAGATATTATCCGTTTTCATTTATGAGATTTATTTTGATGACACTTGAGAGATGTGAGTATCTAAACACTACTTGTGAGGTGCTAGTTTGTAATCTCCGTGCTTATTATGATTAAAGTGGAATGACTATTTATTGTAATTACTTTTATATTAGTGTTAAATGACCCCTAACTTGTATTTTGATTAAAATAAAATCGTATTTGCTTGAGGACAAGCAAATCTCAAGTGTAAGGGTATTTGATGAAGCGAAAAGTGTACCGCTTTTAGGGGGTCATTTAAGCCCTAAATCGTATTTATTTGATCAAATATTGCCCTAAATCGTTCCTTTTGTCATTTTAGGTACTTTGGAGAAGAAATCTGGAAAAGGAAGCATTTTGGACGTTTTTGGAGCATAAAAGTGAAGAAAACGACAAAGTCTCAAAATCGGCTGAAAAGTACCTTTGACGGCGTCAGGGATTGCCCTTGACGGCGTCATGGCTTGGCAAAAAAAGTGGACATGAAAAAATACACATGATAAGCCAGAGAATTTTGCATGAAAAATCTGACGGCGTCACCCTTTGAAGTGATCAAGGTCGTCACGGTTTAAGCTAAAGAGGGACGGCGTCAAGCTTTGATAAGCCAGAGCGGATTTTGGAGGTCTAAAGAGGGACGGCGTCAGGAAGGCCATCCGGGAACCCTAAAAGCGGCGAGGTGACGGCGTCAGGATCTACAACGTGACGCCGTCAGCCCTTAAACTCTATATATAGTTTTGCAATTTTTTTTTCATTAGTGTGGAACTTATTGTGTGTAACTTTGGAGGAGAAACCCTAAGACGAATTTCTGCCATTTTTAAGGGTTTTCATACCCTTGGATCTCCCATGTTTAATTGAAGATAAGTGATTATTTAATCATTCAATATGTCTATGTGTTGTTTGATTACATCTTGTTCTTGTCTTTTAATTAACATGCTAGGCTAGATTTATCTTGTGTTTGCTTAGATCTAATGAAACCTAGCTATTGATTATTGGTTATTAGTGTGTTATTAATTGTATTGGATGATTGTTCATCGATGTTAGGCTTAAGAAAACTGGCTAACTTCCTATTCGGTAACTTGCTTGAACGTCTTAAGAAACATGAACCAATGTGTACTAAGGTTTTAATGGTTGTATTTAATGCATGAGCGAATTCTAGTGATCCCATGTTAGGAGCTTCCTAGCCGGCTCGACATAGGAGTGAAGTAGGAGCTTGTAGAGTTGGGGAAGTACGTACGCCACCCCACGATTGGTATTAAGGAATACACCCGTCATCCACGCAATTAATACACACTAATCAACCGGTAAAAGATAGTTAGGGAGTAAGGAAATCTAAGTAAACACATTTCTCTCCACATAAGTTTCACAACTCTTTTCATTTTCAGTTATTTTATTTTATTTGCATTCATAGTAATTTGGGTTAGTTGACTAGCAACTAATTCCGCCCACTCCTTCAAACCCGAGATTTTACTTGCTTTCATAAAAAATTATAAAAACACAAAAAGAATCTTCTTTCACCCTTAGACCTAATTAGAGTAGTTTTTCATACCTAACGAACACTATTCCCTGTGGAGAACGATCAATCCCCCATACTTACCACTACACTATACTACATCGGTCAGGTACACTGCCTGGTGGGGTTGTAAGCCTCTTGAGATCCCTCGAGAGGTAAAACCTGTTGTAAGGTTGCAAAACCACGCATCAACAAGAAGGTTCCGGATCCCCTTAGGGATTATGGCAGTCGATATGGGCTTCGGGAAACCCAATCCTACTGATCGGCCCCAAACGGTCAACTAATATTGACCAGGTAAATGGTCAACAAGAGTTAAACAATCTAGGGTACAATGCAATTTACCAAAGGAGTACAGAGTATCCCCGGGTCGTTAAGTCCCAACGAGGTGTGAAATCTGTAATAAAACGAATCTGTGATCGGGTGATAATTGAACAGAAAAGGATTTTGAGTGATTTACACTAAGGAATAAAAGAAAATAGCTTAAATAAGCTAATAGAACAAGTATGCGAAGGAAAAATACTTAGAAACGTTTAAAACTTAAAAAACGCGTACGTTTAATTTAAATTTACGTAACTGAACGAAATAAAAAATGAATTCTTATCAATACAAATCCCACGGATGTGAAATTTATATCTTTGGAATCCTAATAATAAAAGAAAATTTTTGGAAAATTAAAATTATTTTTATGACTATTTATTTAATTATTATTAATTATTTATTATTTAATTACTTTTTAAAATATTTTAATTTATAATAAATACTAAATGAATAAAGAAAAATCTAAAACTTTTTCTATAAATATTATGAGGTGAAAAGAAGCTAAGAAAATTATAAAAATGAAAAGTGCTTAATTAAAAATTTAAAAAGATAAAATCTATTAAATAGAAACTATCACTTACTTTATATTTTATTTTTCCTAAGGTCTACAGAGATAATTATATTTTTCCTAGATTCTAATTAATAAAAGAAAATTTTGAAAATTAAAATTATATTTTTCTGATTATTATTCTATTTATTATGATTTAGAAACTAATTTAAACTATTAAAATGATTTAAAAATAGAAACTGAAAACAGAAAAATCTGAAAAAATTAAAGTAATTCTAAAATAATATTTAAAAGCTAGGAAAAATAAAAGAAAAACTTATCTAACCCTAAAAAGCTGTTTTGGGCAGATAAGCACTTTTCAAATAAGCCAAAAATAAGCTACAGATGACCAAAAATTATCAAAAGCTGGAAAACAGTTTAATACACTAATTGAGACTTAACACAACTGAAAAATCACAATTTAGCACAAGGAATCAGCAGTTAAGCTTCTGCACAGGTTCAATAAAAAGACAAAATTGAAAGGATGAGAAGCAGTTTTGAGGCTGGCCAATAAGCTAGGAATAAGCTTATCAGGGGAAACAAAAAGCAGAATAGAAAACCTTATACTACAGGCTATCTATAAACAGAAAATGCCCAAAATTAAAAGCCAATTGCTACCCTAAATCTGTGCTAGATTAGGTGGTGAAAACAGAATAAGCTGAGCAGGTTAAATGTGCAGGAACAGAACAAGATTTAAGGGCAATTTGCAGAGTGAAAATAAGCCAGAGAATAAGCTAGAAATGCAGAATAAAGCTCAAACAGATAAATTTCATACTACTACCTAATGATAAAAGCAAAAATTAAGCAAATAACTTAATTGGTTAAGCCATAAATTACCCTAGAACAGCAGTGCTAAAACTAATAAAACCTTATTTTTGACTTTTTGCAGTTTTGGAAATGTTGGCTAAATTGAATTTCAATCTACCCTAAATCACTTAAACTGATGTTATAAGCTAGAATATAACCTAATTAAGCTATTTTAACAACTAATACACCTATATGATTGATTATGCAGCCTAAATTTCTAACTGTGAAAGCAGAAATCAAGATTGAAACTGATTTTGACTTATAGCTAAGTGAGCTATGAATTTTATTGTTTGACTACTCTTTTGTGACCCTATTTGACCTAACTGAACCAGTTTTATCACCTACAACAAGTTTGAACAAAGATTGTGAGTTCTAGCCAAACACCCCTGATGGGGACTGATTTTGCAATTTTAACTGAAGCAGATAATTTAAACCATGATTTACCCTAAATTATGATTATCTAGGTTGTTACTGATCTAAGAAACAAAAATACATAAACAAACAAGCAGTAAAATGATCTGAACACAAATAAGCAGTAATAAGCTAGAAATGGAATTATAGAACTTACAACTGAACTGCTAATCCTGAATGAACCAAACTAATAATCCAACCCAGGCTCATTCAATAAGCCAAACAATACCCAAATAAGCTTCTCTGAACAGCTTATCTTCCTGAATTGCTTATTTGACCAAAGCAGTTGACTTTTTGAATTTTTTGTGAAAATTGAACTTAACTCTGAATTAAAACCAGTGGACTTTTTCTAAACCTAAAATAAGCTCATACAAGCTTATTTAAACAGAAGTGAGAGCTTAAAATGGATTTGCACAACAATACTTTAACACACTGATTATGGAATTAAATTTAACTGACATTACAATGAAAGTAGAACAAGATTCTTGAACTTAAACATAAACTGAATTAAAGGTTACATTTGACTGAATTTAAATTGACAATAAAGCTTAACTGCAATTAAATTTTACACTACGAATTTTGGTCTAATACATTGACAACTTGATCTGTGCTTCTTCCTTTCTTTTTATACATCCCAAAAGCTTCCTTGTCGACTTCTCATCATTTCCCACCCATTGGATTAATTCAAAGCAATCTGAATCGTTGGTTCTTGTTTTGGCGAGAAAACGGGCATGTGGGTTTTTTAACTTTTTCCTGAGTCATGTGGGCAAGTGGGAGTAGCTAAGAGATAAGGAGGGGGTTGAGGTGGAGGAATAGAGTGGCCAGCTGTGGAGGGTGGTTTTGGTTTACCAGTGAGGTGGAGGGAATGGTATTGAAGAAGGGAAATTTGACTTTGATTTTGTTATTTGTTTGACTGTGGGTGTTTATCTCAGGGATAAAAAAGGTTGGGTCGGGTTATTATTGTGGATTGGGCTTGGGTTTTAATGTGTTGGGTTTTTAGGGGAAATGGGTTAGGCAGTTTAGGATTAGTGGGTTGGATAAAGGGTTTAGTGTTTTTGGGTTTTATTTATTTTGGGTTTAAAGGGTAAAGTGGGATAAGGATTTGATTTTAGGTTTAAATAGGTTTTAAGCCCAAGGACCATTAGTGTAACTTTTGGATTTTTAGGGGGCTGAAGTGATAATTTTCCAAAGTTTATCACAAGGGCCATTCATGCCAAGTTTCAATAGTACAAGGGTCACATTTGATAATTTCCAATTTTTAAAACCCAAGGACTAATTTTTGCCAATTTTGAAACTTGAGGGGCCAAAACTGCTATTTCTTTAAAACTTTCATCCAAGGACCAATATTGTAAAAGTTAAATAGCTTAGGGACCTTGAATGATATTTTAAACACCAGGGACTATTTTTGCCAATTTTTGAAAGTTAAAGGACTGAAATTGACAATTATGCAAACTATGTTCGTTTTTCAACTGTTTTTAATCCTTTTGCACATGAAACACATAAAAACACAATCAAATGATATTTTCTGTATTTTGAAGCCTATCTGTATGTTTTTAAATGTTTTTGCAGTCTAAATGTGACAGAAATGATGAGTATTTAGACACTCATCAATCCCCCACACTAAACTATTGCTAGTCCCTAGCAATCCTTTATGAAGATTTAATGGATTTTTCTCTTTACCAAAAGCCATTACTTCTGGAGTAGCCAATGTCTTAGTATGTGATACTTTGGTACACTGATAACCAAATGATTTTGAGCAAATCATCAGCTGTCAACGGATTTGATTTGTCTATACCAGAAGCCGTTTGCTTCTGGACTAGCCAACTCTTAGATAAAATACAGTTATTATCTTGGTGAGCTGATTACCAATTATGGTTTTCCACTGCCTTTACCACAAGCCATAACCTTGCGGGCTAGCCAACTCTTCACTTATAAAGATATGGTGAGTCGAAAACCATACAATTTTTGGCAAATTGTAAGCCATAAACGGATTTGAGATATCTTTACCAAGAGCCGTTTGCTCCTGGATTAGCCAATCCTTATGTGGGTTAGACTTGGCGGACTGATAACCATTTATTGCGTTCTAAGTGAGAAAAAATTTTAAAATTTTGGCCAAAATGGGGGCACTAGATGGTACATATGATCAAATTCGCTAGAATTCCACCCCACACTTAGAACTGAATATTGCCCTCAATATTCAAAGTACCGGTTGTTAAACCAACACTTAGAACGTGAAAATGCAATATTAATAGCCATTATATTATTTTATATATACACATTTTATTTTATTTTTTGAATGAAAATGACATATATACAACATGTGGGGCATCTCCCCCACACTTGGGTGTTAGAAAAGAGAAAGAAGTCAGAGACATGGGTGAAAACCCATGTTGTGCTAATATTTTTGTTCACCGAGTCACTAGCTTGACTCGACCCCGAATTCATTGGTTCTTGGGGAAGCACGTGGAAGCGACAATCTCCATCGGACTTTCATTCAAGATGTTTGGATAAATATTGAAGTACGTGAAAGTTCCACTCCGATGAGATATACACAGAGACCCGGCTCACAAATGATAAATGAAAATGCCGGGATCTAAGATAGTGTCTTCATTCCCGAAGGAGTGAAGAACAGGAGAAGTCACCGTGTAGGTGAAGAAAAGAAAGAAAGTCATGATAAAAATCATGACTAACTCATCATCATTAGAAGGAGAATTCATGATTTCTGGATCATGAATCTCATCATTTAAGCTCATTTGATCAAGACATATTCTGGGTGGGAGGGATGGAATTTTGATATTAATCAAATTCTCAGTGTTGAGAACATTTCCCTCAGGGGCACACAAAACATCTTTGTCAATATCAAAGTGGAAGTTATCATACTCCAGCGGAGATATGATATGAGTGAGTTCACTGGAGAACTCCTCAAAGGTGAATAAATCATATTCGGATTTGATGTGAGTGAGTTCATCAGCGAACTCCTCAAATGTAAATGATTCATAATCAGGGAGAGAATTATGAGAATGAGAAGTGGTATTGCCACTAATCTTCTCTCCCATCTGATCAAAACAGAAGGCTTCCATTTCCGGAATAGAATCATCAGAAAATATGTCACTATCCTTTATGGGGATAGGAGATGAAATGGGTTTTTCTTTGAAAGCCTCGATTTTAGAAATGAGAAGACTGACATTCAATAATGTTGCTCGAAGAGCTTCATCTTTGATTTCAGTGTCAATTTCTTCATCATTCTCTTCTTCTAAGCTGACTGGCTCAGAAGGAAATTCCTCCATATAAATGATGTCTCCACATGATAAAGAATCGTCATTAGTGGAATCGGAGAACATCTCAATATGATCTTTTGAAAAATCAAGAGGAGGAGGGATATCACACATTTGATCAAAAGTTCCCTGTGACTCACTTGGGATTGGGACAAGATTCTCAACACTAGACTTTATGAATTCGTCCGATTCCTTTGCAGGAACAGTGTCAAGATGCTCGTCTCCCATGCTTAGAGAGTTAGTGGGAACCTCGGGTGTGATAACAACAGACAGAGTTTCAACTGATGAACTTGATGAATCATCATCAAAGATATCTTCATCATCACTGTCATCAGGAATGAAACGAAATTGAGAGCTAGATCTGGCTGCTTTTTCTTTTGCAATTGATTCCCTAATAGATTTTTCAAATGCATCTTGGGAATTTATTTTAGCAGCCCGCTCTTCAGCTAACAATTCTGCCATGGATTTCTCATGTGAATTTTTAATGACGGGACATTGTGGGAGTGGGGATTTGTCAAAACCGGAAGGTTGACATTGATAATCATCATGAGGACCCCCACAATATACACAAGAAAAACTGGGAGCATTCTGAAATGCTTTTTTATTAAACTCCTCAGCTCTTTTCACTAACTCTAGAAGCTCTAGATAAGTTTCTTGCTGGGTTTGCTGAGGAGTTTGAGTTATTTGGCACTGTGGAGGTTGGTCGTGATATGGATCGTCGTAATTGTTACAAGGAAATGGATTCCCTGTTTGACAATCAGAGCTAAAATGTGGACCTCCACAGTACTCACAAGAAAAGTTCGGTGTATTTTGATACGATGCATCATTGAGATTTGGACAATATGATACTTGCTCGTATGAATGTGATGGGTAGTTGGAGAAATTTGAAGAGTCGTTGAATGAGTTCGGATCAGGATCATAAGAAAATGAATTCCTCGAACCACAAAACAAACAACTTCCGTCTCGAATATCATTACCACATTGTTCACATGTACACCAACGACATGGTAAACCAAAAAGCGACTCACCACAACCGACACAAGGAATAAAATCCGGAGGTGGGACAAGTGGTGTGCTCTGAGAGCTAGGAATTTCCACCACTTCCGTTATGGTCTCTGGATCTAGTTTTTGATAAACGTGAAGGTTAGGCAAGTCGTTCTTTTTAGTCATTGTTCTAAGTTCTGTACGTCTGCTTGACAAACTTTTAACCGTAAATCCTGAAAGGTTAGGATCGATTCTCGACGGTTTGTCATTAATAGCACGTATCTCGGGCTGTGAAGGGTAGTCGGAAGGACTTTGAGAATCATTGATGGAATTAAGCTCTCTTTCGAGGGCTACTTCACACCAATAACATGATCCTTTTGGTGCATGATTTCCACACCGCTCACATTTACACTTAGAACAATGAAGGCTGTCAATCAACGGGCTTTTACAATCAAAACATTTGTAGCCGAGAGACGCCATAGAAGAAAGGTATAAGAAGTTTAGAATCAAATGGATAGAGGGTAAAGGGATAAAGAATCAAAAAGGGTAAGAGGGTAAAGATGAATATTTTTGGGTTTTTTGTGTTCGTTGAAAACTTGAATAAAAAATGTTTTTGGTAATCATTTAGTCAAACGAATTAACTTCACGATTATTTTGGTTTTTTATGAAAATAAGGAAATATGAACAAAGATGGTAAATATACAATGGGTGTATATTCAACAATCACGGATACTTCAAATTCGTTTTTACGCAGCACACCTCCCCGGCAATGGCGCCAAAATTTGATCGGCCCAAAACGGTCAACTAATATTGACCAGGTAAATGGTCAACAAGAGTCAAACAATCTAGGGCACAATGCAATTTACCAAAGGAGTACAGAGTATCCCCGGGTCGTTAAGTCCCAACGAGGTGTGAAATCTGTAATAAAACGAATCTGTGATCGGGTGATAATTGAACAGAAAAGGGTTTTGAGTGATTTACACTAAGGAATAAAAGAAAATAGCTTAAATAAGCTAATAGAACAAGTATGCGAAGGAAAAATACTTAGAAACGTTTAAAACTTAAAAAACGCGTACGTTTAATTTAAATTTACGTAACTGAACGAAATAAAAAATGAATTCTTATCAATACAAATCCCACGGATGTGAAATTTATATCTTTGGAATCCTAATAATAAAAGAAAATTTTTGGAAAATTAAAATTATTTTTATGACTATTTATTTAATTATTATTAATTATTTATTATTTAATTACTTTTTAAACTATTTTAATTTATAATAAATACTAAATGAATAAATAAAAATCCAAAACTTTTTCTATAAATATTATGAGGTGAAAAGAAGCTAAGAAAATTATAAAAATGAAAAGTGCTTAATTAAAAATTTAAAAAGATAAAATCTATTAAATAGAAACTATCACTTACTTTATATTTTATTTTTCCTAAGGTTTACAGAGATAATTATATTTTTCCTAGATTCTACTTAATAAAAGAAAATTTTGAAAATTAAAATTATATTTTTCTGATTATTATTCTATTTATTATGATTTAAAAACTAATTTAAACTATTAAAATGATTTAAAAATAGAAACTGAAAACAGAAAAATCTGAAAAAATTCAAGTAATTCTAAAATAATATTTAAAAGCTATAAAAAATAAAAGAAAAACTTATCTAACCCTAAAAAGCTGTTTTGGGCAGATAAGCACTTTTCAAATAAGCTAAAAATAAGCTACAGATGACCAAAAATTATCAAAAGCTGGAAAACAGTTTAATACACTAATTGAGACTTAACACAACTGAAAAATCACAATTTATCACAAAGAATCAGCAGTTAAGCTTCTGCACAGGTTCAATAAAAAGACAAAATTGAAAGGATGAGAAGCAGTTTTGAGGCTGGCCAATAAGCTAGGAATAAGCTTATCAGGGGAAACAAAAAGCAGAATAGAAAACCTTATACTACAGGCTATCTATAAACAGAAAATGCCCAAAATTAAAAGCCAATTGCTACCCTAAATCTGTGCTAGATTAGGTGGTGAAAACAGAATAAGCTGAGCAGGTTAAATGTGCAGGAACAGAACAAGATTTAAGGGCAATTTGCAGAGTGAAAATAAGCCAGAGAATAAGCTAGAAATGCAGAATAAAGCTCAAACAGATAAATTTCATACTACTAACTAATGATAAAAGCAAAAATTAAGCAAATAACTTAATTGGTTAAGCCATAAATTACCCTAGAACAGCAGTGCTAAAACTAATAAAACCTTATTTTTGACTTTTTGCAGTTTTGGAAATGTTGGCTAAATTGAATTTCAATCTACCCTAAATCACTTAAACTGATGTTATAAGCTAGAATATAACCTAATTAAGCTATTTTAACAACTAATACACCTATATGATTGATTATGCAGCCTAAATTTCTAACTGTGAAAGCAGAAATCAAGATTGAAACTGATTTTGACTTATAGCTAAGTGAGCTATGAATTTTATTGTTTGACTACTCTTTTGTGACCCTATTTGACCTAACTGAACCAGTTTTATCACCTACAACAAGTTTGAACAAAGATTGTGAGTTCTAGCCAAACACCCCTGATGGGGACTGATTTTGCAATTTTAACTGAAGCAGATAATTTAAACCATGATTTACCCTAAATTATGATTATCTAGGTTGTTATTGATCTAAGAAACAAAAATACATAAACAAACAAGCAGTAAAATGATCTGAACACAAATAAGCAGTAATAAGCTAGAAATGGAATTATAGAACTTACAACTGAACTGCTAATCCTGAATGAACCAAACTAATAATCCAACCCAGGCTCATTCAATAAGCCAAACAATACCCAAATAAGCTTATCTGAACAGCTTATCTTCCTGAATTGCTTATTTGACCAAAGCAGTTGACTTTTTGAATATTTTGTGAAAATTGAACTTAACTCTGAATTAAAACCAGTGGACTTTTTCTAAACCTAAAATAAGCTCATACAAGCTTATTTAAACAGAAGTGAGAGCTTAAAATGGATTTGCACAACAATACTTTAACACACTGATTATGGAATTAAATTTAACTGACATTACAATGAAAGTAGAACAAGATTCTTGAACTTAAACATAAACTGAATTAAAGGTTACATTTGACTGAATTTAAATTGACAATAAAGCTTAACTGAAATTAAATTTTACACTACGAATTTTGGTCTAATACATTGACAACTTGATCTGTGCTTCTTCCTTTCTTTTTATACATCCCAAAAGCTTCCTTGTCGACTTCTCATCATTTCCCACCCATTGGATTAATTCAAAGCAATCTGAATCGTTGGTTCTTGTTTTGGCGGGAAAACGGGCATGTGGGTTTTTTAACTTTTTCCTGAGTCATGTGGGCAAGTGGGAGTAGCTAAGAGATAAGGAGGGGGGTTGAGGTAGAGGAATAGAGTGGCCAGCTGTGGAGGGTGGTTTTGGTTTACCAGTGAGGTGGAGGGAATGGTATTGAAGAAGGGAAATTTGACTTTGATTTTGTTATTTGTTTGACTGTGGGTGTTTATCTCAGGGATAAAAAAGGTTGGGTCGGGTTATTATTGTGGATTGGGCTTGGGTTTTAATGTGTTGGGTTTTTAGGGGAAATGGGTTAGGCAGTTTAGGATTAGTGGGTTGGATAAAGGGTTTAGTGTTTTTGGGTTTTATTTATTTTGGGTTTAAAGGGTAAAGTGGGATAAGGATTTGATTTTAGGTTTAAATAGGTTTTAAGCCCAAGGACCATTAGTGTAACTTTTGGATTTTTAGGGGGGCTGAAGTGATAATTTTCCAAAGTTTATCACAAGGGCCATTCATGCCAAGTTTCAATAGTACAAGGGTCACATTTGATAATTTCCAATTTTTAAAACCCGAGGACTAATTTTTGCCAATTTTGAAACTTGAGGGGCCAAAACTGCTATTTCTTTAAAACTTTCATCCAAGGACCAATATTGTAAAATTTAAATAGCTTAGGGACCTTGAATGATATTTTTAACACCAGGGACTATTTTTGCCAATTTCTGAAAGTTAAAGGACTGAAATTGATAATTATGCAAACTATGTTCGTTTTTCAACTGTTTTTAATCCTTTTGCACATGAAACACATAAAAACACAATCAAATGATATTTTCTGTATTTGGAAGCATATCTGTATGTTTTTAAATGTTTTTGCAGTCTAAATGTGACAGAAATAATGAGTATTTAGACACTCATCACCTACTCCAACTTGTTCTCCAAGTTTGTCATGCTATATGAACAAAGCCAAGGGTTAATTGTTTGGTTAACTTTTATACACACACTAAACCCTAAATTGGATTTCTTCCTTTTCTATTCTTTGGCCGATCGTACAACACCCTTTAGGGTCGATTGATTTGTTTTTTGAAATCAAAATTGTTTTGTGTTCATTAACTAGCATTAACTTTAATTGGCATTAGTACGTGTGTACAAGAACGTGATACAAACACACTATTGTTTGTATCTTATATTGAATTGTAAAACGGTAAGGGACAATTCTTATAATCCACATAAACCCTAATTAGGGTTCATCTTGATTTCATTTTGAAGAATTGCTAAAAGGTATGCATACATTTTATATTCAGTTAATTAATTATGTGTTATATGTTCCTACGCTTCCGCAATACTTTGATGTTTATGTGTTTAATTATGATATGTCATGTAATTAAATTCCAACAGTGGCATCACAAGCCATTATAATGTGTAATTAATTACCGAAACACGTAAAAAATGAATCTTGTATTGTGTTTATTTATATATGTCGTATTTTAGGGTTTAGAAAAATTTGAAACCCTAATTTTAGGGGGGGGCGATTGCCCTTATTTAATAAAAAAAAATGTTTTGTTTGTTAATTGAATTAGAAACCCTAGGATAGCAGATGTATTAACCCGGTTTCTGTCCTAAGTTTTCATGGAGGGCTATTTCTTTTCACCATTTCATTAAACTTTTCTTTTTAATTCTTCAACCCCTTCTTTCTCCTTTCTCATTTACTCCTTTTTTCAATCTCACCTAAGGACTTCTAATTCTAAACTATTGGAATCGTCCTTGGGTAGATCCCTCCGGTTCTGGCGGATCATTGGACATAACCTAACCATAATCACCTTATTTCTCCATGATTATCCTAGATTATAGATCACATACCATAAAACCTTGTGAAAATCTCTCAACTTGTTTATGAGAAAACACATTTATTTAACACATTGAGAGTTTTGCATTTTTGAAATACTCCCCCTTCACATGTGCTCATGCATTTTTGAAATAAACTGCACATGTTGGGTAGAGTTCGCACATTTTGAAATGATCGATTTTCAATGAACATGACCTTCGCGAGACACGCTTACATCACTAGTTAGACTAGCTTGAAATTATTACCCGTCCCGGTCATATTCAATGATCATCTCTTGAATTGGTACATTCTACTCAGACAAATCCTTTGCGAGACACGCTTACATCACTAGTTAGACTAGCTTGAAATTATTACCCGTCCAGGGCATGTCTTTTCGATAACGGACATTTAGTTTCGTTAATTCGAGGGTTATAACTGAGTCTTGAGATTCAAAGCACAAAACTTTTTGATCACATTTTAATCACGTCCTCTCCCCCTTATACCTAATTACCACTTAATCTCCCCCTCAAAAATAGCATGAAGTGGTATTTTTGAAAAACAGTTGATTAAAATGAAACGTTTTGGAGAGACGGACTGATTTTAGCAAGAAAGCGGAACCTTTTTCTTTTTGTACTCCCCCTTAAACAAAGCATATTATTAAACACTTGAGTTTAAAAGTAGTTAAGGGTCTTAGAGGGAGTGATGGTGAGCACAAAATGTATAGAAAGACTTTGAAAAAATCTTTTTGAAACAATGTTGATTAAGTGCTCATGGTTTTTGCTTTTTGCCATCAACACTGCGAGTCCTGATCAGAAATAATCAGAAGTCGTCAATGTAGCCTTTATATGAAATCTTTTCGAGTTGGAGTACCCGAGCTACAATAAAAGATTTCACGATAAAGCACGGGTTTCGTACTGAAATATACGAAAGCCTTAATGAAGAAAATTTGAGAAACGACATGTTTTGGAAAAAAATTAAATGAACTCCCGCTCAAGCATCTGTACATGCCCGTATCATTGTTGAATGACATTTCTAGATACGTACAGAATAATGATTAGACGAGAGACATGTCGTGAGAAGAATATTTTTGGTTTTTGTGTTTTATATTTTTTATGTCTTTTTGAAGTTTTCTATTTTTATATTTTGTTTTTTGAAAAATATTTACATGCGAAGCTTCATGAGATAATTCACAAAGATTCGAGAAGACTTTCTAACTCTTCGGGAGTTAGGCTTCGCATTCCAATTCGACGAACTAAGTTTTCAAACCGCTCTTTTGGGAGGGCTTTAGTAAATAGGTCGGGGAGTTGGTATTCAGTCTTCACGAAGAATAATTCAACAGTACCCTCTTCGACGTGTTCCTTGATAAAGTGGTAGCGGACTCTAATACGCTTGGTCTTGGAGTGTTGCACCGGATTGCACAAGATGGCTATGGCACTTTTCGAGTTGCAATACAAAGGTATGCGGTTGAAAGAGAAACCATAATCTATGAGTTGTGTCCTCATCCATAGAACTTGGGCACAACACGCAGATAGAGACACATACTAGGCTTCTGCAGTTGATAGAGCAGTGCAGTCTTGTTTCCTTGATGACCAGCCTACTAGTTTTTCTCCCAAAAATTGTGCTCCGCCTGATGTACTCTTTGCTGTTACTTGGCAACCGGCATGGTCTGCATTTGAAAATGCTATTAGTGTAAACTCCAAATCCTTCGGATACCAAAGTCCCATGTTAATGGTTCTTCGTAGGTACCGAAAGATCCGTTTAACCTCTTGGAGGTGAAGTTCGGTAGGCCTTGCCTGAAACCGTGCAAGTAAACAAACAACAAAATGTATATCTGGTCGACTAGCAGTTAGGTACATGAGAGACCCAATCATGCTCCAATATTTCTTCGGATCCATGGGTTTCCCATATAGGCCAGCGCCTATTTTGGGTGAAGTGACCATTGGAGTACCAACAGAGTCACAATTTTCCATTCCATGTTTTTTCAAAATCTCAATTGTATATTTAGCTTGATTAAGAAAAATACCACGTGGGGATTGATGAATTTGTAAGCCTAAAAAGAATTTTAATTCACCCATCATGGACATTTCAAATTTGCTTTTCATGAGATTTTCAAAATGTTTTGAATGTTGCGGATTAGTGGACCCAAATATTATGTCGTCCACGTAAATCTGAACAATCAAAATGTCATTTTTGTATTTTCTTGTAAACAAGGTTGGTTCAATTGTTCCTTTGGTGAAATTGTTTTGAAGTAGGAAAGATGATAACTCGTCATACCACGCCCGTGGGGCTTGTTTCAAACCATAGATTGCTTTCTTTAGCTTGTAGACGTATTCCGGATGATCTTTGTCAACGAAACCGTCTGGCTGACTCACGTACACTTCTTCTTTCAGAGTTTCATTCAAGAAAGCTGTCTTGATGTCCATCTGATAAACTGTGATGTTCTTGTGAGCTGCATATGCTAACAAAATCCTGACTGCTTCAAGCCTTGCTACTGGCGCAAATGACTCTTCAAAATCTATCCCCTCTTCCTGTCTGTATCCCTTTGCCACCAGACGAGCTTTGTTGCGAATTACAGTCATCTCTTCATCCTTTTTGTTTTTCCATAACCACTTAAGATCAATGACTAGTTTGTCAATTGGTCTTGGAACTAAATCCCAGGTGTCATGGATTTGAAATTGAAGAAGTTCTTCCTGCATCGCTTCAATCCAGGCATTATCTGCCATTGCTTCCCGAATGTTCTTAGTTTCTATGAGACTGACTAAGCAGACATAGATGCACATGTCACAATCGGTGTTAAGTTGTTTTCTCGTCTGAATTGGCCTTGAGGGTTCACCAATAACTTGTTCTATTGGATGGTCTTTTGTCCACTGTAACGTAGAAGGGTACCTTGGACTGGACAAATGCGTGTTAGATGGTTCATGTAATCTGAAAGATGATTCAGCAGATTCCGTTCCAAACGGGTTTTCGAATGGTTCTTCGTCTAACACCGCATTATTTTGTTCTTGCTCATCAATTCTTGGTAGAACAATTTCAATTACTAGAGTTGCTGGAGTAGATGTTGATGATGTTGATGTTGAGGGAGTTGGTGCGCCAGCTTCGAATGTTGTGGATGCATCTTGATTTGGTGGTTATGGTGGTTGTTGATTTTGAGTGGGTGCAGCGGAACATTGGCTAGATGCATTTGTCGAAGCGCCACCATAGTATTCATCATACATAAACTCGAAGAAATTATCCAGTTCCTGATTTGTGGGTTGTTCTTTATGAATTGATTAAGCTCCTTGAGGTGCGAGTCCTGAACTGATATGTCCAAAAGTCATCGGGTTAAGCGCGGGTTCTAGAGCGAGTCTCTCAGAAGCCATCTGTGAAATTTCATCAAACTTCACATTCATCGTCTCCATGATCTTTTTCTTTCTCCTGTTATACACCCTGAATGCCCTCGAGTTTTCCGAATAACCAATGAAGATTCCAATATCACCCTTAGCTTTCAACTTCCCCAGATCTTCTCTGTCGTTCGTTGGATAGCACAAAGCACCAAATACATGAAGATAAGAGATATCGGGTTTTCTGTTGTTGACTAGTTCATATGGGGTTTTATTGAATCTTGGATGGATTAGGGATCGGTTTTGAGTAAAACAAGCAGTGGAGACAACATCAGCCCATAAGAATAACGGTGCACTAGAATAAATCAGCATTGTGCGAGCAGCTTCCACAAGAGTTCGATTTCTTCTTTCCACTACCCCATTCTGCTGTGGAGTTCTAACAGCTGATGTCTGGTGAGTAAGACCAGATTCTTCAAAGTATGTTCTTAACTCCTGATTTGTGAATTCTGTGCCATTATCAGTTCTTACTATCCTTACTGGAGCTTGAAGTAGAACTTGAATGCGCTTCAGAAAGGTGATGATGATGCCTGGTGCTTCGTCTTTTGACCTCAAAAACTTTACCCATGTATATCTTGAATAGTCATCAACAAATACAAGAATATACTTCTTCCCATTTATGCTTTGAACTCTCATTGGGCCACATAAGTCCATATGCAACAAATGCAACCTATCCACCAAACTGGGTACGGGTTTAGGTTTATATGTTGCCCGTTTGCTTTTGCCTTGCTCACAGGATGGACATAAGTGTTCTTTGGTGTATTTGAACTTTGGGAGACCGGTGACGATGTTGTATTTGGCAAGCTTGTTGATCGTGTCAAAGTTAAGATGGGACAAACGTCTATGCCACAACCAGGATTTTGTTTCGCCTGCCCTGGTCATGAGACAAATTGGTGATGAAGAGGCCATTTGGTTTATGTCTATTGCATAGAGATTGGTGCCACGATCCCCAATTAAGAGATCATTTCCAACCAATTTCCTAACATAGCAAGTGTTTCTCCTAAATGCAACCTCTAAATCAGCATCACAAAACTGCCTAACTGAGAACAGATTGTGTCCCAACCCTTCGACATAGTAAACCCGAGTGATCAAGTAATTTCCAAATCGAAGATCTCCATAACCCATAATAGCTCCAACATGATCATTCCCAAACCGTACAGTCCCCATGAACTGCCATACAAAGTTGATCAGCAGCTTCAGATTTCCGGTCATGTGCTTGGAGCAACCCGAGTCGACGATCCAAAGACAAATTTCAATGACCTGCGAAGAACAGATGATGTTGTATATGGAAACCATTTAACATTTGGTTCCAGGGGGTTAGATGTAACAGGTGAATTACACTTAGAGATGGTTTCCATTGTTGCATTGGGAACTATTTCTAATGTGCCATTCTTAAGTGTAAACATTCTACCCGTTGGTCTCCATGCACAAAACTTAAGGTGATCCTTAGGCAATAGGCTACTAGTGGTTTTCCTAGCTTTTGCAATAAGTCTTCGAATATATCTAGACTTAGCCTTAGTTACTAAAGGAACCTTTTTCTGTTCAGGCATATCATTCATAGTATCAGAAACAATATCATCACAAGCATTTTTAGACTAAGATTTCTTTTGCATTAAACAAGCAGAGTCATTACATGCATTCAAAACATTGGTCTTAACATTACATCCAGATGATATATGTTTCTTATTTGAAAGCTTTAAATTCCTAGGGTGTTCTTCTACTTTCTTGCATGCACTCTCAGAAACAGGCGAGACACTAATTTTCTTGTTAATGCTCCTAGACTGTCTTCTGCTCCTAGAGTTGCATTCTAATCCTGTAGAAGGTAAGCCACACTCATTAGAATTTGTGTTTTTGTCCTGAGATGTTGTTGTAGCATTCCTATTCTCGTTTGGATTATCTTTATTACTTTTGTCTATCGCCCTATATGTTTTAGATGTAGAGGCAGACGCAGTAGTGGGACTAATCCTATAAAGGCCAGGCGCTATTACATTTGATGTTTCGACAACAGCTTTCTCTTTTTGTTTCTCATTAGGCAAGGGGGTTGATGGTGCTATACCCTTAGTTTCCTCACCCTTCCCTTTTTGACTTTCAAGATGAGATTTCAAAAGATCAATTTGTTTTTGCATGTTGTGGTAGGAACGCTCATATGACAATTTGTCATACTTGCATTCTTCCTTTTTCTGATCAAGTTGTTTAAAATATGTGACATTTTGTTTTTCAATCTTGGCAAGTGCCTTTTCATATTTTATAACAATTTTAGAAGTCTCAGCCCGAAGTCTTTCATCATCCTCAACAGACTATGTTTGGTAAATAATAGACATAATTTCAGTCGATAGAGCTATTTCAGAGAGTATGTCATTATGTTGTTCCAAAACCTTTATGCGTTCCAAGTATTCATTAGCCTCCTTCACTAAGGATTTGTGGTCCTTAACGAATTCTGCTGATTCTTTCAAAAGATTATGTTCCACATTTTGAACAACCGCATAGATTGCTGCAATATGAGGATTAATTTCATTTTCAAAAATCTTTTTCAGTTCAGTATTAACACTTGGAAACCAGTCAAGTTGTTGACTGTTTGTTTTGGATGCCACAATACGTTGAAGTGTTTCAGTTCTCTGTTTAAGATCAACCAAATATAGTCTAGCTGCACTTGTGTCACAAGTGTTTTTAGATGCCATTTGTTCGATGTTAGACAGATGTTTTGAGAAAACTATTCATTTTGCGACAGCCACTGGTCTTTTGAAAAACATTGGTGACTCTTTTTGAACAAGATGAACTCCAGAATCTGTATTAAGCTTGTTATAATCAATTGGTTGAAATTCTCGGATCATTTGTTTCATTTTAATTCTACTCTCTTTGGAAAGCTCAATCGTTTCATCAGAATCATGAACCTTGGGAGGATCATGTGAAGCATTTAGCACACTACCATTATATAGCACATTCTGTTCTTTCTGAGCTTTCTTGAGATAATAAGGGTTTTCACAACCGATAGCCATTTTCTTTATTATATGTAAAATCGGGTTTGGATCGTTAATTAACAGATTAATTGTTTGTGTAGAATGACCCGTTTTTACAAGCAAATCTTCCAACTTTGCAATGGTTTCCTTTTTGTTAGTGATCTCTTTAAGAAGATCCTTTTCACATTTTGAAAAACTTTCATTCAACTCTTTCTTTTCTTTTTCAAGATAAGAACAAGTTGATTTTTGTTTTGAAAGCTGGTTGGTTAATTCAGAAATTTCCTTGTTTAGAGATTTGATTTGCACATTCAAATTAACATCTAAGGTGTCAAATTTGATTTTCAAATGTTTTTCTCTCAACTCAGAATTTCTTAAACTAACCTCAAGTTCTGACTGTCGTTTGTTATTAAAATCATAAGCTCTTGCATTATCCTTATAACTCTCAAGCTCAGTGGTCAATTTTGCATTCGCGGCCTTAACATCGCCATTGATCTTTTTGACCTTTTCTATTTCAATACTACAATTTTGCAATAATGATTCAAACAAAGCATGTGTTTCCTCAGCATTCTCAGTATGCTGTGACTCGAAGTCTCCATTAGAATCCATATCTGGAGTTACCAAATTAGTAATGCTACAACTTGGTTCGTCGATGTATGTATCGTAAATGAGATTAGGAGTCGCAGGATGCTGTTCATTTTGAGGTGACATATCAAACATTTCATTATTGTGACATGTAGCATATGGTTGTTGATGCGCGTGATGTGTCGTTGCGGTTTAGCAGTTTTAATGCCTACTCAAGTTTTAAATTTATATTTAGCCGACTTATCAATAACACACACACTTAACGAGCAGTGTACCCGGTCAGTATGAAGATAATGGTAAGTAGAGTGTCGATCACTAAGAGTGGAACGTATTATCTCGTTATTCTAATCAGTATTTTAATATCCTAACGCAAGGGGGGTTTCAGCCTGAGAGACTGGCACGGTTTGTTTGCAATTAAATAATAAAATAAACCAATAGGCACGAATCAGCAAGTAGCACACACGTACACAGATAAATACTCGAGACAATAAGAGGGCTGTCCTTATGATTAAGTAGATTGTCACTTGTTTTATTGATAGCTTTATATGAAGTGTATGTAGTTAACCCTTTCTCGTTGGTCCTATTCTTATCGGCGAGTAAACCCTTAATGATTACTTATGTCTAAAAGTTATTCCTAAGTGATCAATTTAGTAATAACCGTGGGAGCCACATTATGTCCCGCAGTCAAATGCCCGCAAGCCACTAATAAACACAGAGGTTATCAATGCACTAATAAGTAGTAACCAAAGACATCATCATATAAACTTTAATTGATGGGAAAGCAAGTATTAAAGGGAGTGCAATCTTTCGTTGTCACATTACACAAGCCACCAATCCTGATGAATTAAAGTTTGCTAACACAATAAAACAAAACTACTTAATGAATTAAACACATGCAGCACCTTCTTACAGCTCTTGTATCTTTGATTTAGGTGTGTCTTGTGCTGCCTCCTTGACTGAATTCGTCCTTTGTTTCTCCTGTTCGAACTTCGGTTTTAGGTTTTTCGGAACTTGTAATTCGTCTGGTCTACGGGGTATTTATAGTTTCTGTCTGAGGGAAGATGCGGCGCATCTACTAAGTAGATGCGGCGCATGTACTTAACTTCGCGTGGGGTCCAAGATTATAATATTCAGGAATATTCGTACACCGCCAGAAGATGCGGCGTAACTCCATGATTAGATGCGGCGCATGTCCTCTTGTATCTTGGATCGTATCTGGTGACATCTTGATAGAGATGCGGCGCATGTCGAGAGTGAGATGCGGCGCATCTGGAGCAGAATTGACTTGATCTTGTCCATGTCAGTAGACCTTCAACTTTATGCACGTTTTGCTCCATAATTAGTCCAAAATCGCCAAGTTTCACCAAATGCTTGTTTTTACCTGAGAATTACAAAAGTAAACGATTAAGTATCAATCCTTATACATAATATAGTAAAACAAGTCAAATTAATAGGATAAATGATAGTAATAAAATGCACTTATTTGAGTTCATCAAATATCCCCCCACTTGAACTTTACTTGTCCCCAAGTAAACCTTAGAATTTCTTTTATGAAAATGTATCCTAAAAGATGTTAGGATTTATTTTTATATTTAAGCATGTATTCGTTCATTTCATAATCACACAACTAAACACTTTAACGAATTAGAAGTAAAATAAAATAAGTCGATAAAAGCAAATCTAATCGTTTAACTGTCCAGTCGCGACGAATATTCTATCATAAGCTTGGCAAGTATACACATCTCCACCACTAAAGCTAAGGAGTAACAAGTCTAAAGCGGTAAAAAGGGTATTTAGGTATAAGGGTTAATTATTCTCTTTCACTATCGATCTCAAATTCCAGAAAAGGCGACAAAATCACAAATACATGATCGAATCCACGAACACGATACTTGCAATTGCTCAAATCCTTAACTCGAATAGGCTAAAGATAGGTCCAAACTTCACCAATAATAATATATCAAAAAGGGCGACAAAATCATAAATACATAGCCGAATCCACGACTAAGATACTTAAGATTGCTCAAATCCCTAATCTCAATAAATCAAAGGTTTGGTTGGATAAAGAATAATAAAGGGCATGGATAACATTTGGGATATAAATTGGTGTAAAAATAAAAATAAACAAAACAAATAAATTAAAATCCTAAGTGTGGTTAATCACTATCCCAACCATCCCATGAATAAGACTCATATCATCGAATAACTCACGCTTTAACACTTGAAACACACGCTTTAGGTAGACACGAATTATACTCAACAAGATCTTAATCAAAGAATAAACCTTAATTGGCGTTCCCATAACTGCCAATTCCCATTCAATCCATAGATATAGTACAACAAATAGTGGTGATATCGACCACTTACATAACTTTACATAAGTTGGTTAAAACTAACTTCCAACTTTTCTTTCTTTCTTTTTCTTTTCTCATTTTTTCAATTTTTTTTTTTTTTTATTTTATTATTAAACATAAACATAGATGTGTAAAATTTCACCACATCACTATAATGATAATTCTGGATAATTTTTCCATACTTTTCATGACTTCAGAAATAATGGTAATAGTGAAAGTAGTAAACACACGAAAAATAAACTCCAAAATATACAATATTTACTTTCACTCCAATTGCATTGTGAAATTTCCCGACCTAACCATAGATAATGAATTACGCACGCGAACACAGGTAATGTAAGGAAACACACTTTGCCTATAGCAATCAACCAACCACGGATTCTAATCTACAGGGTAGGCTAAGGTGTAAGGGTGTAACGAAACATTTTAAACATAGGTGTAAGAAACGAAAGGAATGGCTCTGAGGGTTTTTCTAGGGGTATCTTACTCTAAAAATGAGAGTAACAAAAGGTTTATACGGGGGTTAACTAACCAGTGTAGTTAGTTAATAACACATAACAAATAATAGGCTATTTGGGTGTAATCCTAGAATTTTAACAATTTAGACAAGTCACTCCAATTATATAAATAATACTCATTATGGTGGTCTCGAATAGTATACAAGCCAAGTTCTAAAGTTTACAAGTCACCGGCACTCTCATAGATTTGTGAATTTTGAAAAATCACAATTTTTGAAAATAACGTCATGTGTGCAGTTATGCAACTTAGATCTTAAACAAAAACATGCTAAAAAATTTTTAAGTTTGATATATTAAGCACATTTTAAGCATAATTTTTGAAAAAGTTTAGGACAAGTAATTGTTAAGTGTTCTAATTCTCCAATCCCCCCCACTTAAGTTAAACAACGTCCTCGTTGTTTGTATAAAAGGTTAAAAACTGGAAAATAAAAGAATTAGAACAGAAAAACTCCCCTGAGATTTGCTCGGTATGATCCTCCATTAGTATAAGAGCAAAAATCAACTTCTTGTGGATTAGAACGTTAAAGCTTCATACTTGATGTATCCACAGGAAATCCAGGAAACTATAATACCACCAACACTTTAAAACACACCTAAGATAAGAAAGGTTCAAGCTTTGCATAATACATTAGTAGTTAGATAAAAATAAAACTTAAAAATTAAAACTGAAAATCATCAGGTCAGTCGATGCGCCGTATCTTATTGAAGAAGATACGCCGTATCGAGCCTGGAATTAATACGGATCAGAATAAAGATGCGCCGCATCCTTAACCAGGGATGCGCCGCATTAAAAATAAACTGATAAATAGTTTTAAAGTCGAAAATAAAAATGCAGAAAAATAAAATAAGATATGACCATTGCAGGAGATGCGTCGCATCTCAGAATTGAGATGCGCCGTATCCTCATGCGGCCTGGACTGACTCGACACAGAAAACAGAATAAAAGATAATTCTCCGGGTTGTCTCCCGGGAAGCACTTGTCTTTATTCTAGAGTCTTCAAGTTAGACTCACGTTCAGCCCTTTAATATCGATCATTGAAGGAGTCGGAAACATCGCGCTCCTTCATCGCCAATTCAGTAATATGGAACACTCCTTGCCCGTCCTTAATTTCCACGCCGTTCGTCTTCATTATCTGTATGAACAAAGTCCTGTCCCTTTCGGGCAGAGATGACAAAATGATAGACGGGAAATTCTTATTATCATATAGGCACAAACAAGCAAGGTGGGGTGGTAGTTCAATAAACACATCATTGTTCAAATTCGTTTTCTCAACTACTCTCCTACGTTTATTAATTACTACACAATCATACCACTCATCATCAGAATCATTAACAACATTGCGTCTAAGTTCGGTGGGTACATTAAGGTCAATGAATTCCTCAAAGTTCTCATGATTAGGATTAGTTGGGTTGTTTTGAATCAATGTTTCTCCCATAAGTCTAGCTTCAAGATCGAGGTCCATACGCTCTCTTAATCCTAGCACATAAACACCTCTAATTATGCTTTTAACCGGATCTTGGCACTTATAGACTAGTTTATTATTCCCTACCCTTAATGAGATTTTTCTTTTAAACACATCAATCTTAGCATGGGCAGTAGACAAGAAAGGTCTTCCGAGGATTAAAGGAATCTTAACATCCTCGGGCATGTCTAGTATAACAAAGTCTACGGGAAAAATGAACTGCTCAATCTTAACTAGCACATTATTAGCAATCCCCTCAGGTCGTTTTACCGTTTTATCAGCCAATTCAATAAGTAATTTAGTTGGTGCTAATTTTCCTAGTCCTAGGGTAGCGAATGTCTTAAGAGGCATAACACTAACACTAGCTCCTAAGTCAGCTAACACATTATTGAAAGATATATTATTAATAGAACAAGGTAGAGTAAAACTTCCTGGGTCTCTTTCTTTATGAGGCAAGGCATTTAAGTCGGTTGCAGAGCTCTCTTCTTTCATTGTTGCCTTGATCTCCTCTTCAATCTTTGTCTTTTCTTTTAGTAGTCTCCTTAAACTGATTGAAGAATTAAAGAAAAATTCGGGTCTTGCACAATCATTACCATTCATCGATCTTCTAGGTATATTAGGAGTGACTTCTTCAGTGGTGCTTATGGCCTTGACATGATCTCTTGGGTTGGTTTCAGTTGAGCTCGGTAAACTTCCATATCCCCTTTCTTGAAGAACTTTGCTCATTTGACCAATTTGTTGTTCCAATGCTTTGATCGAAGCTCCTTGATTTCTTGTAGTAGTGTCCGTTGAAGCTCGAATTTCTTTGATCATAGCAGTATTCTCTTCATGTCTTTTAGCAGCATCGGCCATAATTTGCTTTAAAGTATCGTCTAAAGTCTGCCTCCTTTCTTGATAAGCGGGATTGAAGTTGTTCTTTTGATAGAATCCCGAACTAGCTTCCCTAAATCTTCCTGAAGGTCGGAATGGTTGTCCAAATTGGGTGTAATATGCTTCTTCAAATGTCTCACTTTCATTCTTGTTCGGGCAATCTTTAGTGTAGTGAGGTCCTTCGCACTTTTCACATCCAACCTGGGCAGCATATGCTCTTTCATCTCGCTTCTTCATCTCTCTACTAATTTTATCCAATTGAGCTTGAATAGCAGCAATCCCGTCAAAATTAGTGCTGCTCTTAGATCTAGTAGAGGTCCCATCGTGTCATTTTTGGGAATGATCAGCAGCATCTTGGATTGCTTTCCTAGCATTGGTTGCACTCATTTGAGGTACAGCTCCCTTAGCATCCAAAATCTGTCTTGTAGGCACGTCTAATCCTTGATAAAACAATATTATTTCCTGCATAGGGGTTAGATAGTGTTGAGGACATTTTATCAATAAATCTTTAAACCGTTCCCAAGCTTGATAAAGGGTTTCATCAGGCTCTTGCTTGAAACTATTGATAGCCTCCATCTTTTTAGCAGTCTTAGCAGGTGGACAATATCTCTTCAGGAATTTGCTCTTCAAACCTTCCCATGTAGTGATTGAACTAGCAGGTTCATTCCTTAGCCACTTGTTAGCAGCTCCTTTTAGTGAGATTGGAAAGATTCTTAGCATGAGTTGATCGGTATTGACTCCTTCTGAAGTAAACAAATCTGCAATCTCCAGGACCTTTTCAACATGCTCATTAGCATCCTCTTGTTCCGTCCCACTGAAAGCATTCTCTCTTAGCTCTTTGAGAAACTGACCCTTCAACTCAAATTTTGAATTATCATCAAACTTAGGTCTAGCAACTCCTGAAGTGTAATCAGCACGGGTATTGTTCATGTATTCCTCCATAGTAGTGTTTTCGCCCATTGTTTCTGTTTCAACTTCCTCTTTTTCTTCAGAAAAGTAATCAAGCTCGAGTGAACTTGAAAGATCAAAGCTTCTTGTGTTGAAAAGCCTTTTAAGCGAATGTAGGGCTCGTTCAGGATCTTCGAAAGGTTGAATCAAGTTCTTCGTAGAACACCTGGTCATGCACTTCCTGAAATCAACACAAAAATATCAGTAGGGTATGCTCGAGAAAGTAATATATCAGAAATTAATAACGAAAACGGAATACGAAAAATTAAAGTTACTGATATCTGCAGACGATGCGCCGTATCCAAAAAGTTGGATACGCCGTATCTTAATACGTTAAAATTTAATCAGACTTTATTCAGAAAATAGATACGCCGCTTAGAATTTAAGAATGCGCCGTATCGAATTAATTAATCAAAAATCAGCTTATCTAATTAAAATTAAATGCGTCGTATTAACGAAAGTTAATGCGCCGTATTTTCGTTACGTTTAAAAATAAATATCGATTTTTGATTCAGAAAGATGCGCCGTATCGATAGAGATCGATACGCCGTATCTGTTTAATAATTCGCAAACTGTTTTTAATTAAAATAATAGATACGCCGTATCTGCTAAAGCAGATGCGTCGTATGGCGTTAACGTTTAGAATTTTTTTTTTTTTTTTTATCGAAAACAGATACGCCGTATCTGCTAAAGCAGATGCGTCGTATTACTTTATCGCTTAGAAAAATTTTCTTATTAAAAACAGATACGCCGTATCTTGGGGAAAAGATGCGTCGTATCGAATTAATTAAACGCGTTGTATTAAAAAAAATTAAACGCAATACGCCGTATCTGAGAGATCAGATGCGCCGTATCGTTTGATTTAGCACAGTACAACGATAGCAGAACAGAAAAATACGAAAAATAAAAACAAAAATTAAACACACAAACGAAAATAAACACACAAAAATAAAAGAAAACAATTAACACACAATACAACAAATATGCAAAATAGTACAATGATGCAATTAATCTAATAAAAAGAAAAACATAATTAAAATACTAATTAAATTAACAGATAATAACAATTCACTCCCCGGCAGCGGCGCCAAAAACTTGATGCGCGTGATGTGTCGTTGCGGTTTAGCAGTTTTAATGCCTACTCAAGTTTTAAATTTATATTTAGCCGACTTATCAATAACACACACACTTAACGAGCAGTGTACCCGGTCAGTATGAAGATAATGGTAAGTAGAGTGTCGATCACTAAGAGTGGAACGTATTATCTCGTTATTCTAATCAGTATTTTAATATCCTAACGCAAGGGGGGTTTCAGCCTGAGAGACTGGCACGGTTTGTTTGCAATTAAATAATAAAATAAACCAATAGGCACGAATCAGCAAGTAGCACACACGTACACAGATAAATACTCGAGACAATAAGAGGGCTGTCCTTATGATTAAGTAGATTGTCACTTGTTTTATTGATAGCTTTATATGAAGTGTATGTAGTTAACCCTTTCTCGTTGGTCCTATTCTTATTGGCGAGTAAACCCTTAATGATTACTTATGTCTAAAAGTTATTCCTAAGTGATCAATTTAGTAATAACCGTGGGAGCCACATTATGTCCCGCAGTCAAATGCCCGCAAGCCACTAATAAACACAGAGGTTATCAATGCACTAATAAGTAGTAACCAAAGACATCATCATATAAACTTTAATTGATGGGAAAGCAAGTATTAAAGGGAGTGCAATCTTTCGTTGTCACATTACACAAGCCACCAATCCTGATGAATTAAAGTTTGCTAACACAATAAAACAAAACTACTTAATGAATTAAACACATGCAGCACCTTCTTACAGCTCTTGTATCTTTGATTTGGGTGTGTCTTGTGCTGCCTCCTTGACTGAATTCGTCCTTTGTTTCTCCTGTTCGAACTTCGGTTTTAGGTTTTTCGGAACTTGTAATTCGTCTGGTCTACGGGGTATTTATAGTTTCTGTCTGAGGGAAGATGCGGCGCATCTACTAAGTAGATGCGGCGCATGTACTTAACTTCGCGTGGGGTCCAAGATTATAATATTCAGGAATATTCGTACACCGCCAGAAGATGCGGCGTAACTCCATGATTAGATGCGGCGCATGTCCTCTTGTATCTTGGATCGTATCTGGTGACATCTTGATAGAGATGCGGCGCATGTCGAGAGTGAGATGCGGCGCATCTGGAGCAGAATTGACTTGATCTTGTCCATGTCAGTAGACCTTCAACTTTATGCACGTTTTGCTCCATAATTAGTCCAAAATCACCAAGTTTCACCAAATGATTGTTTTTACCTGAGAATTACAAAAGTAAACGATTAAGTATCAATCCTTATACATAATATAGTAAAACAAGTCAAATTAATAGGATAAATGATAGTAATAAAATGTACTTATTTGAGTTCATCAGTTGTACCTCAGAAACCGCGTTGGTGTCAAAAGCAGGAGGTGCTTCCGAATCCGTGTCATACTTAGCCTCCTGGAGATTTGCCATAAAAATGCAGTTTCCATCGATGTCCTCGAGATCTTCTGCATCATCCATAAGAGCCATGAAGTCATTCTCTTCTGCACTCAACTGTAACCCAGCCGTTTCCTTCTGAGCCAACAATAATGCTTTCTGCAAGTAAGCTGGATCCCTTTTTTTCGGCTTGTCTGGACAGTTCCTAGCCATATGACCGATACCCTGACAGTTGAAGCACTTCATCACATTACCCTGATTCATATTCCCAGCTCCCTGAGTACCAACATTCCCAAACTGATTCCCAGCATTCTGACCCCTTTGATTACCAACAACTGTACCCATCTGATTCCCTGCATACTGACCCATCTGATTACCAACATACTGCCCTGCATTCTGATTACCCATCTGATATCTTGGAGCATATCCCTGCTGATTTCCATATCCCCCAACCATCTATCCTTGCTGTCCCATGTTGAAACTCGGCTGTGCAATTTGCTTGTTGCGAGTGTTTGATGAGATTCGTTGATTGTTGTTGGTGGGTGTGGAGTAGCGTCCTTGGAATGCTTTTGCTAGGTAAGCAAAAGCTTGAGTCAAATCAGCAGTTGACTCATCCTGATCATCTTGATCTGGATGTTGCGGGTATTGTTGTTGTGGGATTACTTGCTGTTGTTATGGGTATAACGGTGTTTGAGGATTGAATTGTTGTTGCATGAAGTGTTGGGATGAAGATGAATATGGTTGTGTATTTACTATTGCAGGTGTAGGTGTTTGGACAATGAGTGCAAGAGGATCATGTTGTTTTGCTAGTTTCTCTTTTCTGACTTCATTTGCCTCTGCTTGGTTTAACTTTAAAAAGTCATAGAGCTGATCATAGTTCACCTCATGAAGGTTCTTTGTTTGGTTGACAATAGTGACATATCATCCCCATTCCTCTGGAAGGTTGTTGATGAACTTGATGTTTTGAACAGTTTGGGTCGGTGCCAACTTGTTTCTGATCAACTCATTCATTAGAGTACAAAACCGTGTGTAGTAAGATTCAATCTGTTCAGCTGGAGTGGATGTGAACTTCTCCCATTCAGTTAGAAGCTTGTTCTCTATGTCTTGTTTACCAATTTCGGTGCCATGACAGAGCCGTCTAACTCGTTCCCACATATCATAGGCAGTTTCACAACTGTCTACAGCACAAAATATATGTTGTGGTAAACCGAGTTGGATTAAATGCATTGCCAAGTCATCTGCTTCGATTTGCTTCCAATCTTCTGGTGTATATTCCGATTCTTCTTGGATTCGGTATGTTGCTTCTACGGGAGGTGTTGCATCTGGATTTCCAGCTGTTACTTCAATCTTACGAGGCTTGAATGGACCTTTCTCAATGGATTTAATCAAGAGTCTACCTTGTCTATTAGGCTTGGTTCTCATATATCGAAGCATATGATTCGTCCATGGAAGATAACCACCTTTTTCTAACATTGGAGGTCGGTTTTCTGCACCGGCGGCATGAATGTCTTGTTGTGTAGTCATCTTTGAAATTTTGTATGATAAAGTGGATTGAGGATCGTTTCAACAAAATAGGAGATGTTGTTGTTGGAGGTTACACTTGGTTGTTGTTGTGAAGCCTTGGTTGTTGTTGATGATTGTTGAAGTTGTAAGATAGATAAACGAAACAAATTAAATAAAGTTACGAAATTTGATTAGAGTATAATTAAGACAAAGTCAAAAGATTACAAATTCGACAAAGGTTATGTAAATTACAATTTAGATAAAACGACAATTTCTATAGAAATTTTGATTTGACCAAAATTTATACAAATTATGGCAAAATGTCAATTTAGATAGAAATATATTTAATTTATATAAATTGGTAATTTATATAAAAATCTAACACTCTTATACAAGAGGGTAGATATCCGTTTGTCAAAGTATTTTACACACTTATACAAGCGTGAAAATACCGAGTTCACTTTTGAGTTGACGAAATTACGTTCGAATCAAATCCTTAAAAGTTATTTAACTTTGAAATCGTTTCACACAAGTACGAGGGCCAAATCTGTCAATTCTAAAACTTCCCAAAAGCTGCTGGAAATGACAAGGACTGAATCTGCCAAATCTGAAAAGTAGACTTGTCCGATATCTGAATTGCCTTAGTTGTCCGATATCTGAATTGGGAAAGATCTCGGATAAGTCTGAATTTGCGATATCTGACAAAGTTGATTTGCGATAAAGTCTGACAAAGGGCCAATTTCGATAAAATTATCGAAAATCGATTTGCGATAAAAGTATCTAAATTTGATTTGCGATAATTTTGTCAGGCCTGAATTGCGATAAACCACAATCTTGAATTTCGACAAAAATCCAGTCTTTGAATTTCGACATAATAGTCTAAATCCAATTTCGATAACCATCGCAAACTTATACAAGATTGCGACAACTTTGCGAATTGCGATAGATCGTCTGTTGATGTGAATTGCGATAATTGGCAGTTTAACCACTCTTGTCCTTTTGTGTCTTTTTCACTGCCATGCCCATGCTAAGCCCATACATGTAAGTCTTTTCCACTGCCAACTTTCACCAACTATTACTAACTTCAATCACCTCAAATCAATAATTCACAAACAAGTACTATTCACAACAAAAAGATCAAATATTTCCAAGAGGAGTAAATCGTATTAACTCTTGTGAATAATGATCGATCTAGCAACTTAGAACAAGCAAGAATCCAACACTTGATAACTAAAATCGAGTGAAAGATACTCACTAGAGAATGAACCAAGTCGATATTCCACAAACAAATACAACTTTTTGCCCTTGATTTTGCGTATGGATCGAATAGAGAAAAACAAAAAGTGTAACTTTTCTAATAACAGAGAAGTAACAATGGGTGTTTTACTCTTTAGGATCAAACACAAAATACTCCTACCTTGAAGCCTTGCTCTGATACCACTTGTAAGGACCGAACTCCTTTCTTTATCACACACAAACACACGACAACACAATGATGACACTCACAAGATCATATATAGAACAAGAGAAGATGTATGTGGATCGTATGATATAAAACAATGGTCGAATGATTATAACTTGTGGAAGAAATAATACAAGACACAATGGGAACACACTGATGCGTGGTTTTGCGACCTTACAACAGGTTTTACCTCTCGAGGGATCTCAAGAGGCTTGCAATCCCCACCAGGCAGTGTACCTGACCGATGTAGTATAGTGAAGTGGCAAGTACCGGGGGATTGATCGTTCTCTAGGGGAATAGTGTCGTTAGGATTGAAAAACTACTCTAATAGGTCTAAGGGTGAGGGAAGATTCTTTTTTGTATTTTTATATTTTTTTATAAAAGCAAGTAAAATCCCGGGTTTGAAAGAGTGGGCGGAATTAGTTGCTAGTCAACTAACCCAAATGACTACAAATGCAAATAAAATAAAATAACTGAAAATGAAAAGGTTGTGAAACTTATATGGAGAGAAATGTGTTTACTTAGATTTCCTTACTCCCTAACTATCTTTTACCGGTTGATTAGTGTGTATTAATTGCGTGGATGACGGGTGTATTCCTTAATACCAATCGTGGGGTGGTGTACGTACTTCCCCAACTCTACAAGCTCCTACTTCACTCCTATGTCGAGCTGGCTAAGAAGCTCCTAACATGGGATCACTAGAATTCGCTCATGCATTAAATACAACCATAAAAACCTTAGTACGCATTGGTTCATGTTTCTTAAGACGTTCAAGCAAGTTACCGTATAGGAAGTTAGCCAGTTTTCTTAAGCCTAACATCGATAAACAATCATCCAATACAATTAATAACACACCAACAACCAATAATCAATAGTTAGGTTTCATTAGATCTAAGCAAACACAAGATAAATCTAGCCTAGCATGTTAATTAAAGGACAAGAACAAGATATAATCAAACAACACATAGACATATTGAATGATTAAATGATTACTTATCTTCAATTAAACATGGGAGATCCAAGGGTATAAAACCCTTAAAAATGGCAGAAAATTCGTCTTAGGGTTTCTCCTCACAAAGTTGCACACTAATGACTAAAAATTGCAAAACTATATATAGAGTTTAGGGGCTGACGGCGTCACATTGTAGATCTTGACGCCGTCACCTCGCCGCGGCTAGGGTTCCCGGATGGTCTTCCTACCGCCGTCCCTCTTTAGTCCTCCGAAATCCGCTCTGGCCTATCAAGGGTTGACGCCGTCAGATTTGTGCTTGACGCCGTCTCTCTTTAACTTAAACCGTGATGGCCTTGATCACCTTAAAGGGTGACGCCGTCAGACTTTCCATTGCAAAACTCTCTGGCGCGTCACGTGTATTTTTCATATCCACCTCTTTTGCCAAGCCATGACGCCGTCTGGAACAATTCTTGACGCCGTCATGTGTACTTTTCCAGCAGCTTTGGAGACTTTGTCGTTTTCTTCACTTTTATACTCCAAAAACGTCCAAAATGCTTCCTTTTCCAGATTTCTTCTCCAAAGTACCTAAAATGACAAAAGGAACGATTTAGGGCAATATTTGATCAAATAAATACGATTTAGGGCTTAAATGACCCCCTAAAAGCGGTACACTTTTCGCTTCATCAAATACCCTTACACTTGAGATTTGCTTGTCCTCAAGCAAATGCGCTTTTATTCTAATCAAAATACAAGTTAGGGGTCATTTAACGCTAATATAAAAGTAATTACAACAAATAGTCGTTCCACTTTAATCATAATAAGCACGGAGATTACACACTAGCACCTCACAAGTAGTGTTTAGATACTCACATCTCTCAGGTGTCATAAAAGTATATCACATAAATGAAAACGGATAATATCTCTCACTACCTGTCATAGCAAATAGATTACCATAGGCTTGGGAAAGGATCGAAAACCTTCTCCACTAGGCGTAAGCACCTAAGATAAACTATCAAAGAGGGCTTTTACATGGGTTATAACATGAGGTGTAGGGATATGATAAACAAGGTTTTGTTGGATAAGGGATATTTTACTGGTGGCGAGTTAAAGATCTTGATTAATTACATGTACAATATGGCGTTGCTAAGCCAAGACTAGACTCGACTTAAGCTAAAAACAAAATAACAAAAACATAAAATAAACATAAATGAAACGGGATGGTAGTCCGTATGTTTTTTCTACTTTTCTTTTTCTCATTTTTTTGTATTTTTCTTGATTTTTTTTTTTCATACACTCTTGCCCTACCATCCAAAATAATACATCGTAGGGGCGTTGCATTCCCCTTACACTTGAGCTTTTACATAACTTTACAAATAACTATTCTAATGACTCGAATTAAGATAATCGAAACACTTGGAGTACTTTTAAAATATTTAGCACATATGGGGGTAATAATGTTGTTCTTCCCCATTACTCCATTACACTAGTACTTTACCCATGAGTCCCAATCGTCCCAAAAAAATATGTACAAGGATATGACTCGACTTAGCAACCATGTAATCAATTAGATAATTAACTTGGGGTTTAAACAAATGTTGTCACAATAATGCACTAAAAATGAGTGCATACAAGGTAGGCTAAGGCGATTTGGGTGTACATTTAAGTGGGGTGTAACAAATTCTTCCTTTAAGTAAAATGCTTAAAGTTAGAAACGAAAAGATAGGCTCTGAGGGGTGTACTAGGGGTATCGTGCACTAAAAATGAGTACAACGCAAAGGGTGTAGGAGAATTACTTGACCAATGTAGCCAATGTAATTATAACAAAAACACAGGTGTAAAACAATGGGTTAATCCTAATGCCTCTTATCATGTAGTAAATCTAACTGCACGAATGTAGTCTCACTTGTGGCCTCGGAATGGTCCTAACACAAGTTCTAGAATCTAAGTGCTACCAGTACACACATCATAGCATAAATGCTTTTCCTACCAATTCTAGGGGCGAACCTCACATATTTGGGGGTGGAAAATTTTTTAGTGGCACGGTTTTGTGCTAGTCATATAACTCCTATCCGTGAGACGCTCATTAAGACCAAAGTTTCACTCCTATATGTTGTAAAAAATTTTAAATTTGGCACTAAAATTGCTCTAACAAGTATTTATTTCAGTTTTATTACACATCTACCATCAAACAAACAAAAATCAAGTGCAATTGTATTCTCTAAGGTATCATCATTTACCCTCCCCTTACACTTAAGCTGAACATTGTCCCCAATGTTCATTCAAAGGATGTAAAAGTAAATAAGGTAAAAGAATGAAAACAAATACTCCCCTGATTCGTTCGATGTGGATAATCCGGTAACATGGTTAATTCCTCCTCCAAGAAAATGAACGTTGAAAGCTTCCCTTCCAAAATATAAATCATATTCTTGTCCAATATAACCTGTTAATCCTGAGAAAACAAACACAAAAAAAACCCAAAGCATCAACCTGAACAAAGAAAACTCACAACTAGATGTAATTCCAGACTTAGAAATAAAAACAAAACAATTAAAGATATAATGCTTGTAGAATGAATATTTGCAGATTTCCTGGAGTTTATAAAACTAAAGATTTAACAAAAACTTTATGACTCCGGTAGAAAAACAAAACTTGCAAAATTTCCAGAATTTTACACTTGACGCTGTCAGAAGTGACCTGCAGAAATTTTATGGTTAGTTTCCGGAAAATTTCTGGAAAAACTTATGCCTCACTTCCTGGAAATCCTGCAAAATATTCATTATGACTCGATACAAACATTTGACTCTAACAATTACTAGTATGCATGCTCATTTAATATTGTTGTGATTCATGTTCAATCTTGTTCTTGTAAACAAATTTGGATTCCCTTACACTTATCTTTTGCAAAATACCTTTATATGTAGTTAAGACGAAGTTAAAAACAAAATAAAGCATTTTCACAATTTACTTTGAAACATGAGCACAAACAATAACAATTAAACTTGCATACGGAAACAAATAAAATCAAACAAACAAACAAACAAACAAATAAAGCTTGGGTTGCCTCCCAAGAAGCGCTTGTTTTTGTTCGAGTCACGAGCCTGACTCTACCCTTATTTAACGGAAATAGGGGAGGTTTTCCCTACACTTAGGATTAAGTGCGGGTGGAAGTAGCGATACACACCCTTAGGGTGGAAATATGCCACGTGAGGTGAAGGGGGTGAGTGAATGGCTTCCTTCATCCTAAAACTACCCGGATAATATTGGTTTATGGGTGGGTCGGTTCCTCTTTTGTCTCCTAGATGTAAATCTAAGGATGAAAAGTTGTGTAAAGGTTGAGGTTCCGGCTCATCAACACTAGGAAATTCCCTAGAACTAAGAGTAGGGTCATCACTAAAAGTGTTCAAACCTATATCCTCTAGTTGTGCTTGGTCCAAGGGTTCTACCTCCATCGGGATTCCTAAAGTCTCTTCTACTTCTTCCGGGTAAGTCACGGGCGGTGTGGGTGCCTCAAATGATGGTTGAGTATTTTGTGGGCTTATGGTGTTTACCTCATCATTCCACATGTCAAGATCACCTATATCCTCATCAATTGTTTTCTTAGGTAGTGATGATAACAAACCTAGCGCTTCATCCAACTTATGGTTTATTGCTTCGGCTCTATCCACAATTCCTTGGCAAACTAGGTCGCTTTTCCTATTGGCCTCACTAAGATGAGATCCTAAACATGGAGGTTGTTCATAAGAATCTATCCTAGGTGAAGGCTCATATGATTCATAGGTGTCTCTAAATGAGGTATTATGAACTCCTTGGTGTTCTAGCCACTCAACCATATCTTGCAATCTTAGAAGTCTAAGTGAAAAGTCCATTTGAAGCAAATTACAAACAAAATCACAAAGAAAAGATAGACTACGAGAAAGCTACAAAATAAAAAGAAAAAATCTCACTTGATAGGAATCTTGTGAGTAGACCTAATAAAAATAAAATTTCAACCTAAGCAATAACTACTCCCCGGCAGCGGCGCCAAAAACTTGATGCGTGGTTTTGCGACCTTACAACAGGTTTTACCTCTCGAGGGATCTCAAGAGGCTTGCAATCCCCACCAGGCAGTGTACCTGACCGATGTAGTATAGTGAAGTGGCAAGTACCGGGGGATTGATCGTTCTCTAGGGGAATAGTGTTGTTAGGATTGAAAAACTACTCTAATAGGTCTAAGGGTGAGGGAAGATTCTTTTTTGTATTTTTATATTTTTTTATAAAAGCAAGTAAAATCTCGGGTTTGAAAGAGTGGGCGGAATTAGTTGCTAGTCAACTAACCCAAATGACTACAAATGCAAATAAAATAAAATAACTGAAAATGAAAAGGTTGTGAAACTTATATGGAGAGAAATGTGTTTACTTAGATTTCCTTACTCCCTAACTATCTTTTACCGGTTGATTAGTGTATATTAATTGCGTGGATGACGGGTGTATTCCTTAATACCAATCGTGGGGTGGCGTACGTACTTCCCCAACTCTACAAGCTCCTAATTCACTCCTATGTCGAGCCGGCTAAGAAGCTCCTAACATGGGATCACTAGAATTCGCTCATGCATTAAATACAACCATAAAAACCTTAGTACGCATTGGTTCATGTTTCTTAAGACGTTCAAGCAAGTTACCGTATAGGAAGTTAGCCAGTTTTCTTAAGCCTAATATCGATAAACAATCATCCAATACAATTAATAACACACCAACAACCAATAATCAATAGTTAGGTTTCATTAGATCTAAGCAAACACAAGATAAATCTAGCCTAGCATGTTAATTAAAGGACAAGAACAAGATATAATCAAACAACACATAGACATATTGAATGATTAAATGATTACTTATCTTCAATTAAACATGGGAGATCCAAGGGTATAAAACCCTTAAAAATGGCAGAAAATTTGTCTTAGGGTTTCTCCTCACAAAGTTGCACACTAATGACTAAAAATTGCAAAACTATATATAGAGTTTAGGGGCTGACGGCGTCACATTGTAGATCTTGACGCCGTCACCTCGCCGCGGCTAGGGTTCCCGGATGGTCTTCCTGACGCCGTCCCTCTTTAGTCCTCCAAAATCCGCTCTGGCCTATCAAGGGTTGACGCCGTCAGATTTGTGCTTGACGCCGTCTCTCTTTAACTTAAACCGTGATGGCCTTGATCACCTTAAAGGGTGACGCCGTCAGACTTTCCATTGTAAAACTCTCTGGCGCGTCACGTGTATTTTTCATATCCACCTCTTTTGCCAAGCCATGACGCCGTCTGGAACAATTCTTGACGCCGTCATGTGTACTTTTCCAGCAGCTTTGGAGACTTTGTCGTTTTCTTCACTTTTATGCTCCAAAAACGTCCAAAATGCTTCCTTTTCCAGATTTCTTCTCCAAAGTACCTAAAATGACAAAAGGAACGATTTAGGGCAATATTTGATCAAATAAATACGATTTAGGGCTTAAATGACCCCCTAAAAGCGGTACACTTTTCGCTTCATCACACACACACACTCTCTTTACAATAGATTATGAGGCATCCACAAGACTTATAAGGGACTTCATAGAATGAGAGTGTGTGTGGTGATATATAGCGACACAGCCAACACCAAGTCAATTGGTGGGCTTTTCTTTGGGCTCTTGTGTGGGCTAATGTTAGCACTACACTTATACTTTAAGATACTAACACTTCTAATGCCATTAGCCCACTAACTAGACTAAACATTACACTTGACACTTAAGTTCCATTAACAAATGACCATCACTTTCACAATTAAATAAATTAATTGCTAACAGATATAGCCGAACAGCAAAAAACACAAAATATGGATTATATGAAACGTACCTCTTGAGACAAATTACGTACGCAAAAACCACTCGGACTGACTGGAAAAGTTCGTTCGAAAAATCGCTAGCGGAAAGTGTGTCAGTAGAAAGCAGAGAATTACGGTGGTAAAAATAGAACAAATGACCCTATTTATAGGCAGAAATTAGGAGTACGAAGCGTCGCGTCATGTCAGACGGTGACGTGGCTCTCTCTCATCCACATGATGGAAGCATGTATAAGTGTCCAAATCCTATGGCCACAGTAAAATAACAGCGATCCTTAAAATGAAACAATAATGATTTTTGGCGGGTTGTACATAAAGTCCAGCCCACAAAACCAAACGGACCAACCCCCACGGAAAAGTTGAAGCAGAAATACGAGATTTTCACATAGTATCACAATATCGGTGTAACCGATACTATGATACTGGGGGGACATGTTGGCGTATGTGTCCGGATGACCCATCTTGTCCGGTCGTCCGAACGACATGACGTACGTCCGAACGAAATGACGTCCTTCGGACCTTCATTTAACCTCATTGTCCAGAACAACCCTTATCACTTAGACAGATGGCAACAGCAGTCAGACCGCCGCCACCCCAGATTTCATGGGATCATGTCTGTGACGTATCTCCTCAAAATTCGGCGCCGCCATCACAGGTATCAAAGCTGGGTAATATAAATACCTAGCTCATTTACAACTCTCAACTAACTTTTACCATTTGCATTTACTCCCAATCATTATCTAACCTTTCGGACTATCCAATACTTACTCTCACGCCGGGCTTGGTCCTGGGATGACACCCGGGGCGAGTCTAACGTGCGTGTTTCTTGAGTGTAGGTGCTTCGGGACATTGGCAAGACCTCGTCCGGAAGATCTAACCTCAGTTCCGAACAACCCGCAGGTTTTTACCTCAACACAACTCTAAACTTGATCACTGTTGGAACTCAACGCATCTCGGTGAACATTGCAAGATACCAAAATGGTCGTAACAACTCAACATGACAACAACCTCATAACTTGACACACCACCATCAACCACAGAACACCTAGGAACCTCGCCACCTCGCCAACATACCCACCGGTAAATTCTATGACACATTTTAAACACCAAAACACCATCAAAAACATCACAACCACCTAAACCCATTACCATACACTCGTGTCCTGATCTCACAACATCACTTGAACACTCCTTAGTCGGTGATCTCTTTACAATCGATACCTTACCCAACCTCCACACCATTTGCACCGAAAATGGCCTATCTGATATCAGAGTTAAATACCTCGGTGGCTTCTATGCTCTAATCATACTTAACCAACACATCACATTCGACACTTTCCTCTCAAATGCATCAATAGTCAATTGCTTTAAAACCCTAAACCCATGGAATGACAAATTTTATCTTAAAGATAGATTGACTTGGCTAGCCATCGAAGGGTTACCCCCACAAGCTTGGCATAAAGCCGCTGTCACGCGAATTGCCAGAGATTGGGGTGAGATGGTTTTTCCCAAAAAATGTGATGACTCAAATAACAACCTTGTCACTGGAAGGGTTTGTATACGCACTAGTCACATGGTGTTCATTCAACACACCTTGCCAGTAATTGTGGATGGGATCAATGTTTTTGTTAGAGTGCAAGAAATTCTAGATGAATGCGATGAATTCATTCCCCTAGTAAAGCCGGTTTCAACAGAAGAGGATGACGAGGTTGCCACAAATCAAAGAGATGATGAAGACGACGAGGAGGACCTATATGATGATGACTCGGACAACGGCATGTTCTATGATGATATCGCTGATGAATACAAAAATGAAGGGGGATGGATTAAGAATGATGATATTGAATCTTCAACTAGAACATACAAAAGTTCTGATGATGTGGTTGAAAAAGTACGGCGAAATTCGAATCTTCAGGCGAGTCCACAAAGTCAAACCTCGAACAATGCAGAGTCACAAATAAGGAATGCAATTCATGAGATTTCCTCATCTTTTGTTTTGGATTCCCAAATTAATGAAACGACAGCCTCGGGGACCACACTTGCAGAAGATAGCATAGAGAGAGGAGATACACCGGTCCACCAAACTGACGGCAAAAGGTACGTTTCTTCTACTAATTGTAATATGGAGGACCCCTCTAATTCTTCTCACAAAAGTTTACAAAAGGTTACTGATAACTCACCTAGCCAAATTAAACCCAACGAGCCCATACCCCACATTTCTCATTTCCCTAATATTTGGCCCACCATAAACTCTCCCACACATAACACTATTCGGCCCAATTCCAGAAAAATCACTTGTGTGTACAAAAGATCAAAAAACATTTACAATACCTCTGTTTCCTCCCCTGCTCCCTACAATATTCCCACACTCAAACCTTATCCCAAAAAACCAACCAAATTCACATCACTTAAACTCATTCACCCAATCTATGGTATCAAAACACACACAACCAAGAGTAAATCTAGCTCACGTAACACCATTTCTTCCTCTTCCAACACCTCCCTCTCCAATAATGATTCTAACATCCAACGGTGCAACAAGAGGTTAATAGATAACTTTACCCTAACTAAAATTTTTTGTGATCACGAAGTGTCAAAAACGATTGAAGTTGGCAGTTTAATTGGCTATGACTTGGCGGGTAGAGAGAATGAAGTTAATGAAGTCATTGGTGTCAAACATGTAAATCAATGTGTTGGTTTTATGGACTTAATTTAATAGTTTATGTTAGGATCGAACTCGAGATCATGGGATTGCATACTTTACGTATGAAGAATTAATGTTTAATAATTAAATATAAAATGTTATATATAATTATTAATTACACAAAACGACTAACGAGCGTTAAGTAATTAACGGTAATTGACTAACGGTCGTTAAATGTTAAAGATAAGGACTATAGATGAAAATTAGAGAACAAGTGATGAAGCGAAAAGTGTACCGCTTTTAGGGGGTCATTTAAGCCCTAAATCGTATTTATTTGATCAAATATTGCCCTAAATCGTTCCTTTTGTCATTTTAGGTACTTTGGAGAAGAAATCTGGAAAAGGAAGCATTTTGGACGTTTTTGGAGCATAAAAGTGAAGAAAACGACAAAGTCTCAAAATCGGCTGAAAAGTACCTTTGACGGCGTCAGGGATTGCCCTTGACGGCGTCATGGCTTGGCAAAAAAAGTGGACATGAAAAAATACACATGATAAGCCAGAGAATTTTGCATGAAAAATCTGACGGCGTCACCCTTTGAAGTGATCAAGGTCGTCACGGTTTAAGCTAAAGAGGGACGGCGTCAAGCTCATTTCTGACGGCGTCAAGCTTTGATAAGCCAGAGCGGATTTTGGAGGTCTAAAGAGGGACGGCGTCAGGAAGGCCATCCGGGAACCCTAAAAGCGGCGAGGTGACGGCGTCAGGATCTACAACGTGACGCCGTCAGTCCTTAAACTCTATATATAGTTTTGCAATTTTTTGTCATGAGTGTGGAACTTATTGTGTGTAACTTTGGAGGAGAAACCCTAAGACGAATTTCTGCCATTTTTAAGGGTTTTCATACCCTTGGATCTCCCATGTTTAATTGAAGATAAGTGATTATTTAATCATTCAATATGTCTATGTGTTGTTTGATTACATCTTGTTCTTGTCTTTTAATTAACATGCTAGGCTAGATTTATCTTGTGTTTGCTTAGATCTAATGAAACCTAGCTATTGATTATTGGTTATTAGTGTGTTATTAATTGTATTGGATGATTGTTCATCGATGTTAGGCTTAAGAAAACTGGCTAACTTCCTATTCGGTAACTTGCTTGAACGTCTTAAGAAACATGAACCAATGCGTACTAAGGTTTTAATGGTTGTATTTAATGCATGAGCGAATTCTAGTGATCCCATGTTAGGAGCTTCCTAGCCGGCTCGACATAGGAGTGAAGTAGGAGCTTGTAGAGTTGGGGAAGTACGTACGCCACCCCACGATTAGTAATAAGGAATACACCCGTCATCCACGCAATTAATACACACTAATCAACCGGTAAAAGATAGTTAGGGAGTAAGGAAATCTAAGTAAACACATTTCTCTCCACATAAGTTTCACAACTCTTTTCATTTTCAGTTATTTTATTTTATTTGCATTCGTAGTAATTTGGGTTAGTTGACTAGCAACTAATTCCGCCCACTCCTTCAAACCCGAGATTTTACTTGCTTTCATAAAAAATTATAAAAACACAAAAAGAATCTTCTTTCACCCTTAGACCTAATTAGAGTAGTTTTTCATACCTAACGAACACTATTCCCTGTGGAGAACGATCAATCCCCCGTACTTACCACTACACTATACTACATCGGTCAGGTACACTGCCTGGTGGGGTTGTAAGCCTCTTGAGATCCCTCGAGAGGTAAAACCTGTTGTAAGGTTGCAAAACCACGCATCAAGTTTTTGGCGCCGCTGCCGGGGAATAGTTATTGTTTAGGTTGAATTTTTATTTTATTAGGTCTACTCACTAGATTCCTTTCTAGTGAGATTTTTATTTTATTTTTCTAGATTTTCTTTAGTCTATCTTTTTTCTTCGTTTCTTTGTTCGTGACCATTACCATCCGACATCATGGAAGGTGGTAATATCCTTGATCCCAACAACCCACCACCACCTCCTAGAGCCCGTACCTTAGGAGAGTATTCCCGTCCTAGCCACCAAGGCTATCGAAACACCATTGAGCTCACTCAAGGAGCCAATGTCACTCCCTTGCGATCCGACACCATCCGGTTGGTGCAAAGCGGATGCGCATTCCATGGACTTCGTTCCGAAGATCCTAATCAACATCTCAAGGACTTTCTCAAAATCGTTGATTCTATAGACCTTGATGTTGCCACTCGAGAGACGACCCGACTGCGTCTCTTTTAATTCTCTCTGCGGGAACAAGCTAGTCAATGGCTAGAACGTCTACCCGCAGGATCCATCACCTCTTGGGATGATCTCACCACTCGCTTCCTTGCTCAGTTTTTCCCACCGGGAAGAATTACCAAGCTAAGGAATGATATCTTGATGTTCCAACAACGTCAAGGCGAAACCCTCTACGAGGCATGGACTCGATTCAAGGACTTACTCCAAAAAGTCCCTCACCCTGGCATAGAACTTTGGCTCCAAGTCCAAATCTTCTATGACCATATCAATCTCTCCACGAGGCAAACCATTGACCAATCAGCTGGTGGTAAGCTACGTGATCTAAGTGCGGAACAATCATGGGCTCTCCTAGAAGATCTTGCTCTTTATGACAACGAAAGTTGGAGTGATCCCCGTGATTTGAATAAAACGGTCAAGGCAATATCTTTGCCTTCGAACAATTCAAGCACTTCCGACCGTAGGATCATAGAACTTGAAGACCAAGTCAAGTTTCTCATGAAATCCTACGAGGCTCCTAAACCTTCAAGCCAAGTGAACAAAATCACTTCTTCATGTGAATTATGTAGTGGTCCCCACGACACTCGTGATTGCATGGAACTTCCCGAACAAGCTTTTGCGGACTACGCATCCTCGCGTACCGACGGAGCGGGAGACAAGTGGTACACTTTCAAACCCAAGCCAAACCCTTATGGTGATTCATACAACCCCTCATGGAAAAATCACCCGAACCTTAGGTGGAAACAAAACCAAAACGCACAACAAACCAATTCCTCCAACCCACCTAATCGTTTTCAATCAAGCGGTTCCAACTCGAACCGTACTTTCAACAACAATCCTTCTGGAAATGGTAGTACCAATAACTTTGAAGGATTGATGTCCCAATTTATGGCATCTCAAGAAGCTCGTTTGGCCAAGTTTGAAGCCGATTTCAAACAAAAACAAAGCGAGATGACCAATAAGATTGACACTTTGTTGAAAGCCCTTAATGACCGAGAAATGGGAGCACTCCCTAGCGACACAGTCAAGAACCCAAAACTAAACGTCAACGCCATCTCGTCGGTTTTGTCTCCTAGTTCTTGTCCACAATATTATTTGGTCAATTCCATGAGCACGTGTTTCAAGCAAACCCAAGTCATAGTTGAAACACCTTCCACTCAAAACCTTGACGAAGAATTCAAGGAGCTCCACCTTGAAAGTCCGGTTATTGATGTGTTGGATGAGAAGAAGCTTAAGTTAGGTGAAAAAGGGACCGCCTTTGTTCAAAACAAGCTACCTAAGAAGTTAGATGATCCGGGCTTATTTGTTCTACCTTGCAAGATCGGTAATTCGGAGGCTTATGACACATTAGCCGATCTTGGATCAAGCCTTAACCTCCTTCCGTTACCTCTCTACACCTCTCTAAAACTAGGAAAACTTGAAGAAACCGAGGTGATAATAGGCTTAGCGGATGGAAGTGTTGCTTACCCGGTTGGAGTAGTCAAGGACGTGTTAGTACACATAGGAAAACTAACCATTTTAGCCGATTTCCACGTCCTTGATATGGTTAGCGACCCTACATGCCCCTTGTTGATAGGTAGAGGATTTTTGGCGACCGCTAGTGCTATGATTGATTGTAAGGAATCTAAGATAGCGGTAGGAGAAGGTGATACTTGGTCAGTCTATGATGTGAAGAAACATGCCTATGATACTAGTGATGAACCAACACCCCATTGGTTAGAGTTAAATAGGAGACCATCTAGATATGGACCTTGGATCGATAGAGACTTCATAGGACCCCAACGCCCATTTTACCTAGAAGAGGACTTTGTGAACCGAACACATGCGGTAGAACAACTCTTGGCTAGGGACACCGAATTGGATCCATTTGAAGACCCTCTAGTTTTTAGGAAGATGATTGATTTCCTAGGAGTTTTGCCAATTAACCTAGGGATGAATAAGTGGACTTGTGAGGACGATGATCATAAGTGGGAATGGGACAAACCACCCAAAGATGGAGATGGGTCATGGCATATTAGGATGACAGTGTATGACCCGGATGGAGAGAAGTTTGAAAAGATATATTGCACTAAGCGGACCAATAGGAAACTTCAATCCAAGCTTAACCCTAAAGACGTCCTCGATGACGAGCTCACTTACATAGGGTAGAAGGACTTTGAGTCTAGCTACAAGACTCGTTAATAAAGAAAAGCGCTTCTTGGGAGGCAACCCAAGCTTTATTTGCTTTGTGTGTTTATTTATTTGTTTGTTTGATTTTATTTGTTTCCGTATGTATGTTTAAGTTTTATTATTATTGATTCATGTTCAAAACTAAATTGTGAAAATGCTTTATTTTGTTTTTAACTTCGTCTTAACTACATATAAAGGTATTTTGCAAAAGCTAAGTGTAAGGGAAATCCAAATCGGTTTATTAGAACAAATGAACATGAATCGTAATAATAATAAATTAACATACATATTCGTATTTGTTTGAGTCAAATGCTTGTATCGAGTCATAATGATATTTTGCAGGATTTCCAGGAAGTAGGGTATAGGTTTTTCCAAAAAAAATTTCCGGAAACTTAACATGAGAATTCTGTCAGATTATTACTGACGGCGTCAGGCTTTACAACCTGACGGCGTCAGGTTTTAATTTTCTGAAAATTTTGAAAGTTTTGTTTTCATAAAAAGTTTTTATTAAATCTCTAACTTATAATCTCCAGGAATCTGCAAAATTATCATTCCACAAGCATTATATCCTTATATAGAGTTTATCCCGCCGATGTTATGCAGGTTTTCGTGTTTGTTTTCTCAGGTTTAACAGGTTATTTTGGACAAGGAGATGTATGTGGAATCAAGCTTATGGCGATGCATTAGTCATGGAGCTTCAACATTACTTTGGAAGAAGATCTAACCATGTTGCCACATTATCCACCGAGCGAATCAGGGGAGTATTTGATTTCATTCTTTTACCTTATTTACTTTTACATTTGTTATTTGAACATTGGGGACAATGTTCATATTAAGTGTAAGGGGGGGTAAAAGTACGATTCTTTTGAGAATGCTATTACGCTTGATTTTTGTTTATTTGATGGTAGATGTGTAATAAAACTGAGATAAATACCTGTTAGGGCAATTTTAGTGCCAAATTTAAAATTTTTTACAACATATAGGAGTGAAACTTTGATCTTAATGAGCGTCTCACGGATAGGAGTTATATGACTAGCAAAAAAACCGTACCACAAAAAAAATTTCCACCCCCAAATATGTGAGGTTCGCCCCTAGAATTGGTAGGAAAAGCATTTATGCTATGATGTGAGTACCGGTAGCACTTAGATTCTAGAACTTGCGTTAGGACCATTCCGAGGCCATAAGTGAGACTACATTCGTGTAGTAAGATTTACTACATGATAAGAGGCATTAGGATTAACCCATTGTTTTACACCTGTGTTTTTGTTATAATTACATTGGCTACATTGGTCAAGTAATTCTCCCACACCCTTTGCGTTGTACTCATTTTTAGTACACGATACCCCTAGTACACCTCTCAGAGCCTATCTTTTCGTTTCGACCTTTAAGCATTTTACTTAAAGGAATAATTTGTTTACACCCCACTTAAATGTACACCCAAATCACCTTAGCCTACCTTGTATGCACTCATTTTTAGTGCATTATTGTGACAACATTTGTTTAAACCCAAGTTAATTATCTAATTGAGTACATGGTTGCTAAGTCGAGTCATATCCTTGTACATATTGTTTTGGGACGATTGGGACTCATGGGTAAAGTACTAGTGTAATTGAGTAATGGGGAAGAACATCATTTATTACCCCCATATGTGCTAAATATTTTAAAAGTACTCCAAGTGTTTCGATTATCTTAATTCGAGTCATTAGAATAGTTATGTAAAAGTTCAAGTGTAAGGGGAATGCAACGCCCCCATGATGTATTATTTTGGATGGTAGGGCAAGAGTGTATGAAAAAAAAAATAGAAAAAAACATACGGACTACCATCCCGTTTCATTTTATGTTTATTTTATGTTTTTTGTTAATACAAATAGCGTCTCAAAAACGTTATTTATATTCTTTGATCTTTCATTAGTTTTGTTAATGACAAATAAAAGGAATATCTTTTAGCAAATAATAAATACTAGCTTAAGTCTCTTAAGTACACATTTTACACTTCACATATTAACCAAGAATTACAAGTTTAGTAACTTGTTTCCTTAAAAGGAAACTTTAATTCTAAAACCATTCCATGACATCATTGCATACATCACATACAATATCTTTGATATATCTTGGTTAGATTTGCAAGATACATAGTTGACTTTTGAAGATCTTGGATGATTTGGTAAGATACAACTAAGATATGGTAAGAGACAACTATACCTTAGCTGTCACGTCCCACGGATCCAAAACACATAAAGGACGGATCCCTTGTGAGGGATCCGTGGGATCCGTGAGCTGAAGATCAGCTTGCCTATAAATAGGAAGCTGATCATTTGGCTCTATCATCACTCATATAGCTTTAACACACATATTCATTCAGTACATATCTTACTAACATCATTCATAGTTGCATTTCACTTTGATCTTTCATTTTGTAGAAAGGAGATCAAGCATTCAAGGATCTACAGAACCGTAATCCTTTAGTTGCATTACTGTGTGATATTGTAGTTTGTTTCACACATCATATCTATCATTTGTAATCAGTGAGTGTGGTTAGTGCTTTAGTCCTTAAAGCACAAGGAGTGTAGGGAGTAGTTGTACCCGTGTAAAGAACTCGACATCTAGCTTAGTGTCGGTAAAGTAAGTAGGCGACGTCAGGTTGGTTCTACCTTGTGAAAGAACCCGGTGTTTAGCTTAGTACCGAAAAAGGAAGTAAGCGACGTGTAAAGGTTTTCTCCACCTAGGAAAGGAGTTTGTTTCTTAGTGAAAGATAAACTCTCGAGTAGGAAACTCGAGGAGTGGAGTAGGGCAAGGAAGAGAGTCCTTGTAGCCGAACCACTATAAACAACAGTGTCGTGTGGTTTGATCTTTCCTCTCTTTATCTTTTACTTACATTGTATGATTATTTATTTGTGATTGTTTCCTTTGAAACTAACATATAGTAACAAAGCAAAGAAAACTTTAAAACGGTAAAAACTATTCAACCCCCCTTCTAGTTTTCCACATTTTTGTTATTTTGTTTTTAGCTTAAGATTGAGTCGAGTCTTGGCTTAGCAACATTGTATAGTACATGTAATTAATCAAGATCTTTAACTCGCCACCAGTAAAATATCCCTTATCCAACAAAACCGTGTTTATCATATCCCTACACCTCACGTTATAACCCATTTAAAAGCCCTCTTTGATAGTTTATCTAAGGTGCTTACGCCTAGTGGAGGAGGTTTTCGATCCTTTCCCAAGCCTATGGTAATCTATTTGCTATGACAGGTAGTGAGAGATATTATCCGTTTTCATTTATGAGATTTATTTTGATGACACTTGAGAGATGTGAGTATCTAAACACTACTTGTGAGGTGCTAGTTTGTAATCTCCGTGCTTATTATGATTAAAGTGGAATGACTATTTATTGTAATTACTTTTATATTAGTGTTAAATGACCCCTAACTTGTATTTTGATTAAAATAAAAGCGTATTTGCTTGAGGACAAGCAAATCTCAAGTGTAAGGGTATTTGATGAAGCGAAAAGTGTACCGCTTTTAGGGGGTCATTTAAGCCCTAAATCGTATTTATTTGATCAAATATTGCCCTAAATCGTTCCTTTTGTCATTTTAGGTACTTTGGAGAAGAAATCTGGAAAAGGAAGTATTTTGGACGTTTTTGGAGCATAAAAGTGAAGAAAACGACAAAGTCTCAAAATCGGCTGAAAAGTACCTTTGACGGCGTCAGGGATTGCCCTTGACGGCGTCATGGCTTGGCAAAAAAAGTGGACATGAAAAAATACACATGATAAGCCAGAGAATTTTGCATGAAAAATCTGACGGCGTCACCCTTTGAAGTGATCAAGGTCGTCACGGTTTAAGCTAAAGAGGGACGGCGTCAAGCTCATTTCTGACGGCGTCAAGCTTTGATAAGCCAGAGCGGATTTTGGAGGTCTAAAGAGGGACGGCGTCAGGAAGGCCATCCGGGAACCCTAAAAGCGGCGAGGTGACAGCGTCAGGATCTACAACGTGACGCCGTCAGCCCTTAAACTCTATATATAGTTTTGCAATTTTTTTTTCATGAGTGTGGAACTTATTGTGTGTAACTTTGGAGGAGAAACCCTAAGACGAATTTCTGCCATTTTTAAGGGTTTTCATACCCTTGGATCTCCCATGTTTAATTGAAGATAAGTGATTATTTAATCATTCAATATGTCTATGTGTTGTTTGATTACATCTTGTTCTTGTCTTTTAATTAACATGCTAGGCTAGATTTATCTTGTGTTTGCTTAGATCTAATGAAACCTAGCTATTGATTATTGGTTATTAGTGTGTTATTAATTGTATTGGATGATTGTTCATCGATGTTAGGCTTAAGAAAACTGGCTAACTTCCTATTCGGTAACTTGCTTGAACGTCTTAAGAAACATGAACCAATGCGTACTAAGGTTTTAATGGTTGTATTTAATGCATGAGCGAATTCTAGTGATCCCATGTTAGGAGCTTCCTAGCCGGCTCGACATAGGAGTGAAGTAGGAGCTTGTAGAGTTGGGGAAGTACGTACGCCACCCCACGATTGGTATTAAGGAATACACCCGTCATCCACGCAATTAATACACACTAATCAACCGGTAAAAGATAGTTAGGGAGTAAGGAAATCTAAGTAAACACATTTCTCTCCACATAAGTTTCACAACTCTTTTCATTTTCAGTTATTTTATTTTATTTGCATTCATAGTAATTTGGGTTAGTTGACTAGCAACTAATTCCGCCCACTCCTTCAAACCCGAGATTTTACTTGCTTTCATAAAAAATTATAAAAACACAAAAAGAATCTTCTTTCACCCTTAGACCTAATTAGAGTAGTTTTTCATACCTAACGAACACTATTCCCTGTGGAGAACGATCAATCCCCCGTACTTACCACTACACTATACTACATCGGTCAGGTACACTGCCTGGTGGGGTTGTAAGCCTCTTGAGATCCCTCGAGAGGTAAAACCTGTTGTAAGGTTGCAAAACCACGCATCAACAAGAAGGTTCCGGATCCTCTTAGGGATTATGGCAGTCGATGTGGGCTTCGGGAAACCCAATCCTACTGATCGGCCCCAAACGGTCAACTAATATTGACCAGGTAAATGGTCAACAAGAGTTAAACAATCTAGGGTACAATGCAATTTACCAAAGGAGTACAGAGTATCCCCGGGTCGTTAAGTCCCAACGAGGTGTGAAATCTGTAATAAAACGAATCTGTGATCGGGTGATAATTGAACAGAAAAGGGTTTTGAGTGATTTACACTAAGGAATAAAAGAAAATAGCTTAAATAAGCTAATAGAACAAGTATGCGAAGGAAAAATACTTAGAAACGTTTAAAACTTAAAAAACGCGTACGTTTAATTTAAATTTACGTAACTGAACGAAATAAAAAATGAATTCTTATCAATACAAATCCCACGGATGTGAAATTTATATCTTTGGAATCCTAATAATAAAAGAAAATTTTTGGAAAATTAAAATTATTTTTATGACTATTTATTTAATTATTATTAATTATTTATTATTTAATTACTTTTTAAAATATTTTAATTTATAATAAATACTAAATGAATAAAGAAAAATCTAAAACTTTTTCTATAAATATTATGAGGTGAAAAGAAGCTAAGAAAATTATAAAAATGAAAAGTGCTTAATTAAAAATTTAAAAAGATAAAATCTATTAAATAGAAACTATCACTTACTTTATATTTTATTTTTCCTAAGGTCTACAGAGATAATTATATTTTTCCTAGATTCTAATTAATAAAAGAAAATTTTGAAAATTAAAATTATATTTTTCTGATTATTATTCTATTTATTATGATTTAGAAACTAATTTAAACTATTAAAATGATTTAAAAATAGAAACTAAAAACAGAAAAATCTGAAAAAATTAAAGTAATTCTAAAATAATATTTAAAAGCTAGGAAAAATAAAAGCAAAACTTATCTAACCCTAAAAAGCTGTTTTGGGCAGATAAGCACTTTTCAAATAAGCCAAAAATAAGCTACAGATGACCAAAAATTATCAAAAGCTGGAAAACAGTTTAATACACTAATTGAGACTTAACACAACTGAAAAATCACAATTTAGCACAAGGAATCAGCAGTTAAGCTTCTTCACAGGTTCAATAAAAAGACAAAATTGAAAGGATGAGAAGCAGTTTTGAGGCTGGCCAATAAGCTAGGAATAAGCTTATTAGGGGAAACAAAAAGCAGAATAGAAAACCTTATACTACAGGCTATCTATAAACAGAAAATGCCCAAAATTAAAAGCCAATTGCTACCCTAAATCTGTGCTAGATTAGGTGGCGAAAACAGAATAAGCTGAGCAGGTTAAATGTGCAAGAACAGAACAAGATTTAAGGGCAATTTGCAGAGTGAAAATAAGCCAGAGAATAAGCTAGAAATGCAGAATAAAGCTCAAACAGATAAATTTCATACTACTAACTAATGATAAAAGCAAAAATTAAGCAAATAACTTAATTGGTTAAGCCATAAATTACCCTAGAACAGCAGTGCTAAAACTAATAAAACCTTATTTTTGACTTTTTGCAGTTTTGGAAATGTTGGCTAAATTGAATTTCAATCTACCCTAAATCACTTAAACTGATGTTATAAGCTAGAATATAACCTAATTAAGCTATTTTAACAACTAATACATCTATATGATTGATTATGCAGCCTAAAGTGGGATAAGGATTTGATTTTAGGTTTAAATAGGTTTTATGCCCAAGGACCATTAGTGTAACTTTAGGATTTTTAGGGGGCTGAAGTGATAATTTTCCAAAGTTTATCACAAGGGCCATTCATGCCAAGTTTCAATAGTACAAGGGTCAAATTTGATAATTTCCGATTTTTAAAACCCAAGGACTAATTTTTGCCAATTTTGAAACTTGAGGGGCCAAAACTGCTATTTCTTTAAAACTTTCATCCAAGGACCAATATTGTAAAAGTTAAATAGCTTAGGGACCTTGAATGATATTTTAAACACCAGGGACTATTTTTGCCAATTTTTGAAAGTTAAAGGACTGAAATTGACAATTATGCAAACTATGTTCGTTTTTCAACTGTTTTTAATCCTTTTGCACATGAAACACATAAAAACACAATCAAATGATATTTTCTGTATTTTGAAGCCTATCTGTATGTTTTTAAATGTTTTTGCCGTCTAAATGTGACAGAAATGATGAGTATTTAGACACTCATCAATCCCCCACACTAAACTATTGCTAGTCCCTAGCAATCCTTTATGAAGATTTAATGGATTTTTCTCTTTACCAAAAGCCATTACTTCTGGAGTAGCCAATGTCTTAGTATGTGATACTTTGGTACACTGATAACCAAATGATTTTGAGCAAATCATCAGCTGTCAACGGATTTGATTTGTCTTTACCAGAAGCCGTTTGCTTCTGGACTAGCCAACTCTTAGATAAAATACAGTTATTATCTTGGTGAGCTGATTACCAATTATGGTTTTCCACTGCCTTTACCACAAGCCATAACCTTGCGGGCTAGCCAACTCTTCACTTATAAAGATATGGTGAGTCGAAAACCATACAATTTTTGGCAAATTGTAAGCCATAAACGGATTTGAGATATCTTTACCAAGATCCGTTTGCTCCTGGATTAGCCAATCCTTATGTGGGTTAGACATAGCGGACTGATAACCATTTATTGCGTTCTAAGTGAGAAAAAATTTTAAAATTTTGGCCAAAATGGGGGCACTAGATGGTACATATTATCAAATTCGCTAGAATTCCACCCCACACTTAGAACTGAATATTGCCCTCAATATTCAAAGTACCGGTTGTTAAACCAACACTTAGAACGTGAAAAGGCAATATTAATAGCCATTATATTATTTTATATATACACATTTTATTTTATTTTTTGAATGAAAATGACATATATACAACATGTGGGGCATCTCCCCCACACTTGGGTGTTAGAAAAGAGAAAGAAGTCAGAGACATGGGTGAAAACCCATGTTGTGCTAATATTTTTGTTCACCGAGTCACTAGCTTGACTCGACCCCGAATTCATTGGTTCTTGGGGAAGCACGTGGAAGCGACAATCTCCATCGAACTTTCATTCAAGATGTTTGGATAAATATTGAAGTACGTGAAAGTTCCACTCCGATGAGATATACACAGAGACCCGGCTCACAAATGATAAATGAAAATGCCGGGATCTAAGATAGTGTCTTCATTCCCGAAGGAGTGAAGAACAGGAGAAGTCACCGTGTAGGTGAAGAAAAGAAAGAAAGTCATGATAAAAATCATGACTAACTCATCATCATTAGAAGGAGAATTCATGATTTCTGGATCATGAATCTCATCATTTAAGCTCATTTGATCAAGACATATTCTGGGTGGGAGGGATGGAATTTTGATATTAATCAAATTCTCAGTGTTGAGAACATTTCCCTCAGGGGCACACAAAACATCTTTGTCAATATCAAAGTGGAAGTTATCATACTCCAGCGGAGATATGATATGAGTGAGTTCACTGGAGAACTCCTCAAAGGTGAATAAATCATATTCGGATTTGATGTGAGTGAGTTCATCAGCGAACTCCTCAAATGTAAATGATTCATAATCAGGGAGAGAATTATGAGAATGAGAAGTGGTATTGCCACTAATCTTCTCTCCCATCTGATCAAAATAGAAAGCTTCCATTTCCGGAATAGAATCATCAGAAAATATGTCACTATCCTTTATGGGGATAGGAGATGAAATGGGTTTTTCTTTGAAAGCCTCGATTTTAGAAATGAGAAGACTGACATTCAATAATGTTGCTCGAAGAGCTTCATCTTTGATTTCAGTGTCAATTTCTTCATCATTCTCTTCTTCTAAGCTGACTGGCTCAGAAGGAAATTCCTCCATATAAATGATGTCTCCACATGATAAAGAATCGTCATTAGTGGAATCGGAGAACATCTCAATATGATCTTTTGAAAAATCAAGAGGAGGAGGGATATCACACATTTGATCAAAAGTTCCCTGTGACTCACTTGGGATTGGGACAAGATTCTCAACACTAGACTTTATGAATTCGTCCGATTCCTTTGCAGGAACAGTGTCAAGATGCTCGTCTCCCATGCTTAGAGAGTTAGTGGGAACCTCGGGTGTGATAACAACAGACTGAGTTTCAACTGATTAACTTGATGAATCATCATCAAAGATATCTTCATCATCACTGTCATCAGGAATGAAACGAAATTGAGAGCTAGATCTGGCTGCTTTTTCTTTTGCAATTGATTCCCTAATAGATTTTTCAAATGCATCTTGGGAATTTATTTTAGCAGCCCGCTCTTCAGCTAACAATTCTGCCATGGATTTCTCATGTGAATTTTTAATGACGGGACATTGTGGGAGTGGGGATTTGTCAAAACCGGAAGGTTGACATTGATAATCATCATGAGGACCCCCACAATATACACAAGAAAAACTGGGAGCATTCTGAAATGCTTTTTTATTAAACTCCTCAGCTCTTTTCACTAACTCTAGAAGCTCTAGATAAGTGTCTTGCTGGGTTTGCTGAGGAGTTTGAGTTATTTGGCACTGTGGAGGTTGGTCGTGATATGGATCGTCGTAATTGTTACAAGGAAATGGATTCCCTGTTTGACAATCAGAGCTAAAATGTGGACCTCCACAGTACTCACAAGAAAAGTTCGGTGTATTTTGATACGATGCATCATTGAGATTTGGACAATATGATACTTGCTCGTATGAATGTGATGGGTAGTTGGAGAAATTTGAAGAGTCGTTGAATGAGTTCGGATCAGGATCATAAGAAAATGAATTCCTCGAACCACAAAACAAACAACTTCCGTCTCGAATATCATTACCACATTGTTCACATGTACACCAACGACATGGTAAACCAAAAAGCGACTCACCACAACCGACACAAGGAATAAAATCCGGAGGTGGGACAAGTGGTGTGCTCTGAGAGCTAGGAATTTCCACCACTTCCGTTATGGTCTCTGGATCTAGTTTTTGATAAACGTGAAGGTTAGGCAAGTCGTTCTTTTTAGTCATTGTTCTAAGTTCTGTACGTCTGCTTGACAAACTTTTAACCGTAAATCCTGAAAGGTTAGGATCGATTCTCGACGGTTTGTCATTAATAGCACGTATCTCGGGCTGTGAAGGGTAGTCGGAAGGACTTTGAGAATCATTGATGGAATTAAGCTCTCTTTCGAGGGCTACTTCACACCAATAACATGATCCTTTTGGTGCATGATTTCCACACCGCTCACATTTACACTTAGAACAATGAAGGCTGTCAATCAACGGGCTTTTACAATCAAAATATTTGTAGCCGAGAGACGCCATAGAAGAAAGGTATAAGAAGTTTAGAATCAAATGGATAGAGGGTAAAGGGATAAAGAATCAAAAAGGGTAAGAGGGTAAAGATGAATATTTTTGGGTTTTTTGTGTTCGTTGAAAACTTGAATAAAAAATGTTTTTGGTAATCATTTAGTCAAACGAATTAACTTCACGATTATTTTGGTTTTTTATGAAAATAAGGAAATATGAACAAAGATGGTAAATATACAATGGGTGTATATTCAACAATCACGGATACTTCAAATTCGTTTTTACGCAGCACACCTCCCCGGCATTGGCGCCAAAATTTGATCGGCCCCAAACGGTCAACTAATATTGACCAGGTAAATGGTCAACAAGAGTCAAACAATCTAGGGCACAATGCAATTTACCAAAGGAGTACAGAGTATCCCCGGGTCGTTAAGTCCCAACGAGGTGTGAAATCTGTAATAAAACGAATCTGTGATCGGGTGATAATTGAACAGAAAAGGGTTTTGAGTGATTTACACTAAGGAATAAAAGAAAATAGCTTAAATAAGCTAATAGAACAAGTATGCGAAAGAAAAATACTTAGAAACGTTTAAAACTTAAAAAACGCGTACGTTTAATTTAAATTTACGTAACTGAACGAAATAAAAAATGAATTCTTATCAATACAAATCCCACGGATGTGAAATTTATATCTTTGGAATCCTAATAATAAAAGAAAATTTTTGGAAAATTAAAATTATTTTTATGACTATTTATTTAATTATTATTAATTATTTATTATTTAATTACTTTTTAAACTATTTTAATTTATAATAAATACTAAATGAATAAATAAAAATCTAAAACTTTTTCTATAAATATTATGAGGTGAAAAGAAGCTAAGAAAATTATAAAAATGAAAAGTGCTTAATTAAAAATTTAAAAAGATAAAATCTATTAAATAGAAACTATCACTTACTTTATATTTTATTTTTCCTAAGGTTTACAGAGATAATTATATTTTTCCTAGATTCTACTTAATAAAAGAAAATTTTGAAAATTAAAATTATATTTTTCTGATTATTATTCTATTTATTATGATTTAAAAACTAATTTAAACTATTAAAATGATTTAAAAATAGAAACTGAAAACAGAAAAATCTGAAAAAATTCAAGTAATTCTAAAATAATATTTAAAAGCTATAAAAAATAAAAGAAAAACTTATCTAACCCTAAAAAGCTGTTTTGGGCAGATAAGCACTTTTCAAATAAGCTAAAAATAAGCTACAGATGACCAAAAATTATCAAAAGCTGGAAAACAGTTTAATACACTAATTGAGACTTAACACAACTGAAAAATCACAATTTATCACAAAGAATCAGCAGTTAAGCTTCTGCACAGGTTCAATAAAAAGACAAAATTGAAAGGATGAGAAGCAGTTTTGAGGCTGGCCAATAAGCTAGGAATAAGCTTATCAGGGGAAACAAAAAGCAGAATAGAAAACCTTATACTACAGGCTATCTATAAACAGAAAAAGCCCAAAATTAAAAGCCAATTGCTACCCTAAATCTGTGCTAGAGTAGGTGGTGAAAACAGAATAAGCTGAGCAGGTTAAATGTGCAGGAACAGAACAAGATTTAAGGGCAATTTGCAGAGTGAAAATAAGCCAGAGAATAAGCTAGAAATGCAGAATAAAGCTCAAACAGATAAATTTCATACTACTAACTAATGATAAAAGCAAAAATTAAGCAAATAACTTAATTGGTTAAGCCATAAATTACCCTAGAACAGCAGTGCTAAAACTAATAAAACCTTATTTTTGACTTTTTGCAGTTTTGGAAATGTTGGCTAAATTGAATTTCAATCTACCCTAAATCACTTAAACTGATGTTATAAGCTAGAATATAACCTAATTAAGCTATTTTAACAACTAATACACCTATATGATTGATTATGCAGCCTAAATTTCTAACTGTGAAAGCAGAAATCAAGATTGAAGCTGATTTTGACTTATAGCTAAGTGAGCTATGAATTTTATTGTTTGACTACTCTTTTGTGACCCTATTTGACCTAACTGAACCAGTTTTATCACCTACAACAAGTTTGAACAAAGATTGTGAGTTCTAGCCAAACACCCCTGATGGGGACTGATTTTGCAATTTTAACTGAAGCAGATAATTTAAACCATGATTTACCCTAAATTATGATTATCTAGGTTGTTACTGATCTAAGAAACAAAAATACATAAACAAACAAGCAGTAAAATGATCTGAACACAAATAAGCAGTAATAAGCTAGAAATGGAATTATAGAACTTACAACTGAACTGCTAATCCTGAATGAACCAAACTAATAATCCAACCCAGGCTCATTCAATAAGCCAAACAATACCCAAATAAGCTTCTCTGAACAGCTTATCTTCCTGAATTGCTTATTTGACCAAAGCAGTTGACTTTTTGAATTTTTTGTGAAAATTGAACTTAACTCTGAATTAAAACCAGTGGACTTTTTCTAAACCTAAAATAAGCTCATACAAGCTTATTTAAACAGAAGTGAGAGCTTAAAATGGATTTGCACAAAAATACTTTAACACACTAATTATGGAATTAAATTTAACTGACATTACAATGAAAGTAGAACAAGATTCTTGAACTTAAACATAAACTGAATTAAAGGTTACATTTGACTGAATTTAAATTGACAATAAAGCTTAACTGAAATTAAATTTTACACTACGAATTTTGGTCTAATACATTGACAACTTGATCTGTGCTTCTTCCTTTCTTTTTATACATCCCAAAAGCTTCCTTGTCGACTTCTCATCATTTCCCACCCATTGGATTAATTCAAAGCAATCTGAATCGTTGGTTCTTGTTTTGGCGGGAAAACGGGCATGTGGGTTTTTTAACTTTTTCCTGAGTCATGTGGGCAAGTGGGAGTAGCTAAGAGATAAGGAGGGGGTTGAGGTAGAGGAACAGAGTGGCCACTTGAGGTTGGTTTTGGTTTTGGTGGAGGGATGATAAGAACGGGATTGATTTGTTTTTTTTTTTTGATGTGGGGTACTCGGGATATAAAATAAGGTTGGGGGTTATTATGGAGTGGATTGGGGTGGTTTTGGTTTGGGTGTTATTGAGGGAAATTTTGGGTTTTGTTATTTGGTTAGTGGGTGTTTTTGGATAAAAAAGGTTGGGAGGTTTTTGGGTTTTATTTAATTTTGGGTTTTATAAAGGGTTACATTTGGGTGGGGATAAAGGGTTTATGTTTTTAGGTTTAAATTAGGTTTATAAAGGCATAGGATCGATTTAGGTATTAATAGGATTTTTAGGGGGACATTAGTGTAATTTTGAATTTTTAAAGGGCTAGTATATTTTCCAAGTTTATCAAGGCATACAAGGTTCTCATGTGATAATTTCCAATTTTTAAAACCCGAGGACTAATTTTTGCCAATTTTGAAACTTGAGGGGCCAAAACTGCTATTTCTTTAAAACTTTCATCCAAGGACCAATATTGTAAAATTTAAATAGCTTAGGGACCTTGAATGATATTTTTAACACCAGGGACTATTTTTGCCAATTTCTGAAAGTTAAAGGACTGAAATTGACAATTATGCAAACTATGTTCGTTTTTCAACTGTTTTTAATCCTTTTGCACATGAAACACATAAAAACACAATCAAATGATATTTTCTGTATTTGGAAGCATATCTGTATGTTTTTAAATGTTTTTGCAGTCTAAATGTGACAGAAATGATGAGTATTTAGACACTCATCACCTACTCCAACTTGTTCTCCAAGTTTGTCATGCTATATAAACAAAGCCAAGGGTTAATTGTTTGGTTAACTTTTATACACACACTAAACCCTAAATTGGATTTCTTCCTTTTCTATTCTTTGGCCGATCGTACAACACCCTTTAGGGTCGATTGATTTGTTTTTTGAAATCAAAATTTTTTTGTGTTCATTAACTAGCATTAACTTTAATTGGTATTAGTACGTGTGTACAAGAACGTGATACAAACACACTATTGTTTGTATCTTGTATTGAATTGTAAAACGGTAAGGGACAATTCTTATAATCCACATAAACCCTAATTAGGGTTCATCTTGATTTCTTGTTGAAGAATTGCTAAAAGGTATGCATACATTTTATATTCAGTTAATTAATTATGTGTTATATGTGTAACACCCCAACCCGACAAGGGTAAAGATGTCACTCAAATGGTTTCATATCAGATATAACAAAGCATACATTCAAAAGTAATACAAAGATTCTCAAGGGTTACAAAGGAAATACTGAAATAACAAGGTTACAAGGCGAATACAATTCTAACAATAAGATAACTTCTAATCATCTCTAGGCCCAAAACTATCAAGTCTTCTAAGTCCAAAAGTCTCTTCACTCGTACTCATCTTCCAACTAAAACCTGCCGCACACGAAAAGAAAACGTGCGGCTGAGCTTACAAAGCCCAGTGAACAGATATATAATAAACGGAAACGAAAGTAAACGGAAATAATCAGATGTAGCATAATGAATGAGATATAAACAAGGTACAAGAGTAAAGGTTTAGGATAGTCATCCACCACGAGCCCAGAAACAGATCATATCATATCGTAACCATAAATCTTCAAATCATATAGAGGGGAGACCTCTCAGATAATCAGATAATATGAGGGGTGTCCTCATTCTTCAAATGGAGTAGCTAGCTCCCAGATATATGTGAAAGGCGTGTATTGCACACAGCACCAGTCACCAGACAAATCATATCATATCAGATTAAATCCACTAAACAGATCAGATCTAGGATTGCAATCCATACGCCCCCCCAGAAACATATATAATCCATAATCAAAGTAATGCGCATATCATAATCAGAATGGGGACGGTGTGAGGAATCACTCACCCACACATGAGTCATGCCAGTGGTGCATCACAGACACGGCCAGGTTACCTTCCTGGCTAGGTAACAGAAAAGTGGCTCGGGTATCAAACTAAGAGTCATAAGTCATGTCAAATCAGATGTGTCATAATCCAGGGTTCATCATAATAGGTTCATAACAGAGGGTTCATAACAGATATATCAGATGTAATGCCAAATGTCCAAATCAGAGTTTATCAGATCAATGTTCATATTAAATAATCAAGTCAAGGTTCAGATCAAAAGTTCATTTCAAAGTTTCTATCAAAAGTCCATTTTAAACAATCCTTTATTCATGATTTCTATAAAACGATCCTTTAAAGTGGTTTTCATAACAATAATCTTTCAAAAAAGGTTTTTCATCAAAATAGTCTTCCAAAAATAGTTTTCATAAGAGTTAGTAACATTTATAAAAAATGGTTTCGCCTCATTTATCAACATCTTTTAAAATAGTTTTTCTCGAAACATTTTCAAGGTATGATTAGAAAAGGTTTTGATAACATAGCTTCATATCAGAGGTCATATCAAATGGGATCAACAGAGAAGGTTCAAACGAAAGGGAATCATAGCAATCAACTCAGAAAATTAACGGATCAGAATACGAAAGAGATCATGAGAAACCTTAAAAGAAAAGGTCAGAATATCTGTACCTTAAACCGCCAACGAAACCATAACATAAGAGTAGGAAGTCACTCTTTCTTCAGCAAATCTACACGAATTAATGATCGGCTTATTATTCAAATGCTCGTTTTAAAATCAGATTATTTGTTTTAGTCGGCTTTCTATTTTTAGTAACTTTCCATAAATAGTAAGTTTGGTGTACAGTTCATAATTAGTCATGCTTAGATTTTACAAATGATCAAAAGTTAAATTATAGGCTTAATACGACAAGTGTCATAGTTTAGGGTTGTATATGCCAACAATCAAAGTTTAGGGTTCACTTGTGTCAACAATTCATTATATACTTGTTAATATTTTTTTATCTTTTTGAACGGTGGGACAAAAGATGATGTTTAACTAGTAGTGTTATAGAGCTAACATGTAATTATAAATCGCGTAGTGTTAGTGGTCAAATGGTTGGTGAATTGCTCCAAAAGTAAGCTTGCGTAGTTTTCTATTGTCGTAAACTCTTATGAGACACTTGGTTTATTATACTTCATGATACTAAATTTAAAAGACTATTTATATTCTCATGCAGAAATCTTCTTTACCAGTTTCAAAATCATAGCATGCGTACTTTTAGCTTTTCTTTATAAACCATTACAAATTTCTTAATTTATTCTCGCTGGTACACCACCATTTTGCTTATTAAAGTGAGCTGTAAAGACAAGTTTATATACAACAGTTAAAAAAACTAATTAGATCCTAGCATTTAAATATTTATGCTTCATTAGTAATGGTGATCTAATTATAGTATTCTTTAACATACTTGTATGATAAAATATTCATAAAATAATTGTCATTTTGGTTGAGATATAAAGCTCTACGTCAAGCAACTTTTTAGGTAATATGATCATGTATGTAAACTGTCAAACCCCATCTATTTCATGTACGTAATTCGTCTCATTCATGCATAATCTTTTTGTTAATTCAGGTTTCAAACAAACTACTCAGCCTATGTGAAGTCCAATAATCATCTATGTTCTTAACCAATAATAGTGATTATGATTATGGTTCTATTATAATTTGTATGAAATCATACTAGTATATGCATGTATAAAAATGGTCGTTCAGGTTTACCTCGAAGCTAAATGAGTTGACCGAACCAACTCTTAACCAGTGAACGAACCGAGACTCTGATGAACACAACCGTTAGACGTACAAATCACGAACCGAAACTTTAGTCCTTCACTCGAACTGCCCCCGAACAGCAATACGACTACCATCAGTAAGACTCGACTAGACACGATCAAGACCAACGAGAGCCATGCACACAACAGCTAACTGTTGTACCAATCACGAATCATTCGAACCAATGTCCCGCGATCAAAACCTTTCCTTTCCTTCAACAGCCTTAGCTTCTTTTGTGTCTAAGAACAAAGATCGGATCGCGTTTGATGTTGTGTATTCGTATGAAACAGAGAGGAGAGGTGCGTGTGTGTTTATATCTGGTAATGGATCGATGAAGAAGGAATAGTGCAAAAAGGGAATATTATAAGGCAAAGTGCGTTTTAAAAAATAAGGCAAAGCGGAAATGTTGTGTGGAATTGACAAGGCATGACGTGTGGTATTTAATATAGAAGATATGCAGCGTTTTGTATTTGGTATGAAATTAATTTGATTGATATCATCAATGTGATTGAGCGTGATAAAAAGGGGGCTGAATTTTTTGGTATTTATTTTGCTTCTTATCTCAAAATTACGACCAAGTAAAAAGGCACAAAATGGTTTTGCATTAGTACTAGGAATTAGTTTAAGTAATTTTTAGATATCTTTTATTTAGCTTAAGTTATAATTAGAATTTATTTATATAATGTAATATTATTCATAAGGTATAGCTTAATATGTTACAAGTTAATAATTCACACTTAGGAGATTTCAAAATGACGCAAGAATTTATGGTTCAAAATTTTCGGGTTTTACAACTCTTCCCCTCTAGAAGAAAATTTTCGTCCTCGAAAATTGAAGTCGCAAAAGTTAGACGAAGGCATAGCAAATCGCAAAAGTCGTCACAACACTCTCATGCCCGAAGAGGTTCTTCAAAAGATCTTCAGACCAAATAGTTTCTCATGACCCAAATCAAAACGAGGTGAGTTCAAATTCCTCAAAAGGAGAAAAATAAGCTGATTCTGATCAAAAGGTCCATGCAACATAAAATGGACCATAGGCGAATCTTTAGAAAGCTCATATGGAATACGAACAAGATTTCAAATCAAATTGACTGTATCAACAGTAGAGAGTTCTAAAGGGAGTTCAAGATTCATAACTGAGGTCAACAAAATGCAAAACGATAGTCCAAACTCATCCAGATATTTAACGAACGAAGGTAGAGTATACGCATAGGTAGAATGAACCTAAGGTCTCACTAATCACGGATAATCTAACGGAGATCAAATTCTAAACTTCTTAGGTACCCCCCAAGATATCCTATGGCCACAATGAGTGCACGTTATATGGTGTAAGTATTATCACGTTGATCAGCGTCATAATACTAGCACCACATAAATATGCCTTCATGATGATCATACTTTATCTCAAGTCATAATCAAAACCACCTATCTTAATCCACCTAGTACTTCTACAGTCTCAGAGGTCATCAAAATCAAACACCATAACTAAGAGGAAAACGAACTACTCGAAAGAGTTAACGGAAATCCCAGAATGTCTTTCAGAATTTGGTACATCGTTAAAAGCATCAGATCGTCCATCATTCGTCAAATTTCACATAACAAAACCATCGTCCAGCATACGCAGAATGAACACCGAGCGGAATTACTAACAGGGAACATAACTCGTTCAAGGGGTCCTATCATCAGTTAACGGAAATTTAGTAGATCAAGAGGAAATGAAATAACGTCATCCATAGCTTCACTCTTCACAAAATCAACTCTTCCAAACACAAACGTTCGCTTCAGAATTATCGTCCATTCAAATACATGATCTTAAAATTCTTCCAAGTCCATGCAGTCTATCGTATGATCATAGGGTGGAAAGGAAAATATAACTCGAGTCTGGTCCCTCAAGCCTACGGCACTTCTCCTTGGGACCGTGGTGTGGTAACGTGAATCTCCGGCATGGTCACTGTGCATACCTCCATTCGCGAGTCTGCTTCTGCTCTCAATTCGTCTTAGTACAACTAAGATGAATAGAGAAGCAATACTGTGTGTCATAGACAGGTCTTCAGCACGGTTCAAAATTCGCCAACTTCAACTGCCATCATCGCCTGATGCATGGTAGTATTGCCTGCTACAATCTCTGGACGCCACTCGAATCTACTTCTTCTAGAATGATGGTCCACCTGTTCCTCTTCGTGCATAAAACTGAAATACTTCCAGGAGGTTACTCTCAAATAGTCATCTCTTTTCTTAGAAGTCCTTGTGGTTGCTTCTTCACTCCTTCAATCATCCATAGAGGTCGTCTGGTACGGAGTTTACAAAGATGGAATCAATCATTGATACGCTGAATTGAAAGATGGTCATGGTAGTGATACGATTAGGTTTACGATAGTCAATAATCCAAAGTTTCCTCTTTCTTCTTCACAAGTTAACAGGGTGTTTCAAATGAAACACTGAAGTGAACAAAATCATATTCCATCATCTTCTCCAACTTCTCACTTCTATGGCGCCATGGTTCATCAACTGAGATCGGCTCAAATTTCATTCTACTTCTCAAACAGGAGGGGAAAACCCAAAGTTCCATCGGAGAACAACAGAAAAATTTGTACAACAAAACTTCCAATGCTAAAGTTTTCTAAGAGTGGATACACATAAGTGTCAGGGGACAATCATCAATCAAATGAGACCGAGGTAGATGTTTCCATAGCAGCGTTAAGCTTAACAGATTTGAGCGGTTACAGGTTATCATAACAAAAGTAGGATGGAAATAGATTTCTAAAGTCACACATCAGATACGGTAGTCTCTGGCAGCTTTATGAAGAGTCAGCCATTCCATAACTTAAGGACCTCAAAATTGAATATATCAAAAGTAAGCAGATTAATAGGATGAGCACGGTCGCTAAGCCAGACGGGTAGTTCATATATCAAAGTCAAGTACATGGTTCATCAAAGTGTGGAAATAGATAAGTGGACAATTCAAGGTGTTGGATTCTTGTTTGGCTAAATAGCATAAGTGACAGGTAGGTTGTGAATCATCGGTAATACAAAGATCGTATAACTGTCAAAAGTGAGGCATATAGAATATCAGTAATCAGCATCATCATGCTCAGTTAACAATTTCACATCGAGACAAAATTATCGTCATATCCATGGCTAATAATCACCAGAGTTCTCATAGGAGTAGTAATGGACTTTGCAAGGACAGAGTAATATCAGATGATACATTTTCATCCAGCACAGAAATGAATTTATAGAATGTGTCAAACACATTAGGATTAAATGACCGTCGGCATGGTTAGAGGAGTATCAAACTGCTTATCCAACAGGTCGAAAGTGAAGAACAAAATCAGGTGGTGATGGCAAAAGTTTACAATCAGCAATCATGGTAGGGAGTTCAAAATGGTTTCAAACACCGAAAATGGAACATAGGGGGGTAGTCGTCAATGATCAATCAACCTATCCTTTATCAGACTAAAATCAAAGTTAACTCTTCAATGGAAAAAAAAAAACAGATTGACAACGCAAGTCTTATCGTTCAGAAGTGAGAGGAAAACATTCTTATACTCGTGGTTAAAACACCACCAGACTTCTCATGAAAACGGAGATGTTTAAGAAGAACTCAGATAGGGTCAGAAGATTCATAGATTATCAAAAGCAAATAACAGAATGTATCAAGTAGGTCATCGTCATGCAGAATCTCAGAATGCCTGAAGAGACATCAAAATGATTAACAAAAGAATCAGAGGTCGGAGTCGGAACCTTAGGTGGTGCAAGCGTAAGCTTTCGATTTCGAAAAGTGATATCAACAGACTCTAACCAAAAGCAAGGCACGAATCAGAGTGATGCGAAAGCAATGGTACTTAAACAAAAGCCTTATAGTCTACCCAATCCTTACTGGTCAAAACTTAAGTTCCTATTGGGAAATCCTAACGCAAATCTTAAAGGTTATCTTATGAGCGCTTACAGTGGAAACTTAATGGTCCAGACTTCACAGGTCAAGGGTAAATGTATTACGAGTCGCAGCCTGTCTCTCTGATACCATAAATTGTAACACCCCAACCCGACAAGGGTAAAGATGTCACTCAAATGGTTTCATATCAGATATAACAAAGCATACGTTCAAAAGTAATACAAAGATTCTCAAGGGTTACAAAGGAAATACTGAAATAACAAGGTTACAAGGCGAATACAATTCTAACACTAAGATAACTTCTAATCATCTCTAGGCCCAAAACTATCAAGTCTTCTAAGTCCAAAAGTCTCTTCACTCGTACTCATCTTCCAACTAAAACCTGCCGCACACGAAAAGAAAACGTGCGGCTGAGCTTACAAAGCCCAGTGAACAGATATAATAAACGGAAACGAAAGTAAATGGAAATAATCAGATGTAGCATAATGAATGAGATATAAACAAGGTACAAGAGCAAAGGTTTAGGATAGTCATCCACCACGAGCCCAGAAACAGATCATATCATATCGTAACCATAAATCTTCAAATCATATAGAGGGGAGACCTCTCAGATAATCAGATAATATGAGGGGTGTCCTCATTCTTCAAATGGAGTAGCTAGCTCCCAGATATATGTGAAAGGCGTGTATTGCACACAGCACCAGTCACCAGACAAATCATATCATATCAGATTAAATCCACTAAACAGATCAGATCTAGGATTGCAATCCATACGCCCCCCCCAGAAACATATATAATCCATAATCAAAGTAATGCGCATATCATAATCAGAATGGGGACGGTGTGAGGAATCACTCACCCACACATGAGTCATGCCAGTGGTGCATCACAGACACGGCCAGGTTACCTTCCTGGCTAGGTAACAGAAAAGTGGCTCGGGTATCAAACTAAGAGTCATAAGTCATGTCAAATCAGATGTGTCATAATCCAGGGTTCATCATAATAGGTTCATAACAGAGGGTTCATAACAGATATATCAGATGTAATGCCAAATGTCCAAATCAGAGTTTATCAGATCAATGTTCATATTAAATAATCAAGTCAAGGTTCAGATCAAAAGTTCATTTCAAAGTTTCTATCAAAAGTCCATTTTAAACAATCCTTTATTCATGATTTCTATAAAACGATCCTTTAAAGTGGTTTTCATAACAATAATCTTTCAAAAAAGGTTTTTCATCAAAATAGTCTTCCAAAAATAGTTTTCATAAGAGTTAGTAACATTTATATAAAAATGGTTTCGCCTCATTTATCAACATCTTTTAAAATAGTTTTTCTCGAAACATTTTCAAGGTATGATTAGAAAAGGTTTTGATAACATAGCTTCATATCAGAGGTCATATCAAATGGGATCAACAGAGAAGGTTCAAACGAAAGGGAATCATAGCAATCAACTCAGAAAATTAACGGATCAGAATACGAAAGAGATCATGAGAAACCTTAAAAGAAAAGGTCAGAATATCTGTACCTTAAACCGCCAACGAAACCATAACATAAGAGTAGGAAGTCACTCTTTCTTCAGCAAATCTACACGAATTAATGATCGGCTTATTATTCAAATGCTCGTTTTAAAATCAGATTATTTGTTTTAGTCGGCTTTCTATTTTTAGTAACTTTCCATAAATAGTAAGTTTGGTGTACAGTTCATAATTAGTCATGCTTAGATTTTACAAATGATCAAAAGTTAAATTATAGGCTTAATACGACAAGTGTCATAGTTTAGGGTTGTATATGCCAACAATCAAAGTTTAGGGTTCACTTGTGTCAACAATTCATTATATACTTGTTAATATTTTTTTATCTTTTTGAACGGTGGGACAAAAGATGATGTTTAACTAGTAGTGTTATAGAGCTAACATGTAATTATAAATCGCGTAGTGTTAGTGATCAAATGGTTGGCGAATTGTTCCAAAAGTAAGCTTGCGTAGTTTTCTATTGTCGTAAACTCTTATGAGACACTTGGTTTATTATACTTCATGATACTAAATTTAAAAGACTATTTATATTCTCATGCAGAAATCTTCTTTACCAGTTTCAAAATCATAGCATGCGTACTTTTAGCTTTTCTTTATAAACCATTACAAATTTCTAAATTTATTCTCGCTGGTACACCACTATTTTGCTTATTAAAGTGAGCTGTAAAAACAAGTTTATATACAACAGTTAAAAAAACTAATTAGATCCTAGCATTTAAATATTTATGCTTCATTAGTAATGGTGATCTAATTATAGTATTCTTTAACATACTTGTATGATAAAATATTCATAAAATAATTGTCATTTTGGTTGAGATATAAAGCTCTACGTCAAGCAACTTTTTAGGTAATATGATCATGTATGTAAACTGTCAAACCCCATCTATTTCATGTACGTAATTCGTCTCATTCATGCATAATCTTTTTGTTAGTTCAGGTTTCAAACAAACTACTCAGCCTATGTGAAGTCCAATAATCATCTATGTTCTTAACCCATAATAGTGATTATGATTATGGTTCTATTATAATTTGTATGAAATCATACTAGTATATGCATGTATAAAAATGGTCGTTCAGGTTTACCTCGAAGCTAAATGAGTTGACCGAACCAACTCTTAACCAGTGAACGAACCGAGACTCTGATGAACACAACCGTTAGACGTACAAATCACGAACCGAAACTTTAGTCCTTCACTCGAACTGCCCCCGAACAGCAATACGACTACCATCAGTAAGACTCGACTAGACACGATCAAGACCAACGAGAGCCACGCACACAACAGCTAACTGTTGTACCAATCACGAATCATTCGAACCAATGTCCCGCGATCAAAACCTTTCCTTTCCTTCAACAGCCTTAGCTTCTTTTGTGTCTAAGAACAAAGATCGGATCGCGTTTGATGTTGTGTATTCGTATGAAACAGAGAGGAGAGGTGCGTGTGTGTTTATATCTGGTAATGGATCGATGAAGAAGGAATAGTGCAAAAAGGGAATATTATAAGGCAAAGTGCGTTTTAAAAAATAAGGCAAAGCGGAAATGTTGTGTGGAATTGACAAGGCATGACGTGTGGTATTTAATATAGAAGATATGCAGCGTTTTGTATTTGGTATGAAATTAATTTGATTGATATCATCAATGTGATTGAGCGTGATAAAAAGGGGGCTGAATTTTTTGGTATTTATTTTGCTTCTTATCTCAAAATTACGACCAAGTAAAAAGGCACAAAATGGTTTTGCATTAGTACTAGGAATTAGTTTAAGTAATTTTTAGATATCTTTTATTTAGCTTAAGTTATAATTAGAATTTATTTATATAATGTAATATTATTCATAAGGTATAGCTTAATATGTTACAAGTTAATAATTCACACTTAGGAGATTTCAAAATGACGCAAGAATTTATGGTTCAAAATTTTCGGGTTTTACAATATGTTCCTACGCTTCCGCAATACTTTGATGTTTATGTGTTTAATTATGATATGTCATGTAATTAAATTCCAACAGTGGCATCACAAGCCATTATAATGTGTAATTAATTGCCGAAACACGTAAAAAATGAATCTTGTATTGTGTTTATTTATATATGTCGTATTTTAGGGTTTAGAAAAATTTGAAACCCTAATTTTAGGGGGGGGCGATTGCCCTTATTTAATAAAAAAAATGTTTTGTTTGTTAATTGAATTAGAAACCCTAGGATAGCAGATGTATTAACCCGGTTTCTGTCCTAAGTTTTCATGGAGGGCTATTTCTTTTCACCATTTCATTAAACTTTTCTTTTTAATTCTTCAACCCCTTCTTTCTCCTTTCTCATTTACTCCTTTTTTCAATCTCACCTAAGGACTTCTAATTCTAAACTATTGGAATCGTCCTTGGGTAGATCCCTCCGGTTCTGGCGGATCATTGGACATAACCTAACCATAATCACCTTATTTCTCCATGATTATCCTAGATTATAGATCACATACCATAAAACCTTGTGAAAATCTCTCAACTTGTTTATGAGAAAACACATTTATTTAACACATTGAGAGTTTTGCATTTTTGAAATACTCCCCCTTCACATGTGCTCATGCATTTTTTAAATAAACTGCACATGTTGGGTAGAGTTCGCACATTTTGAAATGATCGATTTTCAATGAACATGACCTTCGCGAGACACGCTTACATCACTAGTTAGACTAGCTTGAAATTATTACCCGTCCCGGTCATATTCAATGATCATCTCTCGAATTGGTACATTCTACTCAGACAAATCCTTTGCGAGACACGCTTACATCACTAGTTAGACTAGCTTGAAATTATTACCCGTCCAGGGCATGTCTTTTCGATAACGGACATTTAGTTTCGTCAATTCGAGGGTTATAACTGAGTCTTGAGATTCAAAGCACAAAACTTTTTGATCACATTTTAATCACGTCCTCTCCCCCTTATACCTAATTACCACTTAATCTCCCCCTCAAAAATAGCATGAAGTGGTATTTTTGAAAAACAGTTGATTAAAATGAAACGTTTTGGAGAGACGGACTGATTTTAGCAAGAAAGCGGAACCTTTTTCTTTTTGTACTCCCCCTTAAACAAAGCATATTATTAAACACTTGAGTTTAAAAGTAGTTAGGGGTCTTAGAGGGAGTGATGGTGAGCACAAAATGTATAGAAAGACTTTGAAAAAATCTTTTTGAAACAATGTTGATTAAGTGCTCATGGTTTTTGCTTTTTGCCATCAACACTGCGAGTCCTGATCAGAAATAATCAGAAGTCATCAATGTAGCCTTTATATGAAATCTTTTCGAGTTGGAGTACCCGAGCTACAATAAAAGATTTCACGATAAAGCACGGGTTTCGTACTGAAATATACGAAAGCCTTAATGAAGAAAATTTGAGAAACGACATGTTTTGGAAAAAAATTAAATGAACTCCCGCTCAAGCATCTGTACATGCCCGTATCATTGTTGAATGACATTTCTAGATACGTACAGAATAATGATTAGACGAGAGACATGTCGTGAGAAGAATATTTTTGGTTTTTGTGTTTTATATTTTTTATGTCTTTTTGAAGTTTTCTATTTTTATATTTTGTTTTTTGAAAAATATTTACATGCGAAGCTTCATGAGATAATTCACAAAGATTCGAGAAGACTTTCTAACTCTTCGGGAGTTAGGCTTCGCATTCCAATTCGACGAACTAAGTTTTCAAACCGCTCTTTTGGGAGGGCTTTAGTAAATAGGTCGGGGAGTTGGTATTCAGTCTTCACGAAGAATAATTCAACAGTACCCTCTTCGACGTGTTCCTTGATAAAGTGGTAGCGGACTCTAATATGCTTGGTCTTGGAGTGTTGCACCGGATTGCACGAGATGGCTATGGCACTTTTCGAGTTGCAATACAAAGGTATGCGGTTGAAAGAGAAACCATAATCTATGAGTTGTGTCCTCATCCATAGAACTTGGGCACAACACGCAGATAGAGACACATACTAGGCTTCTGCAGTTGATAGAGCAGTGCAGTCTTGTTTCCTTGATGACCAGCCTACTAGTTTTTCTCCCAAAAATTGTGCTCCACCTGATGTACTCTTTGCTGTTACTTGGCAACCGGCATGGTCTGCATTTGAAAATGCTATTAGTGTAAACTCCAAATCCTTCGGATACCAAAGTCCCATGTTAATGGTTCTTCGTAGGTACCGAAAGATCCGTTTAACCTCTTGGAGGTGAAGTTCGGTAGGCCTTGTCTGAAACCGTGCAAGTAAACAAACAACAAAATGTATATCTGGTCGACTAGCAGTTAGGTACATGAGAGACCCAATCATGCTCCAATATTTCTTCGGATCCATGGGTTTCCCATATAGGCCAGCGCCTATTTTGGGTGAAGTGACCATTGGAGTACCAACAGAGTCACAATTTTCCATTCCATGTTTTTTTCAAAATCTCAATTGTATATTTAGCTTGATTAAGAAAAATACCACGTGGGGATTGATGAATTTGTAAGCCTAAAAAGAATTTTAATTCACCCATCATGGACATTTCAAATTTGCTTTTCATGAGATTTTCAAAATGTTTTGAATGTTGCGGATTAGTGGACCCAAATATTATGTCGTCCACGTAAATCTGAACAATCAAAATGTCATTTTTGTATTTTCTTGTAAACAAGGTTGGTTCAATTGTTCCTTTGGTGAAATTGTTTTGAAGTAGGAAAGATGATAACTCGTCATACCATGCCCGTGGGGCTTGTTTCAAACCATAGATTGCTTTCTTTAGCTTGTAGACGTATTCCGGATGATCTTTGTCAACGAAACCGTCTGGCTGACTCACGTACACTTCTTCTTTCAGAGTTTCATTCAAGAAAGCTGTCTTGATGTCCATCTGATAAACTGTGATGTTCTTGTGAGCTGCATATGCTAACAAAATCCTGACTGCTTCAAGCCTTGCTACTGGCGCAAATGACTCTTCAAAATCTATCCCCTCTTCCTGTCTGTATCCCTTTGCCACCAGACGAGCTTTGTTGCGAATTACAGTCATCTCTTCATCCTTTTTGTTTTTCCATAACCACTTAAGATCAATGACTAGTTTGTCAATTGGTCTTGGAACTAAATCCCAGGTGTCATGGATTTGAAATTGAAGAAGTTCTTCTTGCATCGCTTCAATCCAGGCATTATCTGCCATTGCTTCCCGAATGTTCTTAGTTTCTATGAGACTGACTAAGCAGACATAGACGCACATGTCACAATCGGTGTTAAGTTGTTTTCTCGTCTGAATTGGCCTTGAGGGTTCACCAATAACTTGTTCTATTGGATGGTCTTTTGTCCACTGTAACGTAGAAGGGTACCTTGGACTGGACAAATGCGTGTTAGATGGTTCATGTAATCTGAAAGATGATTCAGCAGATTCCGTTCCAAACGGGTTTTCGAATGGTTCTTCGTCTAACACCGCATTATTTTGTTCTTGCTCATCAATTCTTGGTAGAACAATTTCAATTACTAGAGTTGCTGGAGTAGATGTTGATGATGTTGATGTTGAGGGAGTTGGTGCGCCAGCTTCGAATGTTGTGGATGCATCTTGATTTGGTGGTTGTGGTGGTTGTTGATTTTGAGTGGGTGCAGCGGAACATTGGCTAGATGCATTTGTCGAAGCGCCACCATAGTATTCATCATACATAAACTCGAAGAAATTATCCAGTTCCTGATTTGTGGGTTGTTCTTTATGAATTGATTGAGCTCCTTGAGGTGCGAGTCCTGAACTGATATGTCCAAAAGTTATCGGGTTAAGCGCGGGTTCTAGAGCGAGTCTCTCAGAAGCCATCTGTGAAATTTCATCAAACTTCACATTCATCGTCTCCATGATCTTTTTCTTTCTCCTGTTATACACCCTGAATGCCCTCGAGTTTTCCGAATAACCAATGAAGATTCCAATATCACCCTTAGCTTTCAACTTCCCCAGATCTTATCTGTCGTTCGTTGGATAGCACAAAGCACCAAATACATGAAGATAAGAGATATCGGGTTTTCTGTTGTTGACTAGTTCATATGGGGTTTTATTGAATCTTGGATGGATTAGGGATCGGTTTTGAGTAAAACAAGCAGTGGAGACAACATCAGCCCATAAGAATAACGGTGCACTAGAATAAATCAGCATTGTGCGAGCAGCTTCCACAAGAGTTCGATTTCTTCTTTCCACTACCCCATTCTGCTGTGGAGTTCTAACAGCTGATGTCTGGTGAGTAAGACCAGATTCTTCAAAGTATGTTCTTAACTCCTGATTTGTGAATTCTGTGCCATTATCAGTTCTTACTATCCTTACTGGAGCTTGAAGTAGAACTTGAATGCGCTTCAGAAAGGTGATGATGATGCCTGGTGCTTCGTCTTTTGACCTCAAAAACTTTACCCATGTATATCTTGAATAGTCATCAACAAATACAAGAATATACTTCTTCCCATTTATGCTTTGAACTCTCATTGGGCCACATAAGTCCATATGCAACAAATGCAACCTATCCACCAAACTGGGTACGGGTTTAGGTTTATATGTTGCCCGTTTGCTTTTGCCTTGCTCACAGGATGGGCATAAGTGTTCTTTGGTGTATTTGAACTTTGGGAGACCGGTGACGATGTTGTATTTGGCAAGCTTGTTGATCGTGTCAAAGTTAAGATGGGACAAACGTCTATGCCACAACCAGGATTTTGTTTCGCCTGCCCTGGTCATGAGACAAATTGGTGATGAAGAGGCCATTTGGTTTATGTCTATTGCATAGAGATTGGTGCCACGATCCCCAATTAAGAGATCATTTCCAACCAATTTCCTAACATAGCAAGTGTTTCTCCTAAATGCAACCTCTAAATCAGCATCACAAAACTGCCTAACTGAGAACAGATTGTGTCCCAACCCTTCGACATAGTAAACCCGAGTGATCAAGTAATTTCCAAATCGAAGATCTCCATAACCCATAATAGCTCCAACATGATCATTCCCAAACCGTACAGTCCCCATGAACTGCCATACAAAGTTGATCAGCAGCTTCAGATTTCCGGTCATGTGCTTGGAGCAACCCGAGTCGACGATCCAAAGACAAATTTCAATGACCTGCGAAGAACAGATGATGTTGTATATGGAAACCATTTAACATTTGGTTCCAGGGGGTTAGATGTAACAGGTGAATTACACTTAGAGATGGTTTCCATTGTTGCATTGGGAACTATTTCTAATGTGCCATTCTTAAGTGTAAACATTCTACCCGTTGGTCTCCATGCACAAAACTTAAGGTGATCCTTAGGCAATAGGCTACTAGTGGTTTTCCTAGCTTTTGCAATAAGTCTTCGAATATATCTAGACTTAGCCTTAGTTACTAAAGGAACCTTTTTCTGTTCAGGCATATCATTCATAGTATCAGAAACAATATCATCACAAGCATTTTTAGACTAAGATTTCTTTTGCATTAAACAAGCAGAGTCATTACATGCATTCAAAACATTGGTCTTAACATTACATCCAGATGATATATGTTTCTTATTTGAAAGCTTTAAATTCCTAGGGTGTTCTTCTACTTTCTTGCATGCACTCTCAGAAACAGGCGAGACACTAATTTTCTTGTTAATGCTCCTAGACTGTCTTCTGCTCCTAGAGTTGCATTCTAATCCTGTAGAAGGTAAGCCACACTCATTAGAATTTATGTTTTTGTCCTGAGATGTTGTTGTAGCATTCCTATTCTCGTTTGGATTATCTTTATTACTTTTGTCTATCGCCCTATATGTTTTAGATGTAGAGGCAGACGCAGTAGTGGGACTAATCCTATAAAGGCCAGGCGCTATTACATTTGATGTTTCGACAACAGCTTTCTCTTTTTGTTTCTCATTAGGCAAGGGGGTTGATGGTGCTATACCCTTAGTTTCCTCACCCTTCCCTTTTTGACTTTCAAGATGAGATTTCAAAAGATCAATTTGTTTTTGCATGTTGTGGTAGGAACGCTCATATGACAATTTGTCATACTTGCATTCTTCCTTTTTCTGATCAAGTTGTTTAAAATATGTGACATTTTGTTTTTCAATCTTGGCAAGTGCCTTTTCATATTTTATAACAATTTTAGAAGTCTCAGCCCGAAGTCTTTCATCATCCTCAACAGACTATGTTTGGTAAATAATAGACATAATTTCAGTCGATAGAGCTATTTCAGAGAGTATGTCGTTATGTTGTTCCAAAACCTTTATGCGCTCCAAGTATTCATTAGCCTCCTTCACTAAGGATTTGTGGTCCTTAACGAATTCTGCTGATTCTTTCAAAAGATTATGTTTCACATTTTGAACAACCGCATAGATTGCTGCAATATGAGGATTAATTTCATTTTCAAAAATCTTTTTCAGTTCAGTATTAACACTTGGAAACCAGTCAAGTTGTTGACTGTTTGTTTTGGATGCCATAATACGTTGAAGTGTTTCAGTTCTCTGTTTAAGATCAACCAAATATAGTCTAGCTGCACTTGTGTCACAAGTGTTTTTAGATGCCATTTGTTCGATGTTAGACAGATGTTTTGAGACAACTATTCGTTTTGCGACAGCCACTGGTCTTTTGAAAAACATTGGTGACTCTTTTTGAACAAGATGAACTCCAGAATCTGTATTAAGCTTGTTATAATCAATTGGTTGAAATTCTCGGATCATTTGTTTCATTTTAATTCTACTCTCTTTGGAAAGCTCAATCGTTTCATCAGAATCATGAACCTTGGGAGGATCATGTGAAGCATTTAGCACACTACCATTATATAGCACATTCTGTTCTTTCTGAGCTTTCTTGAGATAATAAGGGTTTTCACAACCGATAGCCATTTTCTTTATTATATGTAAAATCGGGTTTGGATCGTTAATTAACAGATTAATTGTTTGTGTAGAATGACCCGTTTTTACAAGCAAATCTTCCAACTTTGCAATGGTTTCCTTTTTGTTAGTGATCTCTTTAAGAAGATCCTTTTCACGTTTTGAAAAACTTTCATTCAACTCTTTCTTTTCTTTTTCAAGATAAGAACAAGTTGATTTTTGTTTTGAAAGCTGGTTGGTTAATTCAGAAATTTCCTTGTTTAGAGATTTGATTTGCACATTCAAATTAACATCTAAGGTGTCAAATTTGATTTTCAAATGTTTTTCTCTCAACTCAGAATTTCTTAAACTAACCTCAAGTTCTGACTGTCGTTTGTTATTAAAATCATAAGCTCTTGCATTATCCTTATAACTCTCAAGCTCAGTGGTCAATTTTGCATTCGCGGCCTTAACATCGCCATTGATCTTTTTGACCTTTTCTATTTCAATACTACAATTTTGCAATAATGATTCAAACAAAGCATGTGTTTCCTCAGCATTCTCAGTATGCTGTGACTCGAAGTCTCCATTAGAATCCATATCTGGAGTTACCAAATTAGTAATGCTACAACTTGGTTCGTCCATGTATGTATCGTAAATGAGATTAGGAGTCGCAGGATGCTGTTCATTTTGAGGTGACATATCAAACATTTCATTATTGTGACATGTAGCATATGGTTGTACCTCAGAAACCGCATTGGTGTCAAAAGCAGGAGGTGCTTCCGAATCCGTGTCATACTTAGCCTCCTGGAGATTTGCCATAAAAATGCAGTTTCCATCGATGTCCTCGAGATCTTCTGCATCATCCATAAGAGCCATGAAGTCATTCTCTTCAGCACTCAACTGTAACCCAGCCGTTTCCTTCTGAGCCAACAATAATGCTTTCTGCAAGTAAGCTGGATCCCTTTTTTTCGGCTTGTCTGGACAGTTCCTAGCCATATGACCGATACCCTGACAGTTGAAGCACTTCATCACATTACCCTGATTCATATTCCCAGCTCCCTGAGTACCAACATTCCCAAACTGATTCCCAGCATTCTGACCCCTTTGATTACCAACAACTGTACCCATCTGATTCCCTGCATACTGACCCATCTGATTACCAACATACTGCCCTGCATTCTGATTACCCATCTGATATCTTGGAGCATATCCCTGCTGATTTCCATATCCCCCAACCATCTATCCTTGTTGTCCCATGTTGAAACTCGGCTGTGCAATTTGGTTGTTGCGAGTGTTTGATGAGATTCGTTGATTGTTGTTGGTGGGTGTGGAGTAGCGTCCTTGGAATGCTTTTGTTAGGTAAGCAAAAGCTTGAGTCAAATCAGCAGTTGACTCATCCTGATCATCTTGATCTGGGTGTTGCGGGTATTGTTGTTGTGGGATTACTTGTTGTTGTTATGGGTATAACGGTGTTTGAGGATTGAATTGTTGTTGCATGAAGTGTTGGGATGAAGATGAAGATGGTTGTGTATTTACTATTGCAGGTGTAGGTGTTTGGACAATGAGTGCAAGAGGATCATGTTGTTTTGCTAGTTTCTCTTTTCTGACTTCATTTGCCTCTGCTTGGTTTTGCTTTAAAAAGTCATAGAGCTGATCATAGTTCACCTCATGAAGGTTCTTTGTTTGGTTGACAATAGTGACATATCATCCCCATTTCTTGGAAGGTTGTTGATGAACTTGATGTTTTGAACAGTTTGGGTCGGTGCCAACTTGTTTCTGATCAACTCATTCATTAGAGTACAAAACCGTGTGTAGTAAGATTCAATCTGTTCAGCTGGAGTGGATGTGAACTTCTCCCATTCAGTTAGAAGCTTGTTCTCTATGTCTTGTTTACCAATTTCGGTGCCATGACAGAGCCGTCTAACTCGTTCCCACATATCATAGGCAGTTTCACAACTGTCTACAGCACAAAATATATGTTGTGGTAAACCGAGTTGGATTAAATGCATTGCCAAGTCATCTGCTTCGATTTGCTTCCAATCTTCTGGTGTATATTCCGATTCTTCTTGGATTCGGTATGTTGCTTCTACGGGAGGTGTTGCATCTGGATTTCCAGCTGTTACTTCAATCTTACGAGGCTTGAATGGACCTTTCTCAATGGATTTAATCAAGAGTCTACCTTGTCTATTAGGCTTGGTTCTCATATATCGAAGCATACGATTCGTCCATGGAAGATAACCACCTTTTTCTAACATTGGAGGTCGGTTTTCTGCACCGGCGGCATGAATGTCTTGTTGTGTAGTCATCTTTGAAATTTTGTATGATAAAGTGGATTGAGGATCGTTTCAACAAAATAGGAGATGTTGTTGTTGGAGGTTACACTTGGTTGTTGTTGTGAAGCCTTGGTTGTTGTGATGATTGTTGAAGTTGTAAGATAGATAAACGAAACAAATTAAATAAAGTTACGAAATTTGATTAGAGTATAATTAAGACAAAGTCAAAAGATTACAAACTCGACAAAGGTTATGTAAATTACAATTTAGATAAAACGACAATTTCTATAGAAATTTTGATTTGACCAAAATTTATACAAATTATGGCAAAATGTCAATTTAGATAGAAATATATTTAATTTATATAAATTGGTAATTTATATAAAAATCTAACACTCTTATACAAGAGGGTAGATATCCGTTTGTCGAAGTATTTTACACACTTATACAAGCGTGAAAATACCGAGTTCACTTTTGAGTTGACGAAATTACGTTCGTATCAAATCCTTAAAAGTTATTTAACTTTGAAATCGTTTCACACAAGTACGAGGGCCAAATCTGTCAATTCTGAAACTTCCCAAAAGCTGCTGGAAATGACAAGGACTGAATCTACCAAATCTGAAAAGTAGACTTGTCCGATATCTGAATTGCCTTAGTTGTCCGATATCTGAATTGGGAAAGATCTCGGATAAGTCTGAATTTGCGATATCTGACAAAGTTGATTTGCGATAAAGTCTGACAAAGGGCCAATTTCGATAAAATTATCGAAAATCGATTTGCGATAAAAGTATCTAAATTTGATTTGCGATAATTTTGTCAGGCCTGAATTGCGATAAACCACAATCTTGAATTTTGACAAAAATCCTGTCTTTGAATTTCGACATAATAGTCTAAATCCAATTTCGATAACTATCGCAAACTTATACAAGATTGCGACAACTTTGCGAATTGCGATAGATCGTCTGTTGATGTGAATTGCGATAATTGGCAGTTTAACCACTCTTGTCCTTTTGTGTCTTTTTCACTGCCATGCCCATGCTAAGCCCATACATGTAAGTCTTTTCCACTGCCAACTTTCACCAACTATTACTAACTTCAATCACCTCAAATCAATAATTCACAAACAAGTACTATTCACAACAAAAAGATCAAATATTTCCAAGAGGAGTAAATCGTATAAACTCTTGTGAATAATGATCGATCTAGCAACTTAGAACAAGCAAGAATCCAACACTTGATAACTAAAATCGAGTGAAAGATACTCACTAGAGAATGAACCAAGTCGATATTCCACAAACAAACACAACTTTTTGCCCTTGATTTTGCGTATGGATCGAATAGAGAAAAACACAAAGTGTAACTTTTCTAATAAAAGAGAAGTAACAATGGGTGTTTTACTCTTTAGGATCAAACACAAAATACTCCTACCTTGAAGCCTTGCTCTGATACCACTTGTAAGGACCGAACTCCTTTCTTTATCACACACAAACACACGACAACACAATGATGACACTCACAAGATCATATATAGAACAAGAGAAGATGTATGTGGATAGTATGATATAAAACAATGGTCGAATGATTATAACTTGTGGAAGAAATAATACAAGACACAATGGGAACACACACACACTCTCTTTACAATAGATTATGAGGCATCCACAAGACTTATAAGGGACTTCATAGAATGAGAGTGTGTGTGGTGATATATAGCGACACAGCCAACACCAAGTCAATTGGTGGGCTTTTCTTTGGGCTCTTGTGTGGGCTAATGTTAGCACTACACTTATACTTTAAGATACTAACACTTCTAATGCCATTAGCCCACTAACTAGACTAAACATTACACTTGACACTTAAGTTCCATTAACAAATGACCATCACTTTCACAATTAAATAAATTAATTGCTAACAGATATAGCCGAACAGCAAAAAACACAAAATATGGATGTTATGAAACGTACCTCTTGAGACAAATTATGTACGCAAAAACCACTCGGACTGACTGGAAAAGTTCGTTCGGAAAATCGCTAGCGGAAAGTGTGTCAGTAGAAAGCAGAGAATTACGGTGGTAAAAATAGAACAAATGACCCTATTTATAGGCAGAAATTAGGAGTGCGAAGCGTCGCGTCATGTCAGACGGTGACGTGGCTCTCTCTCATCCACATGATGGAAGCATGTATAGGTGTCCAAATCCTATAGCCACAGTAAAATAACAGCGATCCTTAAAATGAAACAATAATGATTTTTGGCGGGTTGTACATAAAGTCCAGCCCACAAAACCAAACGGACCAACCCCCACGGAAAAGTTGAAGCAGAAATACGAGATTTTCACAAAGTATCACAATATCGGTGTAACCGATACTATGATACTGGGGGGACATGTTGGCGTATGTGTCCGGATGACCCATCTTGTCCGGTCGTCCGAACGACATGACGTACGTCCGAACGAAATGACATCCTTCGGACCTTCATTTAACCTCATTGTCCGGAACAACCCTTATCACTTAGACAGATGGCAACAGCAGTCAGACCGCCGCCACCCCAGATTTCATGGGATCATGTCTGTGACGTATCTCCTCAAAATTCGGCGCCGCCATCACAGGTATCAAAGCTGGGTAGTATAAATACCTAGCTCATTTACAACTCTCAACTAACTTTTACCATTTGCATTTACTCCCAATCATTATCTAACCTTTCGGACTATCCAATACTTACTCTCACGCCGGGCTTGGTCCTGGGATGACACCCGGGGCGAGTCTAACGTGCGTGTTTCTTGTGTGTAGGTGCTTCGGGACATTGGCAAGACCTCGTCCGGAAGATCTAACCTCAGTTCCGAACAACCCGCAGGTTTTTACCTCAACACAACTCTAAACTTGATCACTGTTGGAACTCAACGCATCTCGGTGAACATTGCAAGATACCAAAATGGTCGTAACAACTCAACACGACAACAACCTCATAACTTGACACACCACCATCAACCACAGAACACCTAGGAATCTCGCCACCTCGCCAACATACCCACCGGTAAATCCTATGACACATTTTAAACACCAAAACACCATCAAAAACATCACAACCACCTAAACCCATTACCATACACTCATGTCCTGATCTCACAACATCACTTGAACACTCCTTAGTCGGTGAGCTCTTTACAATCGATACCTTACCCAACCTCCACACCATTTGCACTGAAAATGGCCTATCTGATATCAGAGTTAAATACCTCGGTGGCTTCTATGCTCTAATCATACTTAACCAACACATCACAGTCGACACTTTCCTCTCAAATGCATCAATAGTCAATTGCTTTAAAACCCTAAACCCATGGAATGACAAATTTTATCTTAAAGATAGATTGACTTGGCTAGCCATCGAAGGGTTACCCCCACAAGCTTGGCATAAAGCCGCTGTCACGCGAATTGCCAGAGATTGGGGTGAGATGGTTTTTCCCAAAAAATGTGATGACTCAAATAACAACCTTGTCACTGGAAGGGTTTGTATACGCACTAGTCACATGGTGTTCATTCAACACACCTTGCCAGTAATTGTGGATGGGATCAATGTTTTTGTTAGAGTGCAAGAAATTCTAGATGAATATGATGAATTCATTCCCCTTGTAAAGCCGGTTTCAACAGAAGAGGATGACGAGGTTGCCACAAATCAAAGAGATGATGAAGACGACGAGGAGGACCTATATGATGATGACTCGGACAACGGCATGTTCTATGATGATATCGCTGATGAATACAAAAATGAAGGGGGATGGATTAAGAATGATGATATTGAATCTTCAACTAGAACATACAAAAGTTCTGATGATGTGGTTGAAAAAGTACGGCGAAATTCGAATCTTCAGGCGAGTCCACAAAGTCAAACCTCGAACAATGCAGAGTCACAAATAAGGAATGCAATTCATGAGATTTCCTCATCTTTTGTTTTGGATTCCCAAATTAATGAAACGACAGCCTCGGGGACCACACTTGCAGAAGATAGCGTAGAGAGAGGATATTCACCAGTCCACCAAACTGACGGCAAAAGGTACGTTTCTTCTACTAATTGTAATATGGAGGACCCCTCTAATTCTTTTCACAAAAGTTTACAAAAGGTTACTGATAACTCACCTAGCCAAATTAAACCCAACGAGCCCATACCCCACATTTCTCATTTCCCTAATATTTGGCCCACCATAAACTCTCCCACACATAACACTATTCGGCCCAATTCCAGAAAAATCACTTGTATGTACAAAAGATCAAAAAACATTTACAATACCTCTGTTTCCTCCCCTGCTCCCTGCAATATTCCCACACTCAAACCTCATCCCAAAAAACCAACCAAATTCACATCACTTAAACTCATTCACCCAATCTATGGTATCAAAACACACACAACCAAGAGTAAATCTAGCTCACGTAACACCATTTCTTCCTCTTCCAACACCTCCCTCTCCAATAATGATTCTAACATCCAACGGTGCAACAAGAGGTTAATAGATAACTTTACCCCCACTAAAATTTTTTGTGATCACGAAGTGTCAAAAACCATTGAAGTTGGCAGTTTAATTGGCTATGACTTGGCGGGTAGAGAGAATGAAATTAATGAAGTCATTGGTGTCAAACATGTGAATCAATGTGTTAGTTTTATGGACTTAATTTAATAGTTTATGTTAGGATCGAACTCGAGATCATGGGATTGCATACTTTACGTATGAAGAATTAATGTTTAATAATTAAATATAAAATGTTATATATAATTATTAATTACACAAAACGACTAACGAGCGTTAAGTAATTAACGATAATTGACTAACAGTCGTTAAATGTTAAAGATAAGGACTATAGATGAAAATTAGAGAACAAGAAGGTTCCGGATCCCCTTAGGGATTATGGCAGTCGATGTGGGCTTCGGGAAACCCAATCCTACTGATCGGCCCCAAACGGTCAACTAATATTGACCAGGTAAATGGTCAACAAGAGTTAAACAATCTAGGGCACAATGCAATTTACCAAAGGAGTACAGAGTATCCCCGGGTCGTTAAGTCCCAACGAGGTGTGAAATCTGTAATAAAACGAATCTGTGATCGGGTGATAATTGAACAGAAAAGGGTTTTGAGTGATTTACACTAAGGAATAAAAGAAAATAGCTTAAATAAGCTAATAGAACAAGTATGCGAAGGAAAAATACTTAGAAACGTTTAAAACTTAAAAAACGCGTACGTTTAATTTAAATTTACGTAACTGAACGAAATAAAAAATGAATTCTTATCAATACAAATCCCACGGATGTGAAATTTATATCTTTGGAATCCTAATAATAAAAGAAAATTTTTGGAAAATTAAAATTATTTTTATGACTATTTATTTAATTATTATTAATTATTTATTATTTAATTACTTTTTAAACTATTTTAATTTATAATAAATACTAAATGAATAAAGAAAAATCTAAAACTTTTTCTATAAATATTATGAGGTGAAAAGAAGCTAAGAAAATTATAAAAATGAAAAGTGCTTAATTAAATATTTAAAAAGATAAAATCTATTAAATAGAAACTATCACTTACTTTATATTTTATTTTTCCTAAGGTCTACAGAGATAATTATATTTTTCCTAGATTCTACTTAATAAAAGAAAATTTTGAAAATTAAAATTATATTTTTCTGATTATTATTCTATTTATTATGATTTAGAAACTAATTTAAACTATTAAAATGATTTAAAAATAGAAACTGAAAACAGAAAAATCTGAAAAAATTAAAGTAATTCTAAAATAATATTTAAAAGCTAGGAAAAATAAAAGCAAAACTTATCTAACCCAAAAAAGCTGTTTTGGGCAGATAAGCACTTTTCAAATAAGCCAAAAATAAGCTACAGATGACCAAAAATTATCAAAAGCTGGAAAACAGTTTAATACACTAATTGAGACTTAACACAACTGAAAAATCACAATTTAGCACAAGGAATCAGCAGTTAAGCTTCTGCACAGGTTCAATAAAAAGACAAAATTGAAAGGATGAGAAGCAGTTTTGAGGCTGGCCAATAAGCTAGGAATAAGCTTATCAGGGGAAACAAAAAGCAGAATAGAAAACCTTATACTACAGGCTATCTATAAACAGAAAATGCCCAAAATTAAAAGCCAATTGCTACCCTAAATCTGTGCTAGATTAGGTGGTGAAAACAGAATAAGCTGAGCAGGTTAAATGTGCAGGAACAGAACAAGATTTAAGGGCAATCTGCAGAGTGAAAATAAGCCAGAGAATAAGCTAGAAAAGCAGAATAAAGCTCAAACAGATAAATTTCATACTACTAACTAATGATAAAAGCAAAAATTAAGCAAATAACTTAATTGGTTAAGCCATAAATTACCCTAGAACAGCAGTGCTAAAACTAATAAAACCTTATTTTTGACTTTTTGCAGTTTTGGAAATGTTGGCTAAATTGAATTTCAATCTACCCTAAATCACTTAAACTGATGTTATAAGCTAGAATATAACCTAATTAAGCTATTTTAACAACTAATACACCTATATGATTGATTATGCAGCCTAAATTTCTAACTGTGAAAGCAGAAATCAAGATTGAAACTGATTTTGACTTATAGCTAAGTGAGCTATGAATTTTATTGTTTGACTACTCTTTTGTGACCCTATTTGACCTAACTGAACCAGTTTTATCACCTACAACAAGTTTGAACAAAGATTGTGAGTTCTAGCCAAACACCCCTGATGGGGACTGATTTTGCAATTTTAACTGAAGCAGATAATTTAAACCATGATTTACCCTAAATAATTATTATCTAGGTTGTTACTGATCTAAGAAACAAAAATACATAAACAAACAAGCAGTAAAATGATCTGAACACAAATAAGCAGTAATAAGCTAGAAATGGAATTATAGAACTTACAACTGAACTGCTAATCCTGAATGAACCAAACTAATAATCCAACCCAGGCTCATTCAATAAGCCAAACAATACCCAAATAAGCTTCTCTGAACAGCTTATCTTCCTGAATTGCTTATTTGACCAAAGCAGTTGACTTTTTGAATTTTTTGTGAAAATTAAACTTAACTCTGAATTAAAACCAGTGGACTTTTTCTAAACCTAAAATAAGCTCATACAAGCTTATTTAAACAGAAGTGAGAGCTTAAAATGGATTTGCACAACAATACTTTAACACACTGATTATGGAATTAAATTTAACTGACATTACAATGAAAGTAGAATAAGATTCTTGAACTTAAACATAAACTGAATTAAAGGTTACATTTGACTGAATTTAAATTGACAATAAAGCTTAACTGAAATTAAATTTTACACTACGAATTTTGGTCTAATACATTGACAACTTGATCTGTGCTTCTTCCTTTCTTTTTATACATCCCAAAAGCTTCCTTGTCGACTTCTCATCATTTCCCACCCATTGGATTAATTCAAAGCAATCTGAATCGTTGGTTCTTGTTTTGGCGGGAAAACGGGCATGTGGGTTTTTTAACTTTTTCCTGAGTCATATGGGCAAGTGGGAGTAGCTAAGAGATAAGGAGGGGGTTGAGGTGGAGGAATAGAGTGGCCAGCTGTGGAGGGTGGTTTTGGTTTACCAGTGAGGTGGAGGGAATGGTATTGAAGAAGGGAAATTTGACTTTGATTTTGTTATTTGTTTGACTGTGGGTGTTTATCTCAGGGATAAAAAAGGTTGGGTCGGGTTATTATTGTGGATTGGGCTTGGGTTTTAATATGTTGGGTTTTTAGGGGAAATGGGTTAGGCAGTTTAGGATTAGCGGGTTGGATAAAGGGTTTAGTGTTTTTGGGTTTTATTTATTTTGGGTTTAAAGGGTAAAGTGGGATAAGGATTTGATTTTAGGTTTAAATAGGTTTTAAGCCCAAGGACCATTAGTGTAACTTTTGGATTTTTAGGGGGCTGAAGTGATAATTTTCCAAAGTTTATCACAAGGGCCATTCATGCCAAGTTTCAATAGTACAAGGGTCACATTTGATAATTTCCAATTTTTAAAACCCGAGGACTAATTTTTGCCAATTTTGAAACTTGAGGGGCCAAAACTGCTATTTCTTTAAAACTTTCATCCAAGGACCAATATTGTAAAAGTTAAATAGCTTAGGGACCTTGAATGATATTTTTAACACCAGGGACTATTTTTGCCAATTTCTGAAAGTTAAAGGACTGAAATTGACAATTATGCAAACTATGTTCATTTTTCAACTGTTTTTAATCCTTTTGCACATGAAACACATAAAAACACAATCAAATGATATTTTCTGTATTTTGAAGCATATCTGTATGTTTTTAAATGTTTTTGCAGTCTAAATGTGACAGAAATGATGAGTATTTAGACACTCATCAATCCCCCACACTAAACTATTGCTAGTCCCTTGCAATCCTTTATGAAGATTTAATGGATTTTTCTCTTTACCAAAAGCCATTACTTCTGGAGTAGCCAATGTTTTAGTATGTGATACTTTGGTACACTGATAACCAAATGATTTTGAGCAAATCATCAGCTGTCAACGGATTTGATTTGTCTTTACCAGAAGCCGTTTGCTTCTGGACTAGCCAACTCTTAGATAAAATACAGTTATTATCTTGGTGAGCTGATTACCAATTATGGTTTTCCACTGCCTTTACCACAAGCCATAACCTTGCGGGCTAGCCAACTCTTCACTTTTAAAGATATGGTGAGTCGGAAACCATACAATTTTTGGCAAATTGTAAGCCATAAACGGATTTGAGATATCTTTACCAAGAGCCGTTTGCTCTTGGATTAGCCAATCCTTATGTGGGTTAGACATGGCGGACTGATAACCATTTATTGCGTTCTAAGTGAGAAAAAATTTTAAAATTTTGGCCAAAATGGGGGCACTAGATGGTACATATGATCAAATTCGCTAGAATTCCACCCCACACTTAGAACTGAATATTGCCCTCAATATTCAAAGTACCGGTTGTTAAACCAACACTTAGAACGTGAAAAGGCAATATTAATAGCCATTATATTATTTTATATATACACATTTTTTTTTTTTTTTTTTGAATGAAAATGACATATATACAACATGTGGGGCATCTCCCCCACACTTGGGTGTTAGAAAAGAGAAAGAAGTCAGAGACATGGGTGAAAACCCATGTTGTGCTAATATTTTTGTTCACCGAGTCACTAGCTTGACTCGACCCCGAATTCATTGGTTCTTGGGGAAGCACGTGGAAGCGACAATCTCCATCGGACTTTCATTCAAGATGTTTGGATAAATATTGAAGTACGTGAAAGTTCCACTCCGATGAGATATACACAGAGACCCGGCTCACAAATGATAAATGAAAATGCCGGGATCTAAGATAGTGTCTTCATTCCCGAAGGAGTGAAGAACAGGAGAAGTCACCGTGTAGGTGAAGAAAAGAAAGAAAGTCATGATAAAAATCATGACTAACTCATCATCATTAGAAGGAGAATTCATGATTTCTGGATCATGAATCTCATCATTTAAGCTCATTTGATCAAGACATATTCTGGGTGGGAGGGATGGAATTTTGATATTAATCAAATTCTCAGTGTTGAGAACATTTCCCTCAGGGTCACACAAAACATCTTTGTCAAGATCAAAGTGGAAGTTATCATACTCCAGCGGAGATATGATATGAGTGAGTTCACTGGAGAACTCCTCAAAGGTGAATGAATCATATTCGGATTTGATGTGAGTGAGTTCATCAGCGAACTCCTCAAATGTAAATGATTCATAATCAAGGAGAGAATTATGAGAATGAGAAGTGGTATTGCCACTAATCTTCTCTCCCATCTGATCAAAACAGAAGACTTCTATTTCCGGAATAGAATCGTCGGAAAATATGTCACTATCCTTTATGGGGATAGGAGATGAAATGGGTTTTTCTTTGAAAGCCTCGATTTTAGAAATGAGAAGACTGACATTCAATAATGTTGCTCGAAGAGCTTCATCTTTGATTTCAGTGTCAATTTCTTCATCATTCTCTTCTTCTAAGCTGACTGGCTCAGAAGGAAATTCCTCCATATAAATGATGTCTCCACATGATAAAGAATCGTCATTAGTGGAATCGGAGAACATCTGAATATGATCTTTTGAAAAATCAAGAGGAGGAGGGATATCACACATTTGATCAAAAGTTCCCTGTGACTCACTTGGGATTGGGACAAGATTCTCAACACTAGACTTTATGAATTCGTCCGATTCCTTTCCAGGAACAGTGTCAAGATGCTCGTCTCCCATGCTTAGAGAGTTAGTGGGAACCTCGGGTGTGATAACAACAGACTGAGTTTCAACTGATGAACTTGATGAATCATCATCAAAGATATCTTCATCATCACTGTCATCAGGAATGAAACGAAATTGAGAGCTAGATCTGGCTGCTTTTTCTTTTGCAATTGATTCCCTAATAGATTTTTCAAATGCATCTTGGGAATTTATTTTAGCAGCCCGCTCTTCAGCTAACAATTCTGCCATGGATTTCTCATGTGAATTTTTAATGACGGGACATTGTGGGAGTGGGGATTTGTCAAAACCGGAAGGTTGACATTGATAATCATCATGAGGACCCCCACAATATACACAAGAAAAACTGGGAGCATTCTGAAATGCTTTTTTATTAAACTCCTCAGCTCTTTTCACTAACTCTAGAAGCTCTAGATAAGTGTCTTGCTGGGTTTGCTGAGGAGTTTGAGTTATTTGGCACTGTGGAGGTTGGTCGTGATATGGATCGTCGTAATTGTTACAAGGAAATGGATTCCCTATTTGACAATCAGAGCTAAAATGTGGACCTCCACAGTACTCACAAGAAAAGTTCGGTGTATTTTGATACGATGCATCATTGAGATTTGGACAATATGATACTTGCTCGTATGAATGTGATGGGTAGTTGGAGAAATTTGAAGAGTCGTTGAATGAGTTCGGATCAGGATCATAAGAAAATGAATTCCTCGAACCACAAAACAAACAACTTCCGTCTCGAATATCATTACCACATTGTTCACATGTACACCAACGACATGGTAAACCAAAAAGCGACTCACCACAACCGACACAAGGAATAAAATCCGGAGGTGGGACAAGTGGTGTGCTCTGAGAGCTAGGAATTTCCACCACTTCCGTTATGGTCTCTGGATCTAGTTTTTGATAAACGTGAAGGTTAGGTAAGTCGTTCTTTTTAGTCATTGTTCTAAGTTCTGTACGTCTGCTTGACAAACTTTTAACCGTAAATCCTGAAAGGTTAGGATCGATTCTCGACGGTTTGTCATTAATAGCACGTATCTCGGGCTGTGAAGGGTAGTCGGAAGGACTTTGAGAATCATTGATGGAATTAAGCTCTCTTTCGAGGGCTACTTCACACCAATAACATGATCCTTTTGGTGCATGATTTCCACACCGCTCACATTTACACTTAGAACAATGAAGGCTGTCAATCAACGGGCTTTTACAATCAAAACATTTGTAGCCGAGAGACGCCATAGAAGAAAGGTATAAGAAGTTTAGAATCAAATGGATAGAGGGTAAAGGGATAAAGAATCAAAAAGGGTAAGAGGGTAAAGATGAATATTTTTGGGTTTTTGTGTTCGTTGAAAACTTGAATAAAAAATGTTTTTGGTAATTGTTTAGTCAAACGAATTAACTTCACGATTATTTTGGTTTTTTATGAAAATAAGGAAATATGAACAAAGATGGTAAATATACAATGGGTGTATATTCAACAATCACGGATACTTCAAATTCGTTTTTACGCAGCACACCTCCCCGGCAACGGCGCCAAAATTTGATCGGCCCCAAACGGTCAACTAATATTGACCAGGTAAATGGTCAACAAGAGTCAAACAATCTAGGGCACAATGCGATTTACCAAAGGAGTACAGAGTATCCCCGGGTCGTTAAGTCCCAACGAGGTGTAAAATCTGTAATAAAACGAATCTGTGATCGGGTGATAATTGAACAGAAAAGGGTTTTGAGTGATTTACACTAAGGAATAAAAGAAAATAGCTTAAATAAGCTAATAGAACAAGTATGCGAAGGAAAAATACTTAGAAACGTTTAAAACTTAAAAAACGCGTACGTTTAATTTAAATTTACGTAACTGAACGAAATAAAAAATGAATTCTTATCAATACAGATCCCACGGATGTGAAATTTATATCTTTGGAATCCTAATAATAAAAGAAAATTTTTGGAAAATTAAAATTATTTTTATGACTATTTATTTAATTATTAATTATTTATTATTTAATTACTTTTTAAACTATTTTAATTTATAATAAATACTAAATGAATAAATAAAAATCTAAAACTTTTTCTATAAATATTATGAGGTGAAAAGAAGCTAAGAAAATTATAAAAATGAAAAGTGCTTAATTAAAAATTTAAAAAGATAAAATCTATTAAATAGAAACTATCACTTACTTTATATTTTATTTTTCCTAAGGTCTACAAAGATAATTATATTTTTCCTAGATTCTACTTAATAAAAGAAAATTTTGAAAATTAAAATTATATTTTTCTGATTATTATTCTATTTATTATGATTAAAAAACTAATTTAAATTATTAAAATGATTTAAAAATAGAAAATGAAAACAGAAAAATCTGAAAAAATTCAAGTAATTCTAAAATAATATTTAAAAGCTAGGAAAAATAAAAGAAAAACTTATCTAACCCTAAAAAGTTGTTTTGGGCAGATAAGCACTTTTCAAATAAGCTAAAAATAAGCTACAGATGACCAAAAATTATCAAAAGCTGGAAAACAGTTTAATACACTAATTGAGACTTAACACAACTGAAAAATCACAATTTAGCACAAGGAATCAGCAGTTAAGCTTCTGCACAGGTTCAATAAAAAGACAAAATTGAAAGGATGAGAAGCAGTTTTGAGGCTGGCCAATAAGCTAGGAATAAGCTTATCAGGGGAAACAAAAAGCAGAATAGAAAACCTTATACTACAGGCTATCTATAAACAGAAAATGCCCAAAATTAAAAGCCAATTGCTACCCTAAATCTGTGCTAGATTAGGTGGTGAAAACAGAATAAGCTGAGCAGGTTAAATGTGCAGGAACAGAACAAGATTTAAGGGCAATTTGCAGAGTGAAAATAAGCCAGAGAATAAGCTAGAAATGCAGAATAAAGCTCAAACAGATAAATTTCATACTACTAACTAATGATAAAAGCAAAAATTAAGCAAATAACTTAATTGGTTAAGCCATAAATTACCCTAGAACAGCAGTGCTAAAACTAATAAAACCTTATTTTTGACTTTTTGCAGTTTTGGAAATTTTGGCTAAATTGAATTTCAATCTACCCTAAATCACTTAAACTGATGTTATAAGCTAGAATATAACCTAATTAAGCTATTTTAACAACTAATACACCTATATGATAGATTATGCAGCCTAAATTTCTAACTGTGAAAGCAGAAATCAAGATTGAAACTGATTTTGACTTATAGCTAAGTGAGCTATGAATTTTATTGTTTGACTACTCTTTTGTGACCCTATTTGACCTAACTGAACCAGTTTTATCACCTACAACAAGTTTGAACAAAGATTGTGAGTTCTAGCCAAACACCCCTGATGGGGACTGATTTTGCAATTTTAACTGAAGCAGATAATTTAAACCATGATTTACCCTAAATTATGATTATCTAGGTTGTTATTGATCTAAGAAACAAAAATACATAAACAAACAAGCAGTAAAATGATCTGAACACAAATAAGCAGTAATAAGCTAGAAATGGAATTATAGAACTTACAACTGAACTGCTAATCCTGAATGAACCAAACTAATAATCCAACCCAGGCTCATTCAATAAGCCAAACAATACCCAAATAAGCTTCTCTGAACAGCTTATCTTCCTGAATTGCTTATTTGACCAAAGCAGTTGACTTTTTGAATTTTTTGTGAAAATTGAACTTAACTCTGAATTAAAACCAGTGGACTTTTTCTAAACCTAAAATAAGCTCATACAAGCTTATTTAAACAGAAGTGAGAGCTTAAAATGGATTTGCACAACAATACTTTAACACACTGATTATGGAATTAAATTTAACTGACATTACAATGAAAGTAGAACAAGATTCTTGAACTTAAACATAAACTGAATTAAAGGTTACATTTGACTGAATTTAAATTGACAATAAAGCTTAACTGAAATTAAATTTTACACTACGAATTTTGGTCTAATACATTGACAACTTGATCTGTGCTTCTTCCTTTCTTTTTATACATCCCAAAAGCTTCCTTGTCGACTTCTCATCATTTCCCACCCATTGGATTAATTCAAAGCAATCTGAATCGTTGGTTCTTGTTTTGGCGGGAAAACGGGCATGTGGGTTTTTTAACTTTTTCCTGAGTCATGTGGGCAAGTGGGAGTAGCTAAGAGATAAGGAGGGGGGTTGAGGTGGAGGAATAGAGTGGCCAGCTGTAGAGGGTGGTTTTGGTTTACCAGTGAGGTGGAGGGAATGGTATTGAAGAAGGGAAATTTGACTTTGATTTTGTTATTTGTTTGACTGTGGGTGTTTATCTCAGGGATAAAAAAGGTTGGGTCGGGTTATTATTGTGGATTGGGCTTGGGTTTTAATATGTTGGGTTTTTAGGGGAAATGGGTTAGGCAGTTTAGGATTAGTGGGTTGGATAAAGGGTTTAGTGTTTTTGGGTTTTATTTATTTTGGGTTTAAAGGGTAAAGTGGGATAAGGATTTGATTTTAGGTTTAAATAGGTTTTAAGCCCAAGGACCATTAGTGTAACTTTTGGATTTTTAGGGGGCTGAAGTGATAATTTTCCAAAGTTTATCACAAGGGCCATTCATGCCAAGTTTCAATAGTACAAGGGTCACATTTGATAATTTCCAATTTTTAAAACCCGAGGACTAATTTTTGCCAATTTTGAAACTTGAGGGGCCAAAACTGCTATTTCTTTAAAACTTTCATCCAAGGACCAATATTGTAAAAGTTAAATAGCTTAGGGACCTTGAATGATATTTTTAACACCAGGGACTATTTTTGCCAATTTCTGAAAGTTAAAGGACTGAAATTGACAATTATGCAAACTATGTTCGTTTTTCAACTGTTTTTAATCCTTTTGCACATGAAACACATAAAAACACAATCAAATGATATTTTCTGTATTTGGAAGCATATCTGTATGTTTTTAAATGTTTTTGCAGTCTAAATGTGACAGAAATGATTAGTATTTAGACACTCATCACCTACTCCAACTTGTTCTCCAAGTTTGTCATGCTATATAAACAAAGCCAAGGGTTAATTGTTTGGTTAACTTTTATACACACACTAAACCCTAAATTGGATTTCTTCCTTTTCTATTCTTTGGCCGATCGTACAACACCCTTTAGGGTCGATTGGTTTGTTTTTTGAAATCAAAATTGTTTTGTGTTCATTAACTAGCATTAACTTTAATTGGTATTAGTACGTGTGTACAAGAACGTGATACAAACACACTATTGTTTGTATCTTGTATTGAATTGTAAAACGGTAAGGGACAATTCTTATAATCCACATAAACCCTAATTAGGGTTCATCTTGATTTCTTGTCGGAATTGCTAAAAGGTACGCATACATTTTATATTCAGTTAATTAATTATGTGTTATATGTTCCTACGCTTCCACAATACTTTGATGTTTATGTGTTTAATTATGATATGTCATGTAATTAAATTCCAACAGTGGCATCACGAGCCGTTATAATGTGTAATTAATTACAGAAACACGTAAAAAATGAATCTTGTATTGTGTTTATTTATATATGTCGAATTTTAGGGTTTAGAAAAATTTGAAACCCTAATTTTAGGGGGGGGGTGATTGCCCATATTTAATTAAAAAAAAATGTTTTGTTTGTTAATTGAATTAGAAACCCTAGGATTGCATGATATAATTACGTGTTAATTGTATGCGATCTTGTGCCAACGTGTAATAATTGTTATGTAGACTCCATGACGAAACATGCATGTTTGTCATGGATTATTGGCTATATGAATTAATTGTTAAGTTTTTCACATGTATTTAATTGATAAATCTTGAATTGGGAAAGACCTCAATATAATTAATTAATCAATTATGTGCAATATGGCATATTTTTAGCTATGGTTTACGTAATCGATACGTCGATGCATGTGGTTCATTTGCCTTTGTAAGTGAGAGTCATTGTTAATATATGCATTATTTAACCTAAAATTGATTATTAATAGGTTTTATCGAATTAGTTTGCATGTGGCTAATTGTTTACATATATTAATTGTTAAATTATGTGCGCATTATTTAGATGTTTATTTTTTTATTATTACTTGTTTTGTTTATTTTGTTTGACATGTTGTAAGCAAAAAGGGTAATTTTGAATAGAAAAATAAACTGGATTTAATAATGGTGAAACTTGATTGTGTATAAATTGTAATCTTGCAAAGTCTCATGTGCCGATAGTGGTTCGCTTCGCATGATAATTCGCTCCCAGGCGAGACTAGCAAGTTTTATAATTTATGACATGTTTTTTAAGAGTTAAAACTATAGCTTTTAGTTGATTGATGAGTTTTGTACCAAATAGTAAAAAAGGCTCACCCAACTTGACAAACTGTGTGAGGGGTATAAGGATGGTACGCATTAAATTGTGACCTTAAAGAAACGGGTTTTTAATGGCTTTAAGCTAACCTTTGTTTCTCCGCTCCTTTGTGCGTCAAATTTGAGCTACCTGGTACGACTATTTTATATGTACAAAATCACCTTAAGGGTGAATTGACCTCAATTTCACGCGCCACTTTGTGGTAATTATCCGAATAACTTGGGTCTTTTGACTCATGTAGTAGTACGATATAGTGGGCGATAATTGTATGTAATTCTTTGATTGGTTCATCCAATACCTCAATTAAAACTTGGTTAATTTGATCTTACTGAAATTGGTTAATAAAAAGTTTTTATTAAAACCTATGTTATGAACTTGTATGCATGCTTCTTCATACATAATTTTTTGATTACACACATCAAAACCTAGTAACCTTAAAATTTAAGTTTTTGCCATCTAATTAAAGAACACTTGAAATTGCAATTTACGTTATGTGAGAGCTTAGCTAGATTGCAATGGAAAGGTAAATCTTCATGTTGTGTGAGAGCTTAACTGGACACATTTACAGTTTTTTAAATTAGACAACTTAATTGAGTTAGTTAGTGAGACCTATGACTCAAGGCATAAGATGGGGATGAAACATGCTTACATTGCAACTAGATTTGACAATTGTAAATCCCGTAATGATCTATGAATTGAAAAATGTTTGTCAATTATTGTTCGACAATTGCCTTGTTGAATACTTTCATTACTAGCAGATCAACTGATGTAATGGAACTATGTCAATTAGGATCCTAGTTTTAAGGAAATTTTATGGTTTATATGAATACTAACCAACGGGTATTTAATTTTCTTAAAGATTTTATTATCAAAAATACTAAAATTGAATTTTGTTAATTCTTTTGAATGTGTTAATGCAACGTTAAACCGTAAACGTAGTTTGGGCTTTGGTAAATTGATCTAGTTCTGTTTTCCAACAAATGTTTGATTAAGAAAAATTTACTTAAAAGACAAACAAAGTCTCTTTTCCATGAAAGAAGAGTGAGACACAATCCTATTCATTTTAATGAATGAAAAAGGTATAATAGGAACATTAGAATTGTCTAAATTCTAATATAACTCATAGCAAACTTTAATAGTTAAGAGAATTGCACATTTTCCATAGAGATTTCATCACCCTCATTCGGTGATTAAATTCTTTTGTAACAAATATGATATTTGGTTAACAGGAAAATATGTATGACACTTTATGAGTTATTAAAATTAGAAGCTAGACTAATTATCGCTAAAATGGTAAAAGACAAGCTAGTATATTTATCTAGTTGTTTTGCTTTGACCATTTATAGGTGCTACATACCATTGTAGGGATGGTAGACCTATTAAGGAAGAAATTGCATGCTCAATTTTCAAGTTAATAGCATTGATGTATAGTCCATCATCTACGTAGTAGAATACACTCTTTTAATACTTAAGTAATTGTTACGTATGGGCCTTCAAAGGTGTAGGAAAGTTAAAAGCACACTAATTGTTTTCACTGGTTATGAAACACTTATAATGTTGTCAAATCCAGTGGGAGCATTGTATGTATTACTGAATATGGAATTATTGTAATGTTCTATAATTCAGTGGGAGCTACAAGCTTTGTCATCTTGGTAGTAACCCAGATTATCTCTAGAATGTCTCAAGATAATTACTTTCAAATTGTAGACACTTATGTTTTTTAAGGATAGTCATGTATGTTTTCTTACTAGACAATGAAGTGGTTCTACATATACTAATTATGCTAATATCTATGACACAATCATATTGATCACATAAACAAACGTGTGTCGTGTTGTCTATCTGCTACATGATGTTGTTTCATGCACAAGTGGGAGAAATCTTTATTGTGTGCAAGGTACAACACATAGGAATATGATTTAAAGGATTCTCTTGACTGCAAGGTAAGAGACTAACGTTCTAATATGACTTATACACATCTAATCCAAGAAACACTTGGTGTTGCAATTTATGTTATGTGAGAGCTTAACTAGATTGCAATAACAAGATAAATTCTATGTTACGTGAGACCGTATCTGAAAAATTTGCAGTTTCTAAATTAGACACCTATTAGAACATGTGTCGATATGATAACAAGACTACTTCAATTTGAATGTTTATGAATTCTTGGAATGACATAAATGAATGAAGTAATCTAATACTGCTTCAATCTGAATATTTATGTATTCCTAGAATGACATAAATAAATAAAGAAATAATGTAGTTCTACATTATTGTGAAGAAATAAATTAACTTGAAATTACCAATGAAACTAAATTGGTGGTGTTCATGAGTTAAACATGTTTATGTTTTATTGTAAAGTTATAAACATAAAGTTTTTTAATTGTTACAAGACTTATAATAAAGTAAGACGTTAACTTGTTATGTTTTTTTAATTAAGACATATACAAGAAGTCATTGAGTTGATCAATGATTTATAACGTATAGTGAAATTATAACAGTTTATGTCTTTTTGTTGAGACGTGGACATGAAGTGACTTGGTAAAAAAGTACTTGTGTTATAAAGCATGCAATTGGCTTGGAAATTCTATTATATTGTTAAGTTGGCTTAGTTGGTAAATAGGTAAACCAAAAGATATATGTTTATCTTACATATTGTTAGATTGTCTAACAATATTAATTCTAATGAAATATCACATGTTTATGGTATGTTCAGTTAGGAGAATCAAACTCTTGTTGTAGCATTTGATTCAAGATAATTATATTTTCTTTTCTTCCAAAAGATATCAAGGTTATAAAATTGAGCATGGATTGAATATACTCAATAAGACTCCAATCTAGAAGATTAATAAGACACCATTATATTATGAAATGTGATGAATCACATCAAGTCTTAAAACAAAGTTATGAATTTGTTAAACTGCTTATGAGTAGGTTATTAACAAACTAATGTCAGGAACTGTCAATGTGTATTTGTAATGTCCCAAAAAGAGAACATTGAATTGTTGTTTTATTTGCTGAGTATTTATAGATGGTGTCTAAATTACAAAAGGCAAGTGAGAGTTTTTATCTTGAAAAGATAAAATTACAAGATACATAATCTTCTGAAATACACTAGTAAATATCATGATGAGGCTAGACATGTAAATGTTAACCTCAAGATGATGGAATTCTCATTCATAGATCTGTAAGGATATCTCAGATATTTGATTAATATGCTGAGGATTATGATTTATATGATTATGGTAAACATGATAATCATTATGATGCATTACCAAATATTGAATTGGGTAAATTACTCATACTATGAATGTTCAGATGTTGTCCATAAAGATAATCAATTTTTTGAAACTTGGTTTATCTTAATGGTTAGACTAGAGAATGAAGATGAGTTTTTTCAAAGATAAGGTAACCCTAATGGTTTAAATCTTTGTGTAGAAATCATATGGACAATATTGTACACATATTTAATGCATGTCTTATAACAAGATTATTAATCACACTTAAGTAATTAACTGTGATTGAATATTCTTTTCGAGGCACATTAAATATATAAAGATAATAATTTTCATACCTATTTTCATTAATATGAAAAATGACAATGAAATATCAAAAATCTTTCTTGAGTGATTACTTGAGCAAGGACGGTAAGTAATCGAAAGGAGTTTGTTAGGAATGCTCCTAACACAAAAATGTGACAACATATTCGGTATTACAGTAGTTTTAATATTAGGCCTATATTCAAATTAATTTGAGTTTTTGAATTCAAATAATCTTTGAAAGTGTACAAAGTACATTAATTCATGAATGGATTAATGCATGCATCTTGGAGATAATACTTATGTTTAAATATTAAATTCAAGTTTAGATTTGATAATTAAAATAAGATAACTTCTAAGTATTCCTAAGAGCTAGTGGGAGTATTATGGTTATTTTCATAAATCATATATGTTGTAGAACATATGGGCAGTAACATTCCATATAAATTAAATGTTAAGTCTTAGTTTGGAATGAAACTTCACTTGAAAGATTTAGGAAATAAGACATATAACATTGGAATATATGTTATAAACATATGCGGTAAATGAATCTAATAGAACATGATATATCATTTAGAATGTCTAAATAGATGCATATATTTTGATAAGATAAAACATGAATGAAATCTAAGTCTGACTCAAGGTTTTTCATGTACATCATGTTATTGTTGTATCATGCTTGAATGCAAGATGATTTGACCACATTGATATCTAATTGAAAGTTATTAGATAACTTGTGTAATGAATATTCTAATGGAATATGTTTTAACTTAGAATTACATTCCTCAGTCTGGAATTGCTCCTAAATTCCAAATATGGTAAATTGTTGCGTAATTGTTATAGCCAACAATAAAACTTGAAAGATTGGAAGGCATCAAACATTACATAACAGATATTAAAGTTTACGGATTTCTAAAGAGTATATTGTTATTTGTATACAATGATGCTGGTTTAATTGAGATGACACTCAATGCTAGTCATGGTAGGATTTCATCCTTGTTAATGGCCATGTGAACTAGTTGTGCTAAAGGTATAGTTTCATTATACATTAAAGAATGAGTAAATTACACGGATTGTCCCTATGGTTTGTCCAAAATCACTGGTTTAGTCCCTGGAGTTTCAAAGTTGCGTGTATGGTCCCTCTGACAGCAAAAGAATAACACCTATGGTCCCTATCGCTAACTGACGTTATATATTCCGTTAGCAAGTTTCAACGTTAGTCCATTAACCAAACAAGCGTTTGCAACGTTAGTCCTTTTCCTTAACGGCCGTTTGCAACGTTAGTCCTTTTTTGAAAAATATTCGAAAAATTTATAAAAATTCGAAAAAACTTATAAAAATTCGAAAAATTTATAAAAATTCAAAAAATTAAAAATATTTATAAAAAATCGAAAAAATTTATAAATATTCGAAAATTTTATTAAAAATCGAAAAAAATTTTAAAAATTCGAAAAAACTTATAAAAATTCGAAAAATTTCTAAAAATTTTTATAAAATTCGAAAAATTTATAAAAATTCGAAAAAATTTATAAAAATTCGAAAATTTATAAAACTTCAAAAAAATTTAAAAATTAAAATAAATTTATAAAAATTCAAAAAAATTTATAAAAATTCGAAAAATTTATAAAAATTCGAAAAAATTTAAAAATTCGAAAAAACCTATAAAAATTCAAAAAATTTATAAAAATTCGAAAAAACTTATAAAAATTCAAAAAATATTAAAAATTCAAAAAATTTATAAAAATTCAAAAAATTTATAAAAATTCGAAAAACTTATAAAAATTCGAAAAATTTATAAAAATTCAAAAAATTTTAAAAATTTTAAAAATTTTAAAAATTTATAAAAATTTTATAAAAATTTGAAAATTTTATAAAAATTTGAAAAATTTATAAAAATTCAAAATTTTTTTACAAATTCGAAAAAACTTATAAAAATTCGAAAAATTTCTAAAAATTTATAAAAATTCGAAAAATTTATAAAAATTCGAAAAAACTTATAAAAACTCGGATTTTTATAATTTTTTTCGAATTTGTAAAATTTTTTGAATTTTTAGAAATTTTTCAAATTTTTATAAATGTTTTCGAATTTTTCAAAATTTTTCGAATTTTTTAAAATTTTTTCGAACTTTTATAAATTTTTTGAATTTTTAAAATTTTTTGAATTTTTATAAATTTTTCGAATTTTTATAAGTTTTTTCGAATTTTTATAAATTTTTATAAATTTTTATAAGTTTTTCGAATTTTTATAAGTTTTTTCGAATTTTTTAAAAAAATTTCGGATTTTTATAAATTTTTTCGAATTTTTAAAATTTTTTGAATTTTTAGAAATTTTTCGAATTTTTATAAGTTTTTTCGAATTCTTAAAATTTTTTTGAATTTTTATAAATTTTTATAAATTTTTTGAATTTTTAAAATTTTTTGAATTTTTAATATTTTTTGAATTTTTATAAATTTTTCGAATTTTTATAAGTTTTTTCGAATTTTTATAAATTTTTCGAATTTTTATAAATTTTTGGAATTTTTAGAAATTTTTATAAGTTTTTTCGAATTTTTATAAATTTTTCGAATTTTTATAAATTTTTTCGAATTTTTATAAATTTTTTGAATTTTTAAAATTTTTTGAATTTTTCTAAATTTTTCGAATTTTTATAAGTTTTTCGAATTTTTATAAATTTTTCTAATATTTTTCAAAAAAGGACTAACGTTGCAAACGGCCGTTAAGGAAAAGGACTAACGTTGCAAACGCTTGTTTGGTTAATGGACTAACGTTGAAACTTGCTAACGGAATATATAACGTCAGTTAGCGATAGGGACCATAGGTGTTATTCTTTTGCTGTCAGAGGGACCATACCCCCAACTTTGAAACTCGAGGGACTAAACCAGTGATTTTGGACAAACCACATGGACGATCCGTGTAATTTACTCTTAAAGAATAAGAATACTTTAAACTTTAAAAGGTTTGAAAGTTTGATTATCATAAATTGTTGGTTGAGGATGTCACACACTTTATGAAATATGATGTGGCAATATCAAATTAATTTGAATGCACACATACAAGAACTTCACTAGTTGAATTATTGAAATAATTATTCTCAAAATTCTGATAGATCAAAGTTTGTTGATTTATGTCTTGTCAACAAGTATGATTATCATGACTTGAGGCATAATTCATCAACTAGAATTATCATGCATTGATCTATTTAGTATTTGGATAAAAGATGTTAAGCATTTATTATTTGTAATGAATTTAAGTACTTGGTACGTTTGTTTTCACTAATAAATTGTGTCCTATATTTGCATGCTTAATCCGTGAATAACTTATGTTATTCTAAATAGTCCATTGTCAATTAATGATATAGGAATAGCATTAAATTAAGACAATCTGAGTTTTGGTAGAATATACTTGAAAGTATATTGATGCGTTGACATACCAATTTCACATGATATTCAATGAATTGAATATAAGACTTATCCCAAACTACATGATTATACTTTATGGATCATGTCATTAAGTAAATCATGAATAGTTAACAATTTAACGCTATACGTAACTGGTAGTTATAAGGATTGTTTTCAGAAGTGTTACAAAGTTCGTGAGTTTTGCTTGTAGTCAATAAAGAATTTGTTCCTTCAAATTCATTTTGGAGTTTAATACTGCTGGGCCCCTCGTAGGGTTGACAAGATGTTTGCATGGCCATGCCCAAGATCTATCTAGAATATGTTCGGAAGATTTGGTAATCTTGCTCAATCACAAACAACGAGAAAATAATAATGAATGACTTAGATCCATATCCTTATTTAACATGGTATTAGTAACAAAAGGAAAATAATAATGATGAATCATTAAAGGGTTTTTTCAGGAGACCTTACTCGAGCTGTACTAGAGGCATTGGCGTGTTGCTAGACGCTAACCAATATGATTACACTATTAAGATATTTCCAAGTGGGAGCTGTTAGTTTTATGGACTTAATTTAATAGTGTATGTTAGGATCGAACTCGAGATCACGGGATTGCACACTTTACGTATGAAGAATTAATATTTAATAATTAAATATAAAATGTTATATATAATTATTACTTACACAAAACGACTAACGAACGTTAAGTAATTAACGGTAATTGACTAACGGTCGTTAAATGTCAAAGATAAGGGCTATTGATGAAAATAGAGAACAAGAAGGTTCTGGATCCCCTTAGGGATTATGGCCGCTCGATGTAGGCTTGGGGAAACCCAATCCTACTCCAACTTGTTCTCCAAGTTTGTCATGCTATATAAACAAAGCCAATGGTTCATTGTTTTGTTAACTTTTGTATACACACTAAACCCTAAATTGGTTTTCTTCCTTTTATTTTCTTTGGCCGATCGTACAACACCCTTTAGGGTCGATTGGTTTGATTTTTGAAATCAAAATTGTTTTGTGTTCATTAACTAGCATTAACGTTAATTTGGTATTAGTACGTGTGTACAAGAACGTGATACAAACACACTATTGTTTGTATCTTGGATTGAATTGTAAAACGGCAAGGGACAATTCTTATAATCCACATAAACCCTAATTAGGGTTCATCTTGATTTCTTGTTGAAGAATTGCTAAAAGGTACTCATATGTTTTACATTCGTTTAATTAATTATGTGTTATATGTTCTTACGCTTCCGCAATACTTTGATATTTATGTGTTTAATTATGATATGTCATGTAACTAAATTCCAACACAAAGATTGTAGGGTCCTTAAATATAAATGGAGTGGGCACCGCTCCAAAAAATAAATTGGTGAGAAAATTTTGCAAGGATAACAATCTGAATTTTATTGGCATTCAAGAGTCAAAATCAATTTTGGATGATGCCTCTTTCATTCATTCACTCTGTGGGGTAATAACAACTGTGACTTTGCTCTTAAGAAGTCCACTGGTAGTTCGGGTGGTATAATTGCAATATGGGATGACTTTTTGTTTTAAAAACATAAAGTCATAAATAATGAGGAAGGCTTCATTGCTATTTATGGGTAATGGTTAAAAACTGGGATTGCTTGCCTTATAGTTGTAGTCTATGCTCCCCAAGATTTCACAAAAAAATGTACTCTTTGGAATAGACTCTACAATCTGGTGATTTCGTTCAATAACATGTCCATCATTCTTGGTGACTTCAATGAGGTTCGTTTTGATACCGAAAGGATGGGTTCTTTGTTTTGCAAATATGGCGCAAAACGTTTCAACGAGTTTATAAACAATACCGAGCTCGTGGATTTACCTATGGGGGGAAGGAAGTTTACTCGCATGAACAAATATGGAGCTAAATTGAGCAAATTGGATCGTATTCTGGTCTCACGCCATTTTCTTTCTAAATGGCCAAATGCCCAACTTCTTGCTTTACCTCGTGATCTTTCAGACCATTGTCCCATCGTGTTGAAAACCCATTCCGGGGACTACGGGCCACTCCATTCAAGTTCTTCAATTCTTGGTTGCTTAATGGTGACTTTCCTACACTGCTTTCTCAAGCTTGGCCAAAAACCACCCATACCGCCACCCAACAAAATATTCAGCACCCCGAAATCATTTTAAAATCAAAATTTCAGTGTCTGAAAAAGGCCATTAGAGTTTGGAGAAAAGATGCGGTGTCCAAGAATGATTCTTTAGTTCGTGAACTTAAGGACAAAGTAGACTTTCTTGAGGTAAAGGCCGAAAATGACGCTCTTGACCCTCATGAAATCGAGGAACGACTTGCCTGCTTGAAAAAAATAGAAGAACTAGAACATCTAATGAGGCTTGATCTCTTGCAAAAAGCTAAAATTAGATGGGCTATTGAAGGTGATGAAAACTCTAAGTTTTTTCATGGAATGCTTAATAACAACTTCTCAAGGTCAAGAATCAATGGCATTTCCATCAACGGATATTGGGTTTCGGATCCTCCACTGGTAATCTCTCACATTTTCAACTTTCACAAAATCAAATTTCAAGATAACTCCACATCCCGACCCCACTTCACTAGCAACCTGTTCAAAACCCTGTCCAACTTTGAAATATCGCTCTTAGATGCTCCAATCTCCATTAATGAGATTAAAGAGGCGGTTTGGGATTGTGGTGGATGTAAAACACCGGGTCCTGATAGGTTTACATTTAAATTCATCAAACATTATTGGGACTCAATCGGTAAAGATTTCATTGAAATGGTTAAGCGTTTTGAAATTGATGGTCTCATTCCAAGGGGTGGTAACTCTTCTTTCATCACTTTAATAAAAAAAAATGACCCAACAGACATTAATGAGTATAGACCCATTAGCCTCATTGGATGTCAATACAAAGTAATTGCCAAAGTCCTTGCCAATAGACTACAACAAGTGGTTCATTCGGTTGTAAGTGAAGTTCAAACGGCTTACTTAAAAGGAAGACAAATCATCGATGGTCCTCTTATGGTGAATGAAATCATTTCTTGGGCTACTAAAAAGAAAGATCGTCTTTTTCTTTTTAAGGTCGACTTTGAAAAAGCCTTTGACTCGTTTGATTGGAAATTTTTAGATCATACAATGGAGCAAATGGGGTTTAGCAACAAATGGAGGAAATGGTTCACAGTTGTCTAAATTTGGCATACGCCTCGGTTCTTGTAAATGGATCACCAACAAAAGAATTCAAAATTCAAAAAGGATTACGCCAAGGTGATCCCCTCTCACCATTCCTCTTCATTATTGCAATGGAAGCTCTCCATGTCACACTTCAAGAAGCAAAATCAAAACAGTTATTTGAAGGGGTCAAAGTGGGTTTTAATGAGGTTGATATCTCCCACCTACAATATGCGGATGGTGCTCTTATTTTGGGTAAATGGTCTATTGAAAATGCAAAAAACCTTTGTAAAATCTTGAGATGTTTCCACATGTCATCCCGTTTAAAGGTGAACTTCTCAAAAAGTAAACTTTTCGGTGTTGGTGTGACACTCAATGAAACGGAAAGAATTGTTAGAAATGAAGCTGGGCGATATTTACGTGAATTGGAAGTAGACAACTAGATTGCATATAGTGCAACGACTATTAATGTAATATTAGCAAAGTTGTCATGTTTGGCATTTAAATACCCCACAAGTCTTCACTTGTGGGGTGTGGCTGAGAATCATTAAACATAGAAATAAAATCCGGTTTTCACTCCACCTTCTCTCTACTCTCTCACTAAACCTAACATGAATCTCTTCTACTTTGCATCACCTCGACCACCAGAAGGTCTTAAAACACGATTCTTGGTCATTACAATTGGTATCAAGAGCGAACCTGGGAGATTCTTGGCGAATCGTGGTGTGTTTTAAGGTAATAATGTGATTTTTGGTGTGTTCTATCTTGTTTGTGTTCGACTTATGTTAAAAGGAGACCCAACTGTTGCGTTTTTTTTTTCTTCATAAAAACGTGACCTTTTGGTGTTTATCTTGAAATCGTACACATTTTGAAGATTAAAGGTTGTGTTTGTTGATGTTCTAACGAGTTGGGTTGTGGATCTGCGATTGTTCTTCACACACATCTTGTGTTTTATGGCTAAATTTCTTTTGTGTTCTAAGTATTTAGATCGACAGAAATTATACAAGATTTTGGAAGATGTGTTCTTGGATATTTTAATTAGAACATTCATTGGTTTTTGAATTACTGGTCAAAGTTGGTGAAGAGTGGTTAGATCTACTTTTGGATAAGTCAGTGAATTATTGGTCTGCCAAAAAGTCAAGAGTGGTTGGAAAGTTTCGAAATTGCCACTCTCTCGCAATTGCTACCTCTCGCAATTCTGGGCCTCTCGCATTCTTGTATAAGAATTGCGATGAAATGAATTTTCTCGCAATTGAGGAGTCTCTCGCAATTGCTGATTTTCTCGCAATTGAGGAGTCTCTCGCAATTGCTGGTTTTCTCGCAATTGAGGAGTCTTTCGCAATTGCTTCTCGCAATTGGTTTCGCAATTGTCTTTCGCAATTGGGATTTTATCGCAATTGTTCTCGCAATTGATGCTGGCTTTCGCAATTCAACAATATTTCACAATTCAAGCAACCTTTCGCAATTGGTCCTTCATCTCGCAATTGCACAAAAAAAAAAAAAAAAAAAAAAAAAAAAAATTGGGGAATGACTTAACGGTCAATTTGAGTAAAATTTAAATTTGAGGAATGACTTAACGGTCAATTTTTACGCGAGATTCAAATTCTGGTACAAGAGTGAAAATTTTGGCCCAAAATTCAAATTTTTCGGCCAAAATTCGAATTTTTCGGGGAATTTTCGGCGTAAAAATTTCTAAAACTCAAAATTTTCCAGCATCATTAGAATGTCATTTTATGGCATATTTCACACCAAAATCACAAATGAAATTATCGGACTACACCTTTAACATCACCACGTATAGCCGAAAAAATCCTGATCAAGAATCGTAATCAAATGACAATGGCTAAATTATCAACCGTGACTACAAGGATGATTCATTATTACTTACTTGAAGTTGAAGTGGAATATCACGGGTGCGTGTACTTAGTATCTTGAAGATATCGGGGTTGGTTGGATGCATGATTCTTCGAGATCCTTGTTTGAGCATTTATAGAACAGTGATTAAGTCTTGGGTTATCTAGTTTTCATAGGTCAAGGGGAGGATGGACGAAGACCTAGTTAACTATCACTTAAAGGAGATACGTTGTAGTACTCAGTGTCACACAAAGATGTGGATAATTCAAGAGAGGTTCATATACAGATAAGGAAGGATGGATGGGTATATGAAACGAACTATGCTTTAAGGAGTTACATTGTAGTGCTCAGTATAGGTTCTTAGTCACACTATCGTGCAAGCTTAAGTCACAAGTCTGGGTTATTTTACTTCAGTCTCAAGTTCGTCATAGTGGGTTTCTCCATCAGCAGTCACTACAAAAGGCCGTTGATTTGATACAAGAGGTTTGAGAAGAGATTGATCCTAAGAGAATTGTAGAGAGAATAGTTATCGACATCAACTCATGGGGTATTGATTTGTTTGTTGCTTCTAGTTGATATGTCTATGTACACATATGTAGGATGATGGATGGGTATATGAAACGACCTATGCTTTAAGGAGTTACATTGTAGTGCTCAGTATAGGTTCTTAGTCACACTATCGTGCAAGCTTAAGTCACAAGTCTGGGTTATTTTACTTCAGTCTCAAGTTCGTCATAGTGGGTTTCTCCATCAGCAGTCACTACAAAAGGCCGTTGATTTGATACAAGAGGTTTGAGAAGAGATTGATCCTAAGAGAATCGTAGAGAGAATAGTTATCGACATCAACTCATGGGGTATTGATTTGTTTGTTTCTTCTAGTTGATATGTCTATGTACACATATGTAGGATGAGTCCGAAAGATCGTCATCATCCTGGAGGGAGAAATGTATGAAATGTGCACATCGGGGCTGTTTATGAAGAACTGGAAGCATTCTAAGTGAGCTGAAGATGTCGATATGATGCTCCCCAAAGAAACCTGTGAAGAAGTTACAAGTCATCAGTCTATAATCCATTTTTCGCTGTGCAAGAGACTGAAGACAATTTGGTAAGATTTCAGAGAAACTTCTTCTACAAGCATCAAGGCTATATCAAACGGGTTGTCAATTTGGGAGGGAACATGTAAAAGAAAATGCCTCACTAATTGGGAGGGAGTAATAATCCAATTAGGTCATTACAGTGATTCTGCAAGTAAGTCAAGCAAGCTGAGAAAGATACGAGAAGATCAAGAGCTGTGAAGACATCCTCAAAAGGAGACTGCCCTACTTCAGCATTGCTTTTATCATTGTTATGTAATTGTTAGGAATCATTGTAACCAATTCACGTATATCTCCAGCTGGAGGGAGATTGTTAGAAATGAAGCTGGGCGATATTTACGTGAATTGGAAGTAGACAACTAGATTGCATATAGTGCAAGGACTATTAATGTAATATTAGCAAAGTTGTCATGTTTGGCATTTAAATACCCCACAAGTCTTCACTTGTGGGGTGTAGCTGAGAATCATTAAACATAGAAATAAAATCCGATTTTCACTCCACCTTCTCTTTACTCTCTCACTAAACCTAACATGAATCTCTTCTACTTTGCATCACCTCGACCACCAGAAGGTCTTAAAACACGATTCTTGGTCATTACAAGAATTTCTTCTATACTCTCTTGCAAACCATCCACCCTTCCTTGTGTCTATCTTGGCCTTCCAATTGGTGCCAATATGAATAAAGTGGCGAATTGGAAACCGATCGTTGAAAAATTCCAGAAAAGACTTACTTCTTGGAAAGCAAGAACCCTCTCATTTGATGGTAGACTCACTCTTATTAGACCAGTTATTGGTGCTCTTGGTATGTATTACTTCTCATTGTTTAAGGCTCCAAAAGGTGTGATTAGCTACCTTGAGAGATTAAGGCGTAACTTCTTTTGGGGTGGTTCAATAGATTCAAACAAGTTACCTTGGATTGCTTGGAAGAAAGTTTGCTCTTCTAAGAGTTGTGGAGGTCTTGGTATTGGTAGCCTTTATGCTTCCAACATTGCCATGGTGACAAAATGGTGGTGGAGATTTCATAAAGAACCGAGTTCACTTTGGAGACAAATCATAGTTTCCATCCATGGTGATCAAGGAGGCATAGGTAATGAGCTAAACAACAATCGAGGGCTGCCTTCAAGCACATGGAAATCAATTGGCGACTTAAACAATCATCTGGAAAGTGTTAATATTAACCTACATTCGACTTTTGTTCGTAAAGTTGGAGATGGTTATTCTTTTGATTTCTGGAACGAGCACTGGATAGGCGATTGCAATCTTCAAACAACATATCCTAGGCTTTACATGCTGGAAAACGACAAGCACTGTAAGATTTATGAAAGGGTTACTTTTGTTGATGGGGTTCAAACGTCAAACTGGAATTGGAGATGGCCCATTAGGGATGGGCCTGAAAGTGAACAACTCAGCGGGCTACTCATCCAGCTTAGAGACTTAAACCTATCTAACACCCCTGATACTTGGAACTACACGATCCATCCCTTTTGTTCTCTGTCTCATCATTCAGACGCCATGTTGAAAGTTTGTGCTTGTCATCATCTCTTGATCCAGTAAGGTGGAACAAACATCTTCCCATTAAGGTTAACATCCATGCTTGGAGACTATGTATGGATCGATTACCTACAAAGGTTAATTTAGATAAAAAAAGGAATCGATCTTGATTCTGTAAGATGTCTGGTATGTGATGGCGACATCGAAACAACAAAGCATTTGTTCATCGAATGTCCGGCTGCTGTCGAGTTATGGAAAATGGTTTCGGCTTGGTGGGATATTGGAGATTATCCTAGAGATATTCAAGGCTTATCCTCGTGGGGTGATTCGGTGAACTTAAATAGCTTTTCGAAAGGTTGTTTTGATGTTGTTATACAAACAACATTTTGGATCTTATGGAGATTTAGGAATAGAGTTTGCTTCGATGCTAAACCCCCACTGAAGGACACTCTAGGTGAAGAGATCAAAGTGCTTTCCAATTCTTGGATCCTCCATAGGCATAAAAAAGCAAATCCTACTTGGTTGGAGTGGATTTGTAATCCTAATCATGCTTGTACAAATTCATTGTAATCTTTCTTGTTGTATTATTTCGCTTCTAATTTCTTACTAGATCGTCATATCGTTATAATAAAATGTCGTTCAAAAAAAAAAAAAAAAAAAAAAAAAAAAAAACTACAAATAAAGCTTGAAATTTTACAGCTTTACATTTTTTTTTTGGAAACTCTTTTTTTTTGTATACCTGGGTTTCCGACTCGATATTGCGAGCCGACTAATCCCAGGGCGACTACCCTTTTGGATAGCCCGGACTCGGTGCAGATGAACCTCCGTGGCCAATGGAGGATTAATTTTCTCCACAGGGTTCGAACCCAAGACCTATAGACACTTTCGTCCTAAGAGGCTAAACCCTTATACATATCATCATTCATAAGCAAACTTTACATATTTTATCATCCATAATGATTTCCTTAAATATAAAACCATTATAAAATACTCGTACCTAAACATTCAAACTTTTGAATAGAAAAATCAAAACAAACAACTAAAGTAGAAGCCAATTATTCATTTGATTCCAACGGTCCCACTGACTAACCGTGTTGAATACTTGAATTCCACCCATTTTCTCTATCTTAAACCCGCCAACCAAGCAAAACAACTCAAGTCAAACTTACCCAAAAGACTAAAAGTCAACTCACCGGAAAAAAAAATATAAAAATATCTAAATTCCGATCAAACCAAACCCTAACCCTAACCCTCGCTTCATGAACCTCATCATCTTACTCACGTTACTCCTCTCGCCGTTAGTTAACGGCGAAGATGACGTGCAGTGCTTACGTGGCGTCAAGACCTCGCTGACCGATCCACAACGAGCACTTGACACGTGGAGGTTTGATAACAGTACTAGCGGGTTTATCTGCACTTTTAACGGAGTGACTTGCTGGAACGAGCAACAGAATAGGTTAATTTCGCTTAATTTAGGCGATTTGGGGCTCGGGGGAAGTGTGCCGAAGGAATTGGAGCTTTGTGAGAGCTTGCAGAACTTAGATCTGTCAGGTAATAAGCTTACGGGTTCGATACCGAAGGATTTATGGAAATGGTTGCCTTATTTAGTAAGTTTGGATTTATCTGATAATGAATTGACTGGTATGATACCTGGCAGTCTTGGTAATTTTTCTTTTTTGAATACTGTTGGTTTGTCTGGTAATAAGTTGAGTGGAAGTATACCAACTAGGTTGACGAATTTAAGGCGGTTGACTAGGTTTTCCGTAGCGAATAATGAGTTGAGTGGGAGTATTCCGAGTGGTTTAGGGGGGTTTGGGAAGGAGGATTTTGAAGGGAATAATGGATTGTGTGGGAAGCCATTAAGGAAGTGTGGGAGTTTGAGTAAGAAGAGTTTAGCGATTATTGTTGCGGCAAGTGTGTTGGGGGCGATTGGGTCGTTGTTGTTAGGGTTTGGGTTGTGGTGGTGGTGTGTGAAGAAAGGGAAGGGGAAGAGGAGTGGTGTGGACAGGGATGATGATAGTAGTAGTTGGGCGGATAGGTTGAGGGGGTATAAGCTTGTTCAGGTTTCGTTGTTTCAGAAGCCGCTTGTGAAGGTGAAGCTTGTGGATTTGATGATTGCGACGAATGGTTTTGGGAGGGAGAGTGTGATAGTAGGGACGAAGAGTGGGACAATGTACAAGGCTGTTTTATCGGATGGTTCTGCGCTTGCGGTTAAGAGGCTTAATAAGTGTAAGCTTCATGAGAAGCAGTTTCGGTTGGAGATGAATCGGTTGGGTCAGCTTAGACATCCTAATTTGACTCCTCTGTTGGGGTATTGTGTAGTGGAGGATGAGAAGCTTTTGGTTTATAAGTATATGTCGAATGGTACTTTATCGTCGGCGTTGCATAAACATGGGGGGTTGTTGGATTGGCCTACTAGGTTTAGGATTGCTGTAAGTGCAGCAAAAGGGCTTGCTTGGCTTCACCATGGTTGTCGTCCTGCAATATTGCTTCAAAATGTTAGTTCTGATGCCATATTTCTTGATGACGATTACAATGCGAGATTAGTGGATTTTGGATTGGCTAGACTTTTGACTGCCCCGCATGACCAACCGAACGAGAGTAGCTATGCTAATGGGGGTGTGGGTGAGTTTGGTTATGTGGCCCCTGAGTACTCAAGCACCTTGGTTGCTTCTACAAAAGGTGATACTTATGGTTTTGGCGTAGTGCTCATGGAATTGGCAACTGGGCAAAAACCTCTCAGCGTAACTGCTGCTGAAGAAGGGTTTAAGGGTAATTTAGTGGACTGGGTAAACAAAATGTCTAGCTCCGGACAAATTGAGAATGTCATTGATAAGAATATCTCTGGCACAGGTCATGATGATGAAATTGTTCAAGTTCTTCGTATTGCAGGTAACTGTGTAGCTTCTCAACCCCGGGCAAGATGGTCAATGTACCGGGTTTCTGAAGCATTGAGTAGCGTAGCACAAGAACTGGGCGGCTCACAACACTATGATGAGTTTCCACTTCTTTTTGACACAAATGATACGGACTAGATTGTTTGAGCTGTGGTGCTGAAGAAGTGGGGAGAAGCTTTGGCCATATGGTTCAAACATGGCCACGGAATCTTTGAGCTATCTTATATTATTCTACTGAAGCTTGTTTGTTTGTAGTTATTATGTACTGTATATTTTTGCTGGCTGTTGTGATATGCCTGATATTTGTCAAATAACTGTATAATCTATCACACAAGAGCTTCTAAAACTATTACATTCCGCTTCGAATGAAATGTTCAGAGCCTGTATTGTAGATATCATTGCTTGTAATCCGGAAGATTGAAATTTGATTCTGTATATCACTGCTGATGGCAGCTTATTATTATATAGTTCATATTGATGCATATTTTTAGTTATCACTGAGCCAGGGCATGTTTGTCAGCCATGCCCAACAACCCGGATGCTAATTTGCATGGTACTTCAACTAGCTGCGTAGACGAAAACCATGAGGTAATTACCGTTTATCCCCTTTTACTTACCAATTTCACAATTGTCGTCATCACTATTTTCCCCTGCCGTTTTGCAATCGCAAGTGTATTAGACGCTTTAATTATCATATTAATGAATGGTGAACCGATTTAGGAATTATGTGAAGGTTTTCTTGTTAACCAGATATAACCGGCTAATCCATACCTTCGTGGTTCTGGGGTTCATTCCACCATGCCGACTTGTTTACTAGACGAGGACCAGATGTTCCAGGAAGTTTGTCTCGATTTTATTCGTGCAGGTATATCTGTGCTTCCGTCTGTGCAATGAGTTATACTATATAGCAAGTGATTATCTATTATGTCATCTAGGTTTCCTGTCTATGCTTCATTTGTTAATTAACCATTACCCTATAATATCTCTTTCCCATTTTTTCTCGTCTCATGCTTAACTTGTGTTCACATGAAACAAATAAGCCTATTGTCCCATCTTTAGTTTTTTCGTCATCATATGATAGGAGTATAGGACCCTGAAGTTGGCAAGATATCGATAGCGGAAAACAACCAAGCGTTCCATCTTGAAGTCCCACATATATCATATTAACCACTTAACCAGAAACACCATCCTCACCTATAAGTTTTAGATCATTGAGTTATCCATTTTCCTTATTTATTTTTCTTTTTTAAAAGAATAGTTAGAGAGAAAAAGTGAAGCAGGCATTGGTTAAGGCTTTGGGTATCAAAGGTCTGCCTCAGCGTGCATCTAAATGTTGTGGTCTTGGCCAGGCCACCCATATGGCCATATGTATAGTGCTTGAGTCCTAAAGTTCATAATAAAGGTCACTCTCAAAAGAAGTCAAAAAAGACAAACTTGAAAAAGAAGATTTTAAACTTTCACCCCTAGTGAATTCACATAGATTACTCTTCCACAAACCCTAGCATGCGGTCGCAACTAGGACACTAGACGAGTATAGCCTTTATTGAATAATCCAAGTGCAAACTGATACTCAAATTCTTGCTGAGTGGACACTGTTTTTTAACAACAAATGACCAGACAATGAGGCATGAATGCACAATAATCTATGATAGGTTGGACGATTTGGGCACCTTGGGTTCCGTTAGGCGAGTATTGATATGTAGGTACTTTGTGTATGTTTTTGGGTCCGACTAAAATTGAGCTTGCATAGTTATGATAGATATTGTCAAGTTAGATAAACTCTCGGTTTGAGCTAGAATTCAAGCAAACTTCTGGTAGACATATTTGAGCTTGAATCATTCTTGAGCACCGGAAAGACTTGTTTGGGTATCTAATCTAGTTTTAGGTTTCCCTAACACAGTTTAACTCAAGCTTGAGTTCGGTTAAAATTGGGGTTATTTTGTAACTTGATGGGTTTTAGACTTTTAGTGTAATATGAAGAAGTATTGTGTAATCTAATCCTTGTTTAATAAAAAGTAAAAGTGATAAAGCACATTAACTTATAGGAGAAGGCAAGCGAAGATGGGTTTATAATTGTATTTATGCAACTCATGCATGCAACCAAAGAAACAAAAGGTAACTTTAAAAATTTGAATCTTGTTTACTTTAAGAAATAGGGAATACTGTTTCTTGATACATTCAAAATCCAATTTCGAAAAAAGTAAGAAAACCAAATAATATAAACAAGAAAGGATAAGATGGGAAAGTAAACAAAAAGATAAAATAAGCACATATACAGGACAATATGATGTCATTGTTCTTTTGGTAAAACAAACTCCAGTCATGTTTACCATCCCTCTGCCCCTTTACATGAGATGTGTATAATTAAACTCTCTTGATCACAACAAATTTAATTGCTGTATGTGTGACATAAAAGCTGATTTAGAGTATATACCCTGAGCTAAGCCTTGTAGTCGCGAATCCATAAAAGGTTTCAAACGATGCGTAAGATAGTTATCTTGACAAGTGTGTTTCGTGTCCGATGTTTTCCTGAAAATATTGTCTATGCTTTCTTGTATGTGTTGCAGCAACAACTGTATAACAGTTTGACTGATTATTTAAACCAATTGCAGCAATAACTGTTAACAGTTTGACGAATTATTTAAACCAATATCTACGAATTCTTGTTACCAACAGGTATCATTTTGTCTATATAATTATAAAATCAAAATCAACAGTGCCTAATCCCGTCTTTCACGGGGTATGAAGGAGGTGAGATGTAGACAGCAAAAATACGGACCTCATCTTAATATATGAAGGATTTCCGAAGTACCAAAATCTTGGTACTAGTGAAGATATAGAATAAAGTTATTGGCAGGTTTGTATATTAAATTGATTTGTTAACATGATTACATGAGTGGTGCATGCATTTCCCTATAAGTTCCCATTTACCAATCTTTGAATGGAAACTTCCCTACTCATTAGCTTGCTTATCCACAATACTCTAATCAAGAATCCTTGGTGTATCAGAGGTGGTTAAATGGCACGCCAGATACTATATCAAAACGGTTAGTTTTTATATGGGTCGAAACGACGGGTTTGTTGACCTGGTACACCTTACGTCTAATCGGAAAAAGAAATTACCAAAAGTCTTTATGTTAGTTATTATAACAAAAAGTATTTTTAGACGCTGTTAATTTTTTGTTTAGAATAGCTTTTTAGGCTAATAATTAGTTGTCTGTATGTTGCATGTACACTTATGAAGGGTTATAACCCGTTCAAGATTAACAATAATCCATAGTGATCTATTTGCAAGTAAATTCACTAAAAATAGCCATCGTTTGCATCTAATGAACACCACAACCATGTTAAAAGACAAGATTGCTCACCAACCTTGTTCGGGTAAGGTCCCGAAGGACATTTTTTTTAAAAGAAGCATATCTATGGGCATAATGTTGATGTAAAGCATGGTCATGGGTTTGAATGAAGACCGTACCTTTAACTTGTTGGTCATCACTCTTATTCGGGACTTACTTTCTTTCATTCAAAAAAGAAGATTTGTTGAAAGAAGAGAAGCTTTAGCAGATGCAAATATGCTTTTTTAGGGAACACAACCCACTTAACTACAGGGATAAAGCCAACCCTTTAAAAGCTCAAAGCTAAAGCAAATACCATAACCCTTTAACAATGCATCTTTACATACCACCTACAAAAAATGTATGCAAAAGGTACACTAAAGATAATACCTCTCTACTGATCATGATAATACATTTGGATTTGATTCTTCTAATTTCATGCAAAAGCAAACATCTCAATCACCATGAATCTTTGAATTCAAAGTTTGAAAAAAATACACACTCATGAAATACCTTCAACCTTTCTTTCTTCATGTACTTCTACACAACAAAACAAGCAATATAACAGCATATCTCAAACATATCTCATGTACACGACTCGTCAGACCCAATTCCCGATATGGTAATTGGTATGCTCTTTGCTTTGCTAGGCTCGATTAGGAGGTTGTCCAGTATTTCTCGTTCTCCTGTAAACCAACCAATTATGTGAGACCATCTATAGACATAAATTGAGCACAGAGCATACTGAACATACAAATGCATGTAATTTCTCATCAAAATGTAATTTATAATCTTAAGCAGAATACGTATCAGAAAATTCGGTTTCATACATGACTCAAGAATGACATCGTATAAAAATAATTTTGTTTTTTTTTTTAAAGGCTAAGATTTTATATATAAACAAAGCTCCAAATCGTATAAAATTAAATTGCTACATGGTGGTGTTAAATTCGTATACTTTGCAAGTTCGGCCTTATTCTTTATATTTTAATAGCATGTAGAACTTAAAATTGTTTGCACAAAGTACATTAAACATGCAAATGCATGTAATTTCTCATTAAAACATACTTATATTTATAAAATTTAGCAGAATTTGTATTGGAAAAATCGGTTTCATACAAGACTCAAAAGTGACATCTTATAAATTAAATGTTACACGAGGGGTGTTAAATTTGTATAGTTTCTTCCAAGTATACAGTTCAACTGAGCATTGTCCTTATAATTTATATTTGTAATAATAGCATACAGAACTTGAATTGTTTGCATACCTGTTGTGTATAGGATCAGGTCCATTTGGCACTCGTCTCTTGCTCACGTAGTTAAGAACTGAACCCTCTTGCCTTGTTACTTCTCTTGACTTGAAAATCCCGAAACTTGTGGAAACCCCAAACAACAAAAACCAGCAAAATCCCACTAAGAAAACCGTTCTCAACACTACTCTACCGTTCCTCTCCATGACCCGCTCTAACTTATTATCCCAATCATATTTTTAAATCAAGATTGTACAGTTCCCCACCTCGTTAAGAATTTAGAAGCAACTATATATGTAGTATGTGTGTGTGTTGGGAGGGGGGTGGGTTGAGGCAGAGACAAAGCAGGGGAAATATGTTTAGTTTTTTAGCATGGGTGGTAAGAGTGCCACCTTTCTTTATAGATGGAATACCGCAATCAATATTTTTTTGCATATATTAAATAAAAAGTAAAAATAACAGAACTTCGATAAGCGTTGTTTCTTTAAGTTAAATCGGGTCCACCGAAGAACTAACTTTGTCATGCACCTGTATCAAAGGGGACCCTTTGCTATCTACCTATTTCCTAAGTGCAGGTGCTACAAATACATTGGATATTGTGCAAATCCAGTTGGAATATACAGTTTAAGAATACGATACATTAACAGAAACAACTGATAGAGGATCAAGTTTCTGAAACAACAAGAATGTTTATTACAGGTATCCGTTAAAAATGTTAGGATTCTAGGCCATCAATGATTCGTAAACTAAAAAACGAAAAAGAGGTCAAGAATACATACTGAACAGGTTGTGAGTTCAAAGAGAGCACACTGTAACATGACACAAGTCTCTTTATCAGACAAAGGAGAGGCACCCCCTCCTCCCAGCCCAAAGAAAGAAAATAAAAGTAAACCTTGATGGACCCTATTGATCAACATTAAAGTAAATGTGGATCCAGTATTCCAGTACAATTTTGTCTGGATAAATATATTAGAGCCACATTATGTCATCCTGGTCATAAGTTAGAATCCCAGATTCTTAGTTTTTGATGTTAATAAAAGTAACATTTTAGAGTAAAGTGGGGATCTCTAGTCTTGAACGTATAATTACCACTTTCTGGTGTCAAGACATACGGCTCCCTTTTTATTACAGCATATACTGGATAGAATATTGTTCATCTCCTTAGTTCCAACATAGTTAGTGGTCCATTGATTACCCATTAAACAAAACTAATGTCCCACTTTACTAGGAATATGCACAATGTTGATAGTCATGCATTCATGTTCCATAAATTTAGCTCAACTCAGGTTTGTTCCATATTCACAGGTTCGGTACGTAGGGCTTCACTACAACAATTTAAGGATTTAAGGACGGGCCATATTTTAGGGTCGACATAGTCGTCCCTAATTGCAGCCACACACAATTTCAACAAAAACTTGCAGTCAAAGATGGAAAATGGCCCATTACGCATACGTATTTCATGAATTCCCTCCCTATTCCGCCCTTTATTTTCACCAAAAGTCTTCAAAATTTTCACCAATTATTTCCCCCCCACTTTTTGCCTATATGTGTAGTTATCCTCCCAACAAATTTTAATAACACATACAACCTTATCATCTTCATTGTCATTTTTTCACCACACAAAAAAACACAGCCACACTCAATCCTTAACCACAAAAAAAAAAACCAACGAAAACAACAATACACTCTGTTTTACAATAAGAAAAGCATTCGCCGGAAGAAACTTGTCGGTAAAAAAAGAACTAGACGGAAGCATCCCGCTGGCCGGAAACGCCCATGGAAGATCTTGTAGTTTTTGTCTAATGTAGTTTAATTAAGGTTCTTTGTAGTGTTTTTTTGGCTGAAATAGTTTTCTTCTTATTTTATTGTAGATCATCTAATTGTTTTTTTCATTTGGTCCACTTGCAACAGTCACGGGAAAGAAAAGAATTGTCAGAAAAGTTGAGCAAGGAGTTTCAAAGAAAGATGATAACATAAAGGTCTGAAGAAAAGCATCGAAGAAGAGACATATAAATGTGTAAAACAATTATAGTTTTGTTGGTGGCTTTTGCCTAGATGTAATCTTAGCGAAGCATACCACATCTGGACTCCGATCCAAGTAGCTAATATACTTTGTTTGTTTTAGACGATTTGATTCTAGTATCATGAACTATTTTTTGTTTCATATATTGTTGGATATAAATTTGGTATTCTTTTGCATTTTTCATATTAGATTGGATTTTTTTTAATTTATGCATTTTGGTTTTGGATAATTGCTTTTCTATGATTAATTATGATTTTCTATATTTACCACAAATTAAATACAAAATTGAAATTAGCTTGTAAATCCATCAAAGATCAGTGGCAAAAGGTAGGAGATGATATAAAGTAGAGACGACTTTGTCGCCCCCATTTGCAAAGCACAAGTCGTCCCTATCTGAAAGTCAATGTTTTCGTTGAATTTAAGCGGCACTACAACATTCGACCCTTTCGGATGGGACTTTTTTTCCCTTTCGGCGGGAACATGTCCCCGCCAATACCCTTTCGGCGGGGACATGTCTCCGCCGAAAGGTCACCACCGAAGGCTCATCGCTGATACTTTCGGCGGGGACGTAGATCAACTTTGGGCGGGGACTGTGGGTCCCACCGCCTTTTAGCTGGTCAAAGATTGTCCAGCGTGGCAACACTTTTTGGCGGGGACTTGTCCCCGCGAAAAACTATAATACTTAATCAGAAAGTCACTTAATCAAGCGATTATATTAATTAATTAAGTCTTTTAGCGGGGACGTGTCCCCGCCAAAAGTAGCTTTTACTTTTGTCTTAATTTCTTTCGGCGGGGACATGTCCCCGTCAATAGTATTAAACACGCAAATCTGCTTTAACCTTTTGGCGGGGACATGTCCCCGCCAATAGCCTCTAACCCATTTTGCAGCATATTGCTGCAAAATGGGTAATTTCCAGGTTTTTTCCGGAATTTTTTCGGAAAAAACCTACCAAATGCAGCCTATTGCAGAACCTGTTTTCACAATAACATCGCCAACTTCGCCATCAACAAATTCGCTAAACATACAACAACAACAACAACAACAACAACAAAAAACTCAAATTCTCTAAAAATAATATTATCCAAATTCGCCAACTTCGCTAAACATAGAACCTGTTTTTACATAGAATCTGTTTTTACAATAACTATCCAAATTCGCTAATCATAATTATATGAATCCAAATTCGCCAAAAACGGTTCAAAAACCGTGATCACATGATATTCTACAAAACTATACATAAGCTAGCTAGCTATCCGCAAAATGGTCCAAAAACTATACATAAGCTAGCGGGGAACAATTTAGCGGGAATCCTAACACATAAACTACATAAACACATAATAATCCATCTAAATATACACAACTTTGTCCAATACCCCAAAACAAATATAAACTGACCCATCGGACCCAAAGAAGCCATACACTACTCCCTATTCTCCCCATTCTCCCCACTACCCTCCCCGGTAGGTGTAGACTCACCCTGTGACGCATTTTGGGATCCTGATGTCCCCGGCAAGCCACTCGCTAGCTCCTCGGTAAAACCCGACTGTCTCCTGGCCCAATCCAGCAACATATCAATCTGTGTCCCACGCGAGGACAGCTCCTGGGATTGCTTCTTCACGGTCTCCTGCAGCGAGGACGAGGAGGCTTCCTCGCGAGCTCGTGAGGAGCTGAGAGTCGTCTTGTGACCACTTCCCGGTAACACTGGACCTATGCCAGGAACATGACCCCGCTGCTTGCCGCCGATCACCTTGCGCAAAATATCCACGTCAGCCATACGCCTCCCGAAATAGGTGCTGTCTATCCGCATCTGTATCATCTCATTCTGTTTAGTTACAAAAAAACAAGAAAAGTAATATATAAGTCGTGATTTATTATATTGCATTGATGTTGGTGAGTTTTTGGAAATAAATTAGACTTACGTATCTGGCCTCGGACAGTGGAGACTCAAAGGCGTCGCCTCTCGTATGGGTGTGTTTGTACATGTCGTTCAAGTCTCTATTATCCTCGGAGTCGGTGGGGGAGCTCAACTGTTTATAAATAAAATCAATCAAGACTCACCCAACACTATATATATAAATAAAATGATTAAAAAGTGTCTTACGAAGGTATCGCGTATAACAGCTAAGGAATGTGATCCCTGAAGGCTAGTACTCGTCATTTTTCCCCTGTTTTGCCTGTTGACCTCCCCGATCCTCAACTTCTTCGGGTCGGACCAGTGCTTCACCTGCTTATTATAAATAATAAAAACTATTATATAAATGAAATATTATTATTATTATTATTATTATTATTATTATTATTATTATTATTATTATTATTATTATTATTATTATTATTATTATTATTATTATTATTATAATATTATTATTATTATTATTATTATTATTATTATTATTATTATTATTATAATAATAATAATAATAATAATATAATAATAATAATAATAATAATAATAATAATAATAATAATAATAATAATAATAATAATAATAATAATAATAATAATAATAATAATAAAGTACGTGTCGATCCAGAAATTTACTTGTTTCTCCCAATCTTCAGTCGTCTTGTTCGACAGACGCTTTTCCTTGATCTCGTCCAGTTTCTGAATCCCACCTTGCTGTGTAAAATTTTTCTTTTTGAATCTGTACTTTTTGTCATCGTATCGCTTTCGGAGGTAAGCTTCGATACTAATGACAATATTGTCTCCATCCGGACCGGCAAGGTGGGGGCCGAGATCAAAAAAATGCTGCAATAAAATATAATTAAAATAAATATACAAATTTAAATAAAGAGACAAATTTAAATAAATAAACACATTTAAAATAAATAAACACAATAATTAAAAAAAATAAAAAGATAAAAAAAAACTTACTTGGAGTTGGTTATCAATGTGTGCCTTCGTGGTCTCGGGAACCTTATCCCACGAATCGTAATACATGGGAATCGTTTCCCGTAACAACGTCCTGACAAAGTTCGAGAACCACGAAGCGTGAGTGCCAACATGCTCCCACATCCCTTTCGCATTCTTCTCGAATCTGATCGAGACCGGACGACCAGTCTCATTCCTCATCGCGTGTAGTGCTGCGTTCTTTGTGGCACCACGAACCACCTTCCCGCCTTTGCCTATTTTGGAACCAGGTTTGGTAGGCCTAGGCCTGGGAGCTCTCGAATTAGACCCTGCAAGTAATCAAATTCAAGTGATGGTGACATACAATAACAAGTTATCAATTTCAAATAATGATCAAGTTTAATTAAAATAATCGAGAAATTCTTACGCTCGCAGTTAGCGCCTATCCTCCTCGCGTGACCATGGGGTGGATCATGACCTCCATCCCCACCGTGGCTCATAGCTATAACATCTGCCATCTGATTGTGGTCTTGGCTCTCGGCTAGCTGGTCTTGACAGAAGGCTGGTCTCGGCTCTCAGCTCTCGGCTGGTCTCGACATGAAAAAAAATCAAAAATATTAATAAAAATCAACAAATGAAAACAATTAACACAAAATTAATAACAAAATTAACAAATGCAATAAGCCAGAAAAGTTACTTATATAACAGACTGCTTATTAAGAGGCAATAATGGACTTAAGCTACTGATAAGCTCACACAAGCTTTTAAAAGCTTGTGTGTGCACTCAAATAGGAACCTAATTCTAAAAGTAAATCAAACAAGCAATATAATCCTAAATAAGCAATTCACATAAACAAATAAGCACTGATTTTCAATTAAGCTACTAAGGAAACAAATGCTAAACCAAACAGCCCACTGAGGCAAATGGAACTTAGATTTAAGCACTATCAACAATAAGCCAAGCCACAAATACCTAAAAGGGAACAAGCTTATCTACCAAATAACTAAAGGGAACAAAACTCAGACCTAAATGAGCTTAAAGAGTGCTTAATATTCAGCATAGAAAAAGGCCATTGAGACAAGTTGCAAACTGAAGAACCATTTAATATGACTGATCTTGTGCTATTTAAGGTATCAAAAAAGCATTCAACTCAATAAGAATAAGCACCAAACAGCCAAAGCAGAACAAGCTCATACACCAAAAAGCTAATAGAACCAAAAATTAGACCCTAAGGAGCTTATATAAGGCTTAAAAAGAAGCTAAGATGAAGGCTGCTCAGGTCAAAGATCTGACTCATTGCATCAGTAAACCCATTGCTGATCTACTTATTTCAAGACAAGCAGATAAGCACTTATAAGCTGAGATTTCAACTTAAACCTACAAAACTTCATTAATCAACAACTAAACAACTAATTAAAGGACTATCAGACACTTTTGAGTTAAAATTGAGCACAAACTGACTTATGAAAAACTATGCAAACTGCATTTTTGAGTTTTTTTTCTATGCTAATGACAGATTTTAAGACAAAAATTAGAATAAGAAGACTAAAACTAATATGAAATAGAACTAAAAAACTAAAACTAATGTAAATGACTTAATCTAAGTTCAAAATCTACTTTTAAAAGAGCTTAAACTGAATTTCCAAAAATAAGCCACAATTGAGAGTTAAAAACCTTAAAATTAAGCAAATCCATAAAAATCTTTCAAATCTATTTAGCAAGGCTTAAAACAACTAAAACTCAGCTAATATTACTTAATTAGCCCTAATGAAATTAGCTAAATGACATTTGAACAGTAAAAACCATTTTAGACCCATTTTAAGGCTTATGCCAAACACCCCTTATTTCTCTAAATCTGAATTTAAAACTGATTTAAGAAGCATTGTTGTTGTTGTTGCTCATCTCTTGATTGGCCACAAACTATTCTTGATACTAACTGATAAACTAACTGATAAACTAAGCCATTTACATTAGTTTTAGTGTTTTAGTTCTATTTCTGTTGCATCAGTTTATACTAACTGATAAACTAAGCCAAACAGCCCCTATAGCCTAGCTAAAATAATATATAAACACAAATTAATCACTATAAACTTTTGGCGGCGACATGTCCCCGGTAACACATAAACACAAAAAATAAATAAATAAAACCTCGGTTGTGGTCTCGACAGCAGGCACGTTGTGCTCTTGGCTTCGGTTCTCGGCTTCGATTCTCGGCTTGGTCTCGACAACAGACTGTACAAAAAAAATTAACAAAAAAAATTTAAAAATAACAAAAATCAGAAAACACATTTATAGCAAGTTAACATATTGCAAAAATTAACAAATAACAAAAAATAAAGAAATTTAAGAAAATAATAAAAATCAATAATTAACAAAAATTAACACCCACACTCACCTGGGTTTGTAAACGAGAGGGAGCAAGGAAGAAAGGAGATGAGAAAAAGAAGCAGCAGCAGTGAGTAGATGAGTTTTTTTTTTGGTGGAGATGATGGTGCTGTGGTGGTGGTGGAGAGTGTGGGTGTATTGTGGTGGAGATGATGGTGCTGTGGTGGTGGTGGAGATGGTGGTGCTGTGGTGGTGGTGGAGATGCGAGTGTGGTGGACACGATGGTAGCAGAAGCAGAAGCAGCGAGCAGATGAGTTTTTTTTTTTTTTTTTTTTTTTTTTTTTTTTTTTTTTTTTTTTTTTACTAAGTGTTACGCAGATCTGTTAATAATGGGGGCTAGGTTTTAGCTATTACATTCGGCGGAGACATGTCCCCGCCGAATCTAAATTTGCCTTTTAGTCAGACTTTTTGGCGGGGACACGTCTCCGCTAAAAGTTTTAATTATTCGCCAAAACCTTTGGCGGGATAAAGTAAATGCTACGAGGGAAAATCAAATTTTTTGGTGAAATCTTTCGGCAGGGACATGTCCCCGCCGAAAGGATTTTAATTAATTAAAAAAAAAAAAAAAAAAACTCTTTTATATTATTTTAACTAACTCAAATCAATATTAATTCTTTAAAATTTAACTAAAGTTTTTCTAAATCATATTTAATTAATTTAAAGCTTTTTAAAATTATTTACATCACTTTTACCTAATAAAATTAAATCATTTATACTTAATTTAAATCATTTAAAATTATTTTTAAAACATTTTAATTAAGTTAAATCATTATTAAATCATTTAAATTTAATTTAAATATTTTGTAAATCATCTTTAACTAATTTAAAACTTTTTAAAATTATTTACATCAATTTTAACTAAGTTAAGTCATTTATACTTAATTTACATCATTTTTAGCTAAGTTAAACAAATGAGTCGATATGATACAGTTGTACACAAGATGTTAAACGAATGAGCCGAGATGATATGGTTGTACATGAGATATTTAACGAATGAGCCGAGATGATATGGTTGTACACGAGATGCTTAACGAATGAGCCGAGATGATATGGTTGTACACGAGATGTTTAACGAATGAGCCAAGATGATATGGTTGTACATGAGATGTTTAACGAATGAGTCGATATGATACGGTTGTACACAAGATGTTAAACGAATGAGCCGAGATGATATGGTTGTACACGAGATGTTTAACGAATGAGCCGAGATAATATGGTTGTACATGAGATGTTGTAATTCCTAATGACTTGAAAACAACAGAATATCCTCATTATATGGATCGAAAACCAGTATATCATTCTACCTCCATTCTTGGACAAATTTATGATGTATTTCAGAGTTGTAAAAATGAGAAGTTACCTGTACAAGGAAAGTGTGTTTAGTTATTGCATTTATTTCCGTTCCATTACCTTTGTGTGTATTAGTTCGCGCATGCATGACATTGTTGTACACGAGATGTTAAACGAATGAGCCGAGATGATATGGTTGTAGATGAGATGTTTAAAGAATGAGCTGAGATGATATGGTTGTACATGAGATGTTTAACGAATGAGCCGACACTACTAGAAAAACAGCTATTCTTGACTCCAAATGCGAGTCAAGAAGAGGCCTTATGACGCGTCATAAAAAGCATGTCATTAAAGGTCCTTTTTCTAGTAGTGCGAGATGATATTGTTGTACACGAGATATTTAACGAATGAGCTGAGATGATATGGTTGTACACGAGATGTTAAACGAATGAGCCGAGATGATATGGATGTACACGAGATGTTTACCGAATGAGCCGAGATGATATGGTTGTACATGAGATGTTTAACGAATGAGCCGAGATGATATGGTTGTACATGAGATGTTTAACGAATGAGTCGATATGATACAGTTGTACACAAGATGTTAAACGAATGAGCCGAGATGATATGGTTGTACACGAGATGTTTAACGAATGAGCCGAGATGATATGGTTGTACATGAGATGTTGTAATTCCTAATGACTTGAAAGCAACAGAATATCCTCATTATATGGATCGAAAACCAGTATATCATTTTACCTCCATTCTTGTACAAATTTATGATGTGTTTCAGAGTTTTAAAAATGAGAAGTTACCTATACAAGGCAAGTGTGTTTAGTTATTGCATTTATTTCCGTTCCATTACCTTTGTGTGTATTGGTTCGCGCATGCATGATATTGTTGTACACGAGATGTTAAACGAATGAGCCGAGATGATACGGTTGTACATGAGATGTTTAACGAATGAGCCGAGATGATATGGTTGTAAATTAGATGTTTAACGAATGCGCCGAGATGTCACACCTCGCCAAGGCGGAAACGGGAGTACAACTTCATAGATATCGTCACAACACATGGTGTCTAAATAGAGAATTTCTACATGCGCATAAATAGAGCAAAGTACAGACACAAAGTGTCGTAACAATACCCCAAAAGAAAATAAACAAAACAAATCTCCAAAGATATCCTCAATAAAACAAAAGTACTAGTCGAAAACATTTAAGTATCATAATCCAAAATCAAACATATTAAATTCAAAACATAAAGATAATTCGCTCTCAAATGAAACTAAGTCTCGTCTAGTCGCTTCCTTCTATCTTAGCCTTAGAATGCTCACCTGAAAATGATGCTTAAAAACGTCAACATAATGTTGGTGAGGTTCATAGGTTTAAGACACACAATATATCTCAGGCAACCAGTTTACTGTGATTATAAAACATAGCAGGACAGTAAAAATAATTATTATACAACTAGCATGTAAACACAACCAATTAACCAGCAAACGGGACATAAGGGACGGAACGCGCCAACGATCGAAATAGCAACAACAACAACAACAACAACAACAACAACAACAATAATAACAACAACAACAACAACAACAACAACAACAACAACAACAACAACAACAACAACAACAACAATAATAATAATAATAATAATAATAATAATAATAATAATAATAATAATAATAATAATGGGTAAACCGTACCCTCTGATCAGACCACACAGAATAATAGTGAGTAGAAATCTTACTCTCCAATTGGATAATGGGAGCATAGCTACCCTCCAAATGGACCACACAGAATCACCACACAATAATCTCATAACATGCAGTACACGTATAATAACACTTACAAGTCCATGCATTTTACAACCACATAATCATAGTAACTCAAAAATAAATTTGACACAAGCATCATTCTCATCCCAAGTTAAAACAAAGTAAAAATGGGACTATGAAACTCACCTCAAACTTCGCAGATTCCAATTATCAAATCACAAATCTATATAACAAAAATAAGATCACATTACACACGACCAAGCTAAAAGCTATAGTCCATGTAACACACATATGACGGATGTCTAACATTCATGTAACCCATATTGGATCACCTAGACTCCATACTAACCACTACCAATCACTTACACTCACTAAATCCCTTGCATACACTTTTTCAGAATACGCAAATATTTGGGGTACTTTTACCCACATAAAATCACAACAAAATAAGCTCTAAAACTCTCACCAAAAATTCACCATGGTCCTTCATGAGCATACAAGCTTCTCCCAGAAGCCCATGCACTAAAAACACACACAAGTACTCTTTGAAAAATCAAACATGAAAACTATCCAGATTCGGATCTGAACGCACACCAAAATGTTTTGACCCAAAAACCATACTTGCACAACTTATTATCGGCTAATTTTTACGTGGAAGTCAAAGAGAATATAGAACTCAACTTCTCCAGAAGGGCTAACCCAAATTACACTTTTTAAACCACTCTTGACCTCAATACTTTTAACGTAAATCTGTCCCGGTTTAACTGTTTTGACACCTTCACTTGCAAAAATCTTTTGACTGACCTCTCGACCTCGAAATCACTCGTGGCCGGACTTTTTGGAAAGCTCTTTCTCTGAACCACAATTTAGACTCAAGAATCATCAATTAACTCATCTCCATCTATTAGATCTCGTCGTATGTTTACACCCTTAAAAATCTGTCAAACCCTAACTCCATAATTAACACGTTTTATGCCCTAATCTCTTCACCAATCCTCATAATATTACTAATTATTGATCCTAACATGGTGTATATCATAAATTTACAGAATTAAACATAAACCCTAATCCATCATATTATTGTTACATGAATTATATTAATAAATTGAACACAAGTATTGAAGATTATACCTTGATCTTGATTTTTAGGCTTAAATAGTTAAACCCTAATTTTTTTCTTCTTCCCCTCTCCTTGGCCGGTCGTATATCAGAAAAAAAAATGGGTGAGGGAGTTTTGGTTTTGTATTTATAAGGCCCTATGGAAGATTCTAGATAAGCCTTATAATTGGTAAGTGTATTTGGATTAAAATTTGGTTTCCTTTTTCCTTCCTAATACCCTATTCGGCCGCCCCTTTGATATATATATATATATATATATATATATATATATATATATATATATATATATATATATATAATATTTTTTTATTAATATTAATTATTACACTTAAAACCTTGTACTCTTGATATTTTATAAAAGCCTATACCGAAACCTAACATCTTACGCGGTAATTCTTCATTTTACGACAACCCGGAAAAATTATCATTTTCAAAACAAAGTTTCCAAAAATAGAATTTCACACTTATTATTAATATAACCCATAAAACCGAACACCACTTAATTTACCATCGCTCACAAAATTGAACACAACTCATTACGCAAAAACCCCGAACACCAAAACCACACAAGTCATTTCCTTGTCACCAAAGTGAACAAAATGAACTTATACCAAACAACACTACTCATGACACACCAGAAGAGTCACACAAAGGGATTTAGTGCCAAAACACACGTATATCACACATATGCCACATAAAATCACGGCTGTGACATCATCCCCCACTTAGGGAAATCTCATCCCGAGATTTAGCTACTTGTCTCACCAATCACATCAAATGGCACATGCAGACTAGCATCCGCCAAACATTTCTTCAAATTAGATACGTGGAATGTATCATGCACACCACTTAGCTCCTGAGGCAATTTCAGTCGATATGCCACAAGTCCAATCCTTTCCGTAATCTCAAACGGTCCTACATATCTCGGTGCTAATTTGCCTTTCTTACCGAAACGCACAACACCCTTCCAAGGGGACACTTTCAGCATCACAAGATCACCAACACCAAACTCTAAAGGCTTACGGCGATTATCCGCATAACTCTTTTGGCGATCCCTTGCTGCCATAAGTCTTTCTTTAATTTGAAAAACCTTATCCGTAAACTCTTGCACCAGTTCAGGACCAATTAGTTGGCTTGTTCCAACCTCTGCCCACAGAACCGGCGATCTACATTTCCTCCCATACAACATTTCAAACGGAGCACACCTAATACTGGAATGATAGCTGTTATTATAGGAAAACTCAGCTAAAGGTAAATGAGTATCCCAGCTTCCCCCAAAATCGATAGCACATGCTCTAAGTAAATCTTCTAAAGTCTAAATTGTTCGCTCGCTTTGCCCATCCGTCTGTGGATGATAAGCTGTACTCATATCCAAACGCGTATCCAAAGCCTTTTGTAGCGACTGCCAGAACCGCGATGTAAACCTACTGTCGCGATCAGATATAATAGACACTGGCACACCATGTCGTGCCACAATCTCATTGATATAAATTCTTGCCAGCTTCTCCATCTTATAATCCTCACGAATGGCCAGAAAATGTGCAGACTTTGTCAGCCTGTCCACTATAACCCATATCGTATCATGTCCATTACTTGTTCGAGGCAACTTGGTAATAAAATCCATCGTTATGTTCTCCCATTTCCACTCAGGAATCGGCGGTTGTTGTAGCAATCCAGAGGGTTTCTGATGTTCAGCCTTAACTTTCAAACAAGTCAAACACTTACTAACATACTCAGCTATTTCCCTCTTCATTCCTGGCCACCAATAAGCATCTCTAAGATCGTAATACATCTTGTCAGATCCTGGATGAATCGAGTGTCTTGTTTTATGAGCCTCGTCCATGATCAGCTTTCTTACCTCTCCCACCATCGGAACCCATATCCGATCCAAGAAATATAATCTACCATCCTCCTTTTTCTCCATTTGTTGATCCAGCCCATGCAGCATCTCAGCTGTTGCGTTTTCATCCTTGAGGGCTTCCTCTTGTGCTGCCAATATCTTCCTCTTGATTCCCGATTGCAAGGTCATGCACATAGCTCGCACACGCTTAGGCTTAATCCTTTCTTTCCTACTCAACGCATCAGCCACCACATTCGCCTTTCCAGGATGATAGCGAAACTCACAATCATAATCACTAAACAATTCAATCCATCTTCTCTGTCACATATTCAGCTCCTTCTGACTGAAGATATGCTGAAGACTCTTATGATCCGTATAAACAACACTCTTTGTGCCATACAGATAATGTCTCCAATTCTTAAGAGCGAACACTACCGCACCAAGCTCTAAATCATGAGTGGTGTAATTCTTCTCATGAATCTTGAGTTGTCGGGATGCATAAGCTATCACTTTCCCTCTCTGCATTAGTACACATCCAAAACCTTGTTTTGACGCATCACAATACACCACAAAGTCATCTGGTCCGTCTAGAAGCGCTAGAATAGGTGCATTGCACAAATTATCCTTTAATGTCTCAAAAGCCATCTCTTGCTCCTCTCCCCAGACATACTTCTTATTCTTCTGGGTCAACAATGTGAGGGGTTTGGCAATCTTCGAAATTTTTTCGATAAATCGTCTGTAATACCCTGCCAATCCTAAAAAAGAGCGTATCTCTGACGGCGTCGTAGGAGCCTTCCAATTCTTAACCGATTCGACCTTTCCAGGATCTACATGTATACCTTCACTATTAACTACATGACCAAGAAAATGTACCTCTCTAAGCCAAAACTCGCATTTTGAAAACTTAGCGTACAACTTTTCCTCCTTCAGCAATTTAAGGACCAACTTCAAATGCTCTCCATGCTCCTTCTCAGTCTTAGAGTAGACTAATATGTCATCGATGAACACTATCACAAATTTATCCAAATAAGGCTTACAAATGCGATTCATTAGATCCATGAATACCGCAGGTGCATTTGTCAACCCAAATGGCATAACCGTAAACTCAAAGTGTCCATAACGAGTCCTAAAAGCAGTCTTCGGAATATCCTCCTCATACACTCTTAACTGATGATAACCAGAACGTAGATCTATCTTCGAAAAGAATCGAGAACCTTGCAGCTGGTCAAGGAGATCATCAATTCTAGGAAGAGGATACCGATTCTTAACCGTTAACTTGTTCAATTCCCGATAGTCAATACACATCTGGAATGAACCATCCTTCTTCTTAACAAATAACACAGGTGCTCCCCACGGAGAGTGACTGGGTCGGATAAACCCCTTATCCTGAAGTTCTTGTAACTGCTCAGACAACTCTTGCATCTCAGAGGGTACTAAACGATATGGGGATTTCGCCACAGGTGCCGCTCCAGGAATCAATTCAATACGGAATTCCACTTGTCGGATTGGAGGCAACCCAGACAAGTCTTCAGGAAAAACGCCAGGAAATTCACACACCACAGGAATCTCTTCTATTTTAAGTTCTTTGGCTTTTGCATTCTTAAGGGATTTCAAATCAGTCCCTAAGTATTCTCCTTGTATTCGAAGTATAACACCATTCCCTAAAGGTATACGAACTACCTTTTCATGGCATACAACCTCAGCCTTATGTTTAGACAACCAGCTCATCCCTATCACCACATCAAAACTCCCATGTCCAAAAGGTATCAAATCAATCATCAACGGAATGCCCTCTAATACTATAGTACACCCACGAATAACCTTATCAACCTCTACCTCCCTACCGCTAGCTATCTCAATCACAATACTAGACCTAAGCTCACTAGGTTCAATATTCAACAATTTAGCAAATTCAGTGGACAGAAAGCAGTAATCCGCACCCGTATCAAATAAAGTAGTAGCATAATGACCATTTAGAGAGAAAGTACCAGTAACGACGTGCGGGTCTTGACGCGCCTCGTTCGCATTGATAGTGAACGCCTTTCCTCTAGCTGCATTCTTGTTGTACCCTTGCTCTTGGCCTCCTTCAATGGCCAACCTGTTTCCCACCTGACCAGGTGCCTTGTTCAGCTTGGGACACACATTTCGGAGATGATCCGTACTTCCACACTCATAACACGCCTTACGCTCATTCCTTGCACCAACCGAGTTGATCGGAGTCGCTTGAGTAATCACCGTACGACATTATCTAACAAAGTGTCCAGGTTTGCCACACCTGAAGCACATACGACATGCAGCCTGCTTATGATGATAACCATTGCATTTAACACATTTGGGAGCAGAACTAGTGTACCCCCTTCTGTCTGTGTTTCCTACCACAGCCGGAGTAGCCGCCATCGCAGGACTTGCTGCCACCACAGGATTCGCCGCTACGAACCCTCTTCCATTCCTTGCTCTCTTATTGTCAGCACCAGAACTAACCTGCTTACCTGCTTCAGTCTCCTCCTTCCTCTTCTCACTTGTCATCGCGAGTACCCCACTCCTAACCGCTTCATCAGTTAGTGCTCCAGCCTTCTGAATAGCACTTTGGAGTGTCATGGGTTCTGTAGCCCTAACCATACTACGAATCTGTGGAACCAACCCACGAATGTATTTATCGATACGCTTCGACTCAGGAGTTACCAAGTGAGGGACCAACTTAGCTAACTCATGGAACCTGTCAGTATACCCCGCGTGATTAGCTCCAACCATTGCATGATTCCAAAATTCTTCCTCTAATTTCTGCATCTCATTCTTTAGGCAAAACTCCTCCATCATCAAGGCTTTGAAATCTTCCCAAGTCATTCCCATCGCAACAACCCTTCCCCTAGCTTAGACTTGCGTGTTCCACCAAGTCAAAGCCTTATTGATCAGAGAACTTACTGCATACCTGACTTTCTAACCTTCAGCACAACCACTAATATCCATCACTGCTTCCATCTTCTCTAACCATCGAGTGAGCACTATTGCACCACCCTTACCATCGTACTCTTTGGGCTTACAAGCCATAAACTCTTTGTAGGAGCATTCGTTATTGCCACCCCCACTACTTCCAGCACCATTAGATTGAGCACCATCACCCATCTGTGTGCTCACATGGTTAACAATCTCTGGCAGCAGCGCTTCCAGTTGCTTATTAATCATTTGCTGGAAGATGGGGTTACTCTCTCCAATAGTGGGTGCCGACTTTCGCCTCTTCGGCGTTCGCTTCTGCGGCGTCCGGTAGGCTCCACTCATTGGTGACTTAGTAATAGGACGTCTCGGTTTTTTTGGTGCCATTTCCTGGACACACAAAACGTTGATACCATTAGGCGTCGTTCACGAATACTTAACACAAGTACTCCCCATCATATGGGACAATTAACACAAATATCAAGGTTAAACTTAATCCTACTACACGTAAGCATGTCATCATTGGTCAACGTAGCATTGACCATAAGTCCACATGTGTCGTGATGCATGTATAATTATGTTGGCCACCCATAATTATAGATGTATCCTTTCACATGTGTACTCGCTTCCAATACCACGCCTAACAATAATAACACCTCACAATTACAAATACAAAAACTCACAAATTGACATCATATAATACACCCATAAATCACATATCACACACATAAAATATTCAAACTCACTCAAGCCTTATTATTAATAACTTGGGTAAAATCCCAAAATTCAAAGGAATCCGCGGTCCAACATAATACCAAACATCAAAGGTCAACAGAAAAAATCCCAAAACATAACACTAAACCAAACAAAATCGCACACGGCTCGAGCTCCACCCTAACGTTTGCCCCTCTCATTCAACTCGGATTAAATCAACTACTTGCCGTAGACTCTAGATCTGAATCCACTTCGTACTCTTCCTCTTCACTTATCCATCCATTCCGGTTTCCCTCGATCTGTGGTAGTGGACGACTGGCAAAACCACTCCTGAGGTTCCTTTCTTCCTCCTCTATATGATCTACAAACCCATACAGATTATGAGGCTCAGCCCAAACCTCTCCTCCATCTTCTAGGAATTTGGGGCACTTTCTAGGGTACCTTATAATGTAGCCGTCTTTATTGGTCACTTTTGTCTCGTACCTTTCTATCTCCTTTCCATCCACGTTCACTAAAGTCATCTTCTCCTCGATCTTACATGGACACATGCTAGCAGGAACTAGGATCCTCTTGTTAGTCCATTTCAAGCTACCAATCCTCTTGCAACCAGTAACGACAACGGTAGTCCAACGAAACTTGCTACGCGTGAGAGGTGCCATGCTAAAAGTGACATATATAATACTAAGTATAGGGGTTCAATCGGCGGCCAAAACTCGACAAAACTTCTCATAAACTCAAGAAAAATAGACATATAAAATACCATGCTTATACATAAGCCCTAAATGCAACTATATGAGGGACTCCTAGGTTATAGTCTAGGTTCAACCACCTACTTCTCTATAACCAAGGCTCTGATACCAATCTGTCACACCTCGCCAAGGCGGAAACGCGAGTGTAACTTCATGGATATCGTCACAACACATGGTGTCTAAATAGAGAATTTCTACATGCGCATAAATAGAGCAAAGTACAGACACAAAGTGTCGTAACAATACCCCAAAAGAAAATAAACAAAACAAATCTCCAAAGATATCCTCAATAAAACAAAAGTACTAGTCGAAAACATTTAAGTATCATAATCCAAAATGAAACATATTAAATTCAAAACATAAAGATAATTCGCTCTCAAATGCAACTAAGTCTCGTCTAGTCGCTTCCTTCTATCTTAGCCTTAGAATGCTCACCTGAAAATGATGCTTAAAAACGTCAACATAATGTTGGTGAGGTTCATAGGTTTAAGACACACAATATATCTCAGGCAACCAGTTCACTGTGATTATAAAACATAGCAGGACAGTAAAAATAGTTATTATACAACTAGCATGTAATCGCAACCAATTAACCAGCAAACGGGACATAAGGGACGGAACGCGCCAACGATCCAAATAGCAACAATAATAATAATAATAATAATAATAATAATGGGTAAACCGTACCCTCTGATCAGACCACACAGAATAATAGTGAGTAGAAATCCTACTCTCCAATTAGATAATGGGAGCATAGCTACCCTCCAAATGGACCACACAGAATCACCACACAATAATCTCATAACATGCAATACACGTATAATAACACTTACAAGTCCATGCATTTTACAACCACATAATCACAGTAACTCAAAAATAAATTCGACACAAGCATCATTCCCATCCCAAGTTAAAACAAAGTAAAAATAGGACTATGAAACTCACCTCAAACTTCGCAGCTTCCAATTATCAAATCACAAATCTATATAACAAAAATAAGATCACATTACATGCGACCAAGCTAAAAGCTATAGTCCATGTAACACACATATGATGGATGTCTAACATTCATGTAACCCACCTTGGATCACCTAGACTCCATACTAACCACTACCAATCACTTACACTCACTAAATCCCTTGCATACACTTTTTCAGAATACGCAGATTTTTGGGGTACTTTTACCCACATAAAATCACAAAAAAATAAGCTCTAAAACTCACACCAAAAATTCACCATGGTCCTTCATGAGCATACAAGCTTCTCCCAGAAGGCCATGCACTAAAAACACACACAAGTACTCTTTGAAAAATCAAACATGAAAACTATCCAGATTCGGATCTGAACGCACACCAAAATGTTTTGACCCAACAACCATACTTGCACAACTTATTATCGGCTAGTTTTCGCGTGGAAGTCAAAGAGAATATAGAAATCAACTTCTCCAGAAGTGCTAACCCAAATTAAACTTTTTAAACCACTCTTGACCTCAATACTTTTAACCTAAATCTGTCCCGGTTTAACTATTTTGACACCTTCACTTGCAAAAATCGTTTGACTGACCTCCCGACCTCGAAATCACTCGTGACCGGACTTTTTGGAAAGCTCTTTCTCTGAGCTAAAATTTAGACTCAAGAATCATCAATTAACTCAGATCTCGTCGTATCTTTACAGCCTTAAAAATCTGTCAAACCCTAACTCCATAATTAACACGTTTTATGCCCTAATCTCTTCACAAATCCTCATAATATTACTAATTATTGATCCTAACATGGTGTATATCATAAATTTACAGAATTAAACATAAACCCTAATCCATCATGTTATTGTTACATGAATTATATTAATAAATTGAACACAAGTATTGAAAATTATACCTTGATCTTGATTTTTAGGCTTAAATAATTAAACCCTAATTTTTTTCTTCTTCCCCTCTCCTTGGCCGGTCGTATATCACAAAAAAATGGGTGAGGGAGTTTTGGTTTTGTATTTATAAGGCCCTATGGAAGATTCTAGATAAGCCTTATAATTGGTAAGTGTATTTGGATTAAAATTTGGTTTCCTTTTTCCCTCCTAATACCCTATTCGGCCGCCCCTTTAATATATATATATATATATATATATATATATATATATATATATATATATATATATATATATATATATATATATATATATATATATATATATTATTAATATTAATTATTACACTTAAAACCTTGTACTCTTGATATTTTATAAAAGCCTATACCAAAACCTAACATCTTACGCGGTAATTCTTCATTTTACGACAACCCGGAAAAATTATCATTTTCAAAACAAAGTTTCCAAAAATAGAATTTCACACTCATTATTAATATAACCCATAAAACCGAACACCACTTAATTTACCATCGCTCACAAAATTGAACACAACTCATTACGCAAAAACCCCGAACACCAAAACCACACAAGTCATTTCCTTGTCACCAAAGTGAACAAAATGAACTTATACCAAACAACACTACTCATGACACACCAGAAGAGTCACACAAAGGGATTTAGTGACAAAACACACGCATATCACATATATGCCACACAAAACACTTAAGCCACACCAAGCAAAAGTTAAATGAGTCAAGACTATCAGTTAGACTAACCTGCTAAAATCAAGGTTGTGACACGAGATGATATACTAACAAACATCGCGCATTCTTTTTTTTTTTTTTTTTTTTTTTTTTTTTGCTGTTACTTCCCGCTTTGCTAGAACTTGCACCATCTTTTCCCTTCCTTGCTTTCCTTTGTTTGATATGTTCAAACGTATCTTCGAGAAGTTGGATTGCCACGTGGCCGTTTATGAAAGAATGAGAGTATTGATTAGATGGTGGTTTATCGTTTGATGGTTTATGAAAGAATGAGAGTATTGATTATTGGCACTTCATTTGTTGTGAGATGATTATTTTGAGGGAATGTTGAAATGGTAAAGTGTGTGTTTACTTTTTATGTTGAGAATTTTGGCGTAAATGTTTTTATTTTTAAGCACGGATTCTCATTTATAAATAATTTTAATAATTTTATATCATTTTTAATTAATGTAAATAAATTATAATAATTTTTAAAGTAATTTTCAAGAGGAAAAACTGGATGACACTTTCGGCGGGGACAGGTCCCCGCCAAGAACCCAGAACTGTGCATCTTTACTTTTTGCGGGCACATGTCCCCGCAGAAAGTGGGAGCGAGAAAAAAACGCAGGAACAATTAAGCGATCTAAGTTTGGTCAAACTTTGTCAAATGTGGGAAACACTTTCGGCGGGGACATGTCCCCGCCGAAAAGTTGCGTTGAAAATTTAGTAAACGGTCAGCGAGACTTTGTGCCAGCTCAGCATAGTTTTTGTCGTTTAGCGGCTTTCGGCGGGGTCAGGGGCGTCCCCGCCGAAACTCTCCTCGTCCGTCCTCTCTTTTGTTGTAGTGCGGGCCCCAGTGTCGTCTCTAAACTTCAAAGCCATTGTCGTCTCTATTTTTTTTTGTGACACAAAAAAAGGGACAGCCTCGTAAGGACGAGATATCATGCCTATTTAGCTTAGGGACGACACCCTTTACAAATTAGAGACGAGATTGTAGTCTCTAAACCAACTTTTTTTTGTAGTGTTTAATAATATAAATCTTCATTTGACTCGAGAGAACAATTATGTGGATAAAATATGAACAAGAAATAATTTACCATAAAATAGTAAGATGCTGTGATTGTACCTCGTGTCAGACAGTTATGATATCGGCATCCAGGGGCGGAGGGAGTGTATTACTAGGGGGCGGTGCCCTCAACAAACTGGCCCAAAAAAATTTTATATAGTGCAAAATTTTGGGTTTTACTCGACTTTTAGGCTGTTTGCCCTCAGCCAAAATCCTAAATTGCCCTCAACAAAATTGAGAACAACATGTAATCTTTTTCTTTTGTAAAATTAGGGTGTTTGGCTGTAACTAGGGTGTTTGGATGCTGAAATTAGGCTGTTTAGATGCTGCTGTAATGCTGTTTTTTTGTGGCTGATTTTGCTGTTTTTACGACAAAATTTTTTTGCCCCCCATATGCTAAAATCCTGGCTCCGCCACTGTCGGCATCTAAAATGTTATCATACACTTTGGACGAAACTGATTAAATTTCTGCAATTAGATGATTAACTGGCTTTCACCTATTCAGTTGTTGTCCAAATTCCAATACATAAAATCTTCAAATGCGGCATGTGATTATTCAATTCATAAGGCTAGATTAGATTATTAAGCTTGATCATTATGTGCATTGATAAGTAAAAAAATCTTTTCATACATCTAAAACCTACTTTTATCTTGATAACGCGTGTATTGAAATATGTGTTACATCAAGTATCTGAATATAGGACCTCAGGCATTCTCAACTGATAGCAAACCAAACACACCCTTAATCATCCACAATGTGATTGATGAACTAGACTACAGTTTGTGTTTTTCATTAAAACAAGTAAACAGTAGAGCCCATTTAAGAAAAAGGTGAATCATGGCACACGAAAAAGAAACCAAGTCTAAATCATACAAATTTGCATAGGCAACAACTTAGGTCACAAAACTCAGTTTGTAAACATGGCATCACCATAGAAACTTTTATAAAGGCCTAATAATTCGAGAAAAGAACAAAGAATAATAATAATACCCTTTATATGTTTTACAATTTTTCCACTTCCCCTAATTCCTCCCTCTTGGCCGAACATTGACGAATCATACGCCCCTTTTAGGGTCCATTTGTGGATCATCTGTTTGTGGAGACAAGAATGACACGTGTCATTATGCCCTTGGTTTGATGAAGGGCCAGAACCTTTTCCATACATTGCATGTACGCCGCACTCACGTACGCCTGTCATGAGGTGAAAGATGGCAAACATAAACGGCTAGTGACAGTTGTCTTGTCTTCCTTTGTGCAGGAACCTAATTTGTTCCCGTATAAATGATAAATGATTATTAAATGGTCAACAAATCAACAATTGTATGTATAATGTCTTATAAGAGATCTTATCTTGAATGAAATTTTGGGTAACGTATACATAAAACAATATGGATATCAAATCTGAATTGTGTGAGTGATACAGCTTATGGATAACTGAATTAACATAATTTATAACTAACCGTGTATATTGTTGACGAAGATGCTCTTGACCATTGTTAGCCATCACAAGTTTTGTCAGCCAAAGCTCGACACCCGCTCTTCCTCTCACCATATATCGTCCAGAACCCACAAACTCCTGGGCATAAACTCAAGTACATAAACCAACAAAGAACTTCATTTTTAATACCTTCCAAAACCTATTCTCGTTACTATGCTTGCTTCTAGAAGAACTAGCATTTTGAACTGTCACCACCTTGTTGCTGTTAACATTTTGACACACAGTCAACATAACAGTAACCGAACTATAACCGACATATTAGACAGTTATATTTGAGGGTTATATATACCCATGTATGTAAACCTATTCTGTACTTTTTGGTTGTATGCATTATTTCCGATTAATACAAACACATTCCGAATTCTAGTGCTTGCATATGATCATGTATATTCTTGATTCTTGTTCTTGATGTCCAACCAACATGGTATCAGAGCATGGTTACGATTCTCGAACAATGATTGAATAACCATTGCGCGAATCGAAAAGAATCAAGAATCTATGATAACGATCCAGAATTTACACATCAGAATTGAAGAAATAAGAATGAAATAGAGGAAATCGATCCAGAAAAATTGAAGAAGAAGATTGATCAAGAAACAAAGGAAGGAGAAAAAGAAAAAGAAATACGAAACGATGAACATGGATTAATTTAATTCATATATGACACCGAGTTCATACTCTCATATATGGAAAAAGGAATTAATTTGATTCATATATGACACCAAGTTCATACTCTCATATATGAATGGAGATAATACGAATGAAGTAAGGACTTGATCAAGAATAAGAACGAAACAGGACTTGATCGAAGGAGAAAAAAGAAAAAGGAAGTACTTTGTTTATTGATGAAAGAAAATGAAGGAATAAAACATATTTGAAGGAACTTGATTAAAAGAGAAGACATATATGATATCCTCTGTTTCATTGAACGAATGAAAAAAAAAAAAAAAAAAAAAAAAAAAAAAAAAAAAAAAAAAAGGAAGGGAAATAAAATATGCAGGACTTGAATAACAGGGATTATTTGTAGAAGAAAATACGTAGTCGAGAAACAAGAGACGAATCGGATTAAAAGATTGAACAAGAACGAATAACAAGAAATCAGACCGATTGAAAAAGAACGAAAACTTGGCATCGCAGGGAGGAATCAAAACTCAAATATGAGAAAGAAATTGCGATTCAATCTATGAAAGAAGAATAATGCGAAGAACATGAAATCCATGCGACGAAAGCGATGCGTATCGGAACAGAGGAACACAAACTCGGACGATCGGCTCTGAATCACAGGAATTTTTGATCAAACAACAACCAAAAGTCAAAGCCAAAGTATAGTTTTTAACCCAATACTTTGCTTTGGTCATGAGAATCTGGGATTGAATCATGAGAATCAAAGGAAGTATATAAAGCCTATCGATTGAAAGAGCAATTAACAATGGATGTTTACACTGATATTAAAAAAGAAATGATGACTCCGCATGACGTCGAGTAGAAAGCGACTCCGCATAGCGCTGAGTAAAAGGAAGACTTCATATAGCATTAAGCAAAAGATTGCTCCTGTTGTTAATTGTAGTTCACACGGAAAAAAAAGGGGTGCAAACAAAAAGGAAGCTTGATTCAACCAAGAATTATGACGACTTAAAATTCTGTTTTAAAATAGTCAATAAAAGTCTAGTTTAAGGGAGGGTATTGGATTTATAAACTATACTTTTATATTATAATGTAGTGTTATGTAATATTGTTTTATATTAACTTAGGATAGAATTAGGAAAGTCAACCGAACTATAACCTACATATCAGACGGTTATATTTGAGGGTTATATATACCCATGTATGTAAACCTATTCTGTACCTTTTGGTTGTATCCATTATTTCCGATTAATACAAACACATTCCGAATTCTAGTGCCTGCATATGATCATGTATATTCTTGATTCTTGTTCTTGATGTCCAACCAACAGACCCATGGTCTGTTCCCTGCATGAAAGATAAGCACTTTATATTAGAATAAAAATATGACTTATTTTATTGATTAGTTTAATTAAAATGGCTAGCTGTAAGCATTGGGCGGCCTTTAAACGCTTTGGCTAGGTTTTAAAAATGAACCCCTTGGCACTTTGGAGATGAGATATGTAACCCAAATCAACCCGTTTTCATACAAGTGGGTCAAAATTTATCACCTCTAACTGTTTCACCAATATAAGAGGAAAAACTAGAGCTGATACGCCATTTTCATTAATTATAAAGTGTGAATTGCAAGTTTGTAACAAGCACAATATAGAGTATGTCGATGGGTTCTAAAAAGAAAGTGATAACCAAATCAGGACATGCGATACTCCTTATATTCACATATATACACTTTGGTTTACGATCTGTTAGTTTAAAATTCAGCAGTTTCATTGAACCGTTTTCAGTAACACATTCGACTTTGGTCTCATACACTCCACGTATCCCTTGTTCAATGGCCTCTATGGTCATGTAGAAGATATAGTGTTGCCGCTATACGCGGGTAATTGTCTAGTATCGTATAATGGCACTCATACCCTTTACTGAAAAAATCCTCTTATCATCAATTGTACACCCCGGGTCAGGTGTAGACGTCATTAGTTAAACAAAGATGGGCCAGGAGTGACCAAAGGGCCAAAAGGTCTGTTGATTCTTCTTCTCCTCTGATGAGCCTATTCCAGGCCCATTTAAAGTCAATACCGGGGAGGTCTTGTATGCAACCACATAAGTAAACAAATAAAAAACCAATAATACATATTTGGTACATCAGTTAAAGTCAATACCCCTGTTTGAAGGTGGCCCATTAGCCGGTCCAGCAACAAAGTCAGGGGGGACTGGGGAGGTCTTGTAATCTTGTATGCAACCACATAAGTAAACAAATAAAAAACCAATAATACATATTTGGTACATCAGTTAACCAAATAAGCTTTTCGTGTTGTGCTTAATTATACATCAGTTAACCAAATACTTACACAAAAAGCATTCCTATTGGCCAATGGTGGTTATGAAAAGAAATTTGATTAATTTTGACCATAATTCAATTTCAGTTTTTAGTTTTTGTTGGCCAATAAGGTGTGACTATATATTTACCACGTTACAAAATGATCAACCACTCCTAGTGGTCCAATTTGGCTTTCTCAAAAATACGTTTTAATTTATCAGTTGACCTCAAAAGAATGCTTAATTTCTTTTATTTCAGTCAACGTCGATGATAACAAGGAAACTCTATCACCAAGAGTGTGATGAAAACGCATGACGACACACAATTGTATGCACCTTGAGACAACCTTGCTTGACTCTAATACGGTTGGCAACCATGTTCTGTGGTGAAAGGTTTTATAAGAACCCCGGCCTTTATGATGACCTTATGAGACTATTATTACTCAATATGATTTTTTGTATGCAAATACATTTGAAAAATAAAAACAAAACAAAAAGATGCATCTATTAATCACCAATCTTAATTCACTTTACAGAAACACGAGACACTCATGCCAAAAGTTAAAAGATATATTATCAGTCTAATAATCCCCTAATGAGAATATAGTGCAAACAAAAATGCATAAACTACAACTAGGGGTGTTATCGGGTCGGGTTATCGGGTTATCGGGTTAGTCGGGTCGGGTTGAGTCGGGTTTGGATTTTTTAAAAACTCACCCGACACCCGACCCGATAAGGAATCGGGTTATCGGGTTCGGGTGGTAGTCGGGTCGGGTGATTCGGGTTATCGGGTGACCCGATAGTAAATGTCATAAACATAGCTTATGCATTTTCTCTCCTTGTTTTGCCATTTGTTCCACTCTCCTTGTTGTGCAGGCAAAGACTACAAGAAATCCTCAGTTGACCCAAAAATTATAAATAGAACTAGACATATGTTATGCAGCAATAATTAAATTTCCTACAAATGGGTAGTTCAGTACCTTCGTTTGTCTTGTTCAATAGGAGATGCATCATGCCACAATTCTCTTTAATCTTTAATACTTTTGCACAATTTAAAGTGTTTGAATTCTCATCACAAGCTTAACAAAGAAAAGATCATATTTATACACAAACTCATGTACATAGATTTTTTTTAAGTTCACTGGACTAATCCACCACATGTATAGCCAAACTATGAATTGTTAAAGTATCTTATAATTTTGAACATTTAACCATACATAGAACTGTTCCTATATATTCAGTTCATCCTTCCCATATATACGTTGAAGCTCACGAGTGGCCGCTTGGAAAGATTCTGAGCATTAAGAAAACGAAATGTAAGCAACAGCAAATTGCCACATTGTGCAATGTATACGAAATTTGAATACAGAAGTGCTGAGCACGCATCACACTTGAATTAACATTGATGGAACTTTTATATGGTTTTAGTTTTCTTCTCATCCATTTCTCAGCACTAAAAATTACTCCATTAAAAAAGCAATAAAGGATTGTCGGGTCTTATCGGGTTGACCCGATAACCCGATAACATTTTTTATTTAACCCGAACCCGACCCGATAACACTATCGGGTTATCGGGTCGGGTCAAAACAACCCGACTAAATTTTTGGACCCGATTAGACCCGACCCGATTAGCCTTATCGGGTTCGGGTTCGGGTTCGGGTCGGGTCAACCCGATCCGAATGACACCCCTAACTACAACTGACAGTACATGTTTCACGCCACAACACATACGTATCTTTAAGGTATACATCAAAAAGAAAAGCAGGACATGTTTCCTCTATGTTCCGAAAGTCGGAAGCTTTCTAGTTTTGTGACATATTTAGGCTAAATCAACGGTTCTTGGGGATAGTTTTTGTTGCTTCCGGAAATTATAACCGCTGGCTTACATTAGGATCAAAAGCCGAAGTTTTTTTTTTTTTTTTTTTTTTTTTTTTTTTTTTTCATCTTTACTACTATTGTAAATAATTAAGTGAGAAGAAAATGTTGGGTTATGATAGTTTGTTGGGTCCTTCAGTACCCAAGAGTCGTTAAAACAAGATTTGAATACAAATTAAGCTAAGTGTAAATGAAACCGAAAACATTCTAAGTCACTCAGTGAGTTACCTTCAAGATGCTCAGGACGAGTCTAAGAAGAAAGATTCACCACACAGTGAGGCGGTACTCACTGAAGTGTTACTTGAGACAAAGAAGAAGGTAATGGATCAGTGAGCTTTAGACAAGAGCTCACTGAACCCAGTCTCCTCAACAACAACAACTGAAGATTGAAGACAAATGCCTGAAGAACCTAATGCCTGAATAAAAGGCGGGAAAAGAGGGATGGTTTTAAGAAGATAAGAACAAGTCTTATCTGGGTCAGACAAACCATCCCTCAAGTGGCTAAAAGTCGAAGAAGTGTAAGGTCTGACACTCGAAGACTTTTTTGGCGCAATCCCATTGGTTCTTGAAAATGACAACTACTGTAGTAGTTGTCAGACACGCTTCCTATTTGTTTATCTAGTTTTAATCTTCAGTACTCTTAACATATTTGCCTATAAATAGCAAACGGATAGGAGAAAAGTGAGAAAGGTATTCTTGTGCAATTAAAGCTTAGACTTTTACAAATACCCCTTTTCTTCTACAAAGAGTAACGTATCCCTGAGATAGCTCAGTGGGTCGAATTGTTACCACTTAAGCATAGCTTAAATTTAGATAGGAGACACCATACCTTGTCTATTCAATCTCAAGTGTTTGTTCCGCAAAACACTTGGGTAATAGATTCTTTGATTCATTTCTAATAAGAATTTAAACGTTGAAAATACTGTGTGTTTTTATATTAACGTTTCATTAACTGTTAGAATTAATCAATACATTGTATTAGTCATAAACACAAATAGATTAACTTTCTAGTTAACTCTAAGCGTGTTAAGGGAACAACATAGTTAAAACCACCACTCTCGGTCCACCTATGCACCATTCCAGTAAGCTTGCAAAAGTCTTGAGGATCAGAGGAACCATCTACAAAATTATTTAAAATAATTAATCGAAATTGAAACCTCAATATATTAACTACTATACAAGTCATTTGATATGGATACCTAGTTGAGGACAAAATGTGCGACATACAACGCTTAAGGGTTCAATTATGACAACAAGATCTATTACATGTTTAGCAAGTGGAATTTCAATTTCAAGTTACATCAAAGGGTAAACTAAGAGAGCCAAATCCTAATGTTCAAACATCAAGAAATAAATGGAAGACTAACCTTCCACAGTTTCGTACTTGACTTCGGATTCCAGGTGGGGTTTGACCCATGGTTTGTTCCCTGCATGAATGATAAGGCATTAAGAAACAGGACACCAAAATAAAGTTTGTAAGTTATGCAGCTTACTTAATCTAATAAAGTGCTATGTGGTTTTTATTGGGATAGTTAGAGGTGACAAGCACATTATATTAGAACAAAAATATGACTAATTTTATTGGTTGTAAGCAATGGCCGACTTTCAATCCCTCTGACCTGTCTCAACTTTGCCAAGTGGTGACCGAGTCACCGTTCAAGCCCTTTTTTCTTGCGCTTCACGCGTGAGGTGAGGTACCCACAGTGGGTATTAATCTTGTGCCCACCTATTATATCATAAACGGTTTATCAAATAAAACAAGTGACAGAAAGGGGCATGGACCATGAAGGAGGTTTCTTGATCTTCTTCTTCTTCTTGGTTTTGGGTTTGGGTTGTGTAAGAGGCTTGGCACATGGGCCATGAAGAAGGTTTCGTTGTTGCTGCAAGAAATGGGTATGAGCACTAAAGGAGATAAGAAACTTATTACTTATCTTTTATCTGTTTACAATGTAAACAAAAATATAAAGGCGGCGGAACATAATGGCAACTGATAATTCCATTGGCAGTATCAAGCAAGAACGGAAATCCTGCTCTCATATTCCAGTTTCCTTTTTGCAAACCTGTTGCTGTTCAACTTTAGAGACTTCCTGCTTTAGCTGCTGTCTGAATGACATCATACAACCCTTTGAAAACGCATGACAACATATCCGAAGGCACTTTCAGACAACCTTGACCCTAACAAGGATGGCAACAATTTTCTGTGATGAAAGGCTCTAGACCCAATAATTAAGACTTTAAGAGGTCCACTGGAGGTTATTATTACTCAAATACGATTTTTAGTAAGCAAATACATTTGAAAAACAAAATCAAACAAAAACGAATGCATCATTTGAACAATCTTAATTCACTTTATAGACACACATGACATTCATGCCAAAAGCTAAAAGATATATTATCAGTGTAATAATCCCATGATGAGAATATAGTGCAACCAAAAACGCATCATGCATATAGTACAACTGAAAGTGCATGTGGCATGCCACAACACATATGTATCATTAATTAATACATCAAAAAGAAAAGCAGGACATGTTTCCTGTATAGTCCGAAAGTCGAAAGCTTTCTAGTTTTGTGACATATTTAAGCTAAATCAACGGTCCATCGGGATAGTTTTTGTTGCTGACTACAGCTGGCTTACATTAACCTTAAAAGACGAAGCTTTTTTATCTTTACGACCACATTAAATAAGTATGTGAGGAGAATATGTTGGGTTATGATAGTTAAAACCACCACTCTCGGTCAACCTATGCACCATTCCATTAAGCTTGTAAAAGTCTTGAGGATCAGAGGAACCATCTACAGAGTTATTTAAAATCATTAATCGAAACTGAAACCTCAATATATTACTACTATACAAGTCATTTTATATAGACATACAACGTTTAAGGGTTCAATTATGACAAGAATATTTATTACATTTTTAGCAATTGGGAATACAACTTTTGCAAGTTACATCAAAGGGGAACCAAAAAGAGCCAAATCCTAATGTTCAAACATCAAGAAATAAATGGAAGACTAACCTTCCACAGTTTCATACTCGAATTCGGATTCCAGGCGGGGTTTGACTCATGGTCTGTTCCCTGCATGAAAGATAAGGCATCAAGGAACAAGACACCAAAAGAGAATTTGTAATTTATGCACCTTACTTAAACTAATAAAGTGCTGATATGCCATTTTCATTAATTATAAAGTGTGAATTACAAGTCTGTAACAAACACAATAGAGAGTATGTCAATGGGTTCTAAAAAGAAAGTGATAACCGAATCAGGACATGCAATACTCCGTATATTCACATACACTTTGGTTCATGATCCGTTAGTACAAAGTTCTGCAGTGTCATTGCTGCACTGTTTTCAGCAACACATTCGACACTGGTCTCATACACTCCCCGTATGTATCCCTTGTTCAATGGCCTCTATGGTCATGTAGAAGATATACTTCCAGGTTAATGTATAGAATTTGCACTCCATGAATTCAGCCCCGCTGACCTGGTTGTCTTCGTCTTTGTTAACATACTAACAACATAGAATTAATTTATGTAAGCAAAACAGTTGGCAAGGGAGACAGTCTCAAAACTTGAAAGCAGGTGGAAGGAATGTAACCATACCATTTGACAAGATTTGTTAAAGGTGTTAACTGCAAATTTTCCAAGTAAATCAACAACCCTAACATCATCAACCTTACGTAATTGTTCCTCATACGGATATTGCTCAAATTCATTTGCAACCTGCCACACGCACGAAATGTGTGACGAAATATTTATGCGCCAGAATCGTGGATGTAGGTTTATATAGATGAGAAGAGAAAAAGGGGGATGAATAACAGATGCATACAGTTTTATCGTTCTTTCTAAACTCATTCCAGACTTTCCGCCCATAGTCGTTCAACTGATAAGCGCCGTGGTAATTATAGGAGCTCCCTGAATAAGAAACACACACACACATTATCGTAGATTAGAAACTTATATCTTTGTTTTCATCATAATACATGTGAAATTGTATTGATCTAACTAATTAATGATCAGAGTGCAATAATAATAAAATAAAAATAAAAAAAATAAAAATGAAAAAATCTTATGTAGCATTGTAATAATTTTTTCTAACACAAGTAACACTAATAAGGAATGGGAATACATACAGGTTATCTTGATCTTCTTCTTCTTCTTCCTTTTGGGTTTGGGTTTGGGTGGCGTAGGAGGCTTCGGAACATAGGAGGTTTCGGGGTCGCTGCAAGAAAAGGGTATTGAGTAAGAGAACAGAAGGAGATAAGAAACTTATTAGAGTATATTATTAATTATCTTTAATTGTTTACAAGATAAAGAAAAATATAAAGGTAGCTAGAGAACATACTATTTCCAGCCAAGTGGCAACTCATTAATCGATTTGTGGTAAGCAACAAGAATCCAGGGCTCATAATATTCCAATTTGCTTTTTGCAAACCTGCTGTTGCTGTTCTGCTTTACAGACTCCCTGAATTTTGCTATTTTCTGAATCAGATCATACAGCCTCTTTGGAATTTCAGATGGCGCTGTCATGCACAACAATAACAATAATTAAGAAAGACAACAATAGTTAATGAAGTTGTTGTTAGCATCAATGGCAGCTAAGAGAAAAGAAATTCATGCATACTTGTGTTTAAAGTTGATACTTGCTTTTTTTTAGGAGGTGCAACCTTGACCTGAAGCAATGAGCAAATCAAAACACGAACACATATGCTAAACGGACAAATAAGCTGATAATCCAAACGACGATAAGTATAAAAATTACTATTAGCAGGGATTTTGATGATGATGTATCGGGGACGCTTCTCCTCCTCCTAGTTGATACTTTTAGTTTTTCAGGAGGTGCGGCAACCTTGACCTGAAGCAATGAGCACAATTAGAAAATTCCTATAGCGAATAGTACGAGTAATGATGTTTAATCCAAAAACACATGCATGCACAAATAATCAAATCCAAACAGCCATAATTAAGTATAAAGAATTACTACTAATGTTCTTACAGATGATGATAATGATTTATTATTAAGGACGCTTCTCCTAGTTGAAACCAGGGCGAAACCCTAATAAAATAACTGGTTTGTTTTTTCTCGATTGTACATACGCACGAGAAGATGTTAATGGACATAGGTGGGCCCATCTTTATGAATTTTATAAAGGGGGAATTACGAAAATGTTTTTATACAACCCTCATATTACTAACATGATCCAAAGAGACCCTTTTTCTTTACCAAATTGTCCAACACGGCACACGGTTGGGGTGCGCCTTTTCCGGTCCAATACGAGTGCGACAGGTGGACTCTTTAAATATTTTTCTATAGGTCGACCGGCTAACGGTTGGGCGCGCCGTGCGCCGTTTTGGCCTCTTTATCAAATTTCAAAGTTTTATATCTCATTCTCTTAGTTTCGTGACCGCTAGCTTGATCAAATTGTCAAAATCGTAGTTCGTATATATGAGTTATGACCAAAAGAATACAACAAGTGTTGATTATTTGTATTGTTTTGATGATAACTTTGTCATTCGAACTATGATTTTGATAATTCAAACGGCTACAGAACTTAGAGAAAGAGATATACAGCTTTAGGTTTTTGAAAATGGTCTCGTGGATAGCGAACGAGCGCACCTCACCGTTTGCCGTTTTGGACATTTTGGTAAAACGTATTTTTTAATATTTTAGTAATACGATGGGTGAATTGGAACATTTTTGTAACCACCCCAAATTTAAATCCGTATCTTTAAGTGTGTGTTTGATAAAAGTAGCAGTGAGCTGTGAGCAGTGAGCAGTAGCTGTGAGCAGTAGCCACAGCTTACAAACCACCGCTCACAGCTTCTTAAACAAGCATTGGAAAAATGAGCATTCCTAAAAATTCGCAAAGCTCACCGCTCCTTTGCCAAACGAACAATAAAAATCAAAAAGCTCATTGCTCACCGCTCATCGCCCCAAAAAGCTCCGCGCCAAACATAGCCAATATTTTATTACGGAGTAGCATTTATGTTATACAAATTACGGGCCTAAATCAAGTCGTGGTTCAATTCTTGAAATTCACGGTTGATTCTGCTCTAAAAATTTACATTGATATTTGTAGTACTAGTTACTATGTGTTTACTCTTGTTTTTTACAGTCCCTCAAACGCAACCCGTAAAAGACCCTCTCATTTACCTATGTCTTACTAGTTTGTAAAGATTAAAGATTACTACTTTATCACACAACTTAACCTATACTATACCTGACACTCAAAGAACAAGAACTAGATGAGATATAGATGAAAGAATATGTGGATTGTATGTATATAAATTACCGAGTATTTATTAGCTTGCAAAGAAAGAAAGAAAACAAATACAAAGCACTTAGAGGACACACACTAACTCTCACCTATACTACTCTTTGAGGCACACATGAAATGGGGTGAGAGTGTGCTACTTATAGGCACCATGTGACGCCCTAAGTCCTTGTGGATGGGCTTTGATGGGCTTTGTGTTGGACTTGGACTTTTGACATTTACATGAGCTTATCTATTACACACTAGCTTGGTCCAACACAAAGCCTTCTTATACTATTCTTTTACATATAATCGACACACACTACAACGATACATAAAAGATAAATGACCATCACTTCAACATATAATTTAAATGCTAACAATCTCCCCCTAAGGGATGGTCATTTCAATGATGCTCCCGGTGATAGGTCTTTTGTCTTCGACGTCTTGAACTTTGTGTGTGTCGATGTAGAATAGTCTTGATTCTTTGTTCCTTCATGCTATGTGATCTTCACAGTATCGTCTTTTGGTTCGTCTTGCCTTGGATCAACATCTTCTGTACATTTGCGTCGTATCCTCCATCATACTCATACTTCTTGTACTTCATACTTATGTCATCCTTTCTTGATACATGAGCTTGTTCTTGACTTCATGATTAGCCTTTTGACGTTGTCTTTATCACTTTGACTTTAACTTGATCTTTTCATCTCGAACTTTTTCACTTGAGCTTTGTTGTGGATGATCTTCATAAGTATGAGTATGAGGAGGTATAGATGTTGAGACATATGATGATGGTGAATGGACTTTCGTCAGTACATGCATAAAACAGTTAGCAATAAATCGTCCAGCGCTTACAGGTTTGGATTTCGAGATCGTCAACAGCATAGTGTGAAGACTTTCTCTAATCCTAACCCATGCCGTTCTGAATCGGATACCCCCGAAAGGGCTTACACAGACACACCAAAGTGCACCCACGATTCAGTGAGTCGCTGGAGATCACCCCACAACTGTAGACCGTTTGAAGCACGTAACCATCATGATATAGGGCAAGATCCGAAGATCTCATTAAGACTCTTGTACACCATGTGTCCTTATTGGTGAACACATGTGTATTATATGGAAAGTGTTCCTAAGAGATTTTTGATGAATCTCATGGCTCTAGACTCAATTGTGCGTTTTGATTTTAGTAGTCGGAGGCATGGAGCAGAGTGCCACCTTTTCAATATCAACACATCTCGGAGTGAGAGGCCGATAGATTATGCAGTGTTCTCCGTGAGAAATGAAACAAATATCTTTTAAGAGATATCTGAGTGGCTAGGAGGGGTGGTGCAGCGCGTCACTGGGTCCATGACGTCTTGTCTTCAATATCAGTATCACCTTAGTGAATACCGATAGCAGATGTATTGACCCGATTTCTGCCCTAAGTTTTCTTGGAGAGCTATTTCTTTTCACCCTTTCATTCAACTTTTCTTTTTAATTCTTCAACCCCTTATTTCCCTTTCTCTTTTACTCCTTTTTTCAATCTTACCTAAGGACTTCTAATTCTAATCTATTGGATTTGTCCTTGGGTAGATCCCTCCAGCTCTGGCGGATCATTGGACATAAACCTAACCATAATCACCTTATTACTCCATGATTATCCTAGATTTATTGATCACATACTATAAAACCTTTTGTGAAAATCTCTCAAAGTGTTTATGAGTAAAACACATTTAGTTAACACTTCGAGAGTTTTTACATTTCTTGAAATACTCCCCCTTCACATGTGCTCTTGCATTTTTAAGATAAATTTGCACATGTTGGGTAGAGTTTCCACATTTTGAATAGATCGATTTTCAGTTGATATGACCATCGCGAGACACGTTTACATCACTAGTTAGACTAGCTTGAAATTATTACCCATCCCGGTCATATCAAAAGAAGAATCTCTCGAATTGGTACATTCTACTCAGACAAGTCCTTTGCGAGACACGTTTACATCACTGGATAACCAGCTTGAAATTATTACCCGTCCTGGACAAGTTTTTTCGATTACGAACATTTATTTTTCGTCAATTCGAGGGTTCAGATCTGAGTCTTTTTGTAGAGCTCTTTTTGAGATTCAATCCACGATCTTTAAATCATTTTGATCACATTTTAATCACGTCTTCTCCCCCTCAAAAATAGCACGTAGTGATATTTTTTATATTAACTTATTAAATGAAAGTTTTTTGGAGAGACAGACGGATTTGAGCATGAAATTGGAACATTTTTTATTTTTAATTTTTATACTCCCCCTTAAATAAAGCATATTTTTAAACTTTTGAATTTAAATAATTTTAAGGGTATAGAGGGAGTTTTCTTTTTGAAGAATCTTGAGCACAGAATTTGGAGAAAGATTTTGAAAAATCTTGATCATGTGTTCAAGATTTTTTTTTTTTTTTTTTTTTTTTTTTTTAATTTGCCATTAACATTGCGAGTCCTGATCTGAAATAATCAGAAATCATCAATGTAGCGCGGGTTTCGTACTGAAGTATACGAAAGCCATCATTTAAGTGCGGGTTTCGTACTGAAGTATACGAAAGCCATTATTAAGAAATTTTGAGAAACGAAATGTTTTAGAAAAATTTAAATGAACTCTCGCTCAAGCATCTGTACATGTCCGTATCATTGTTGAATGACATTTCTAGATACGTACAGAATATCGATTATACGAGAGACATGTCATGAGAAGAATATTTTTGGTTTTTCGATTTTATATATATATATATATATATATATATATATATATATATATATATATATATATATTTGTATTTTTTGAAGTTTTCTATTTTTGTATTTTGTTTTTGAAGATTTATCAAATTTTGTATTTTCTTTTTGTTGGTTTTTCAAATTTTGTATTTTCTTTTTTCAAAAATATTTACAGCGAAGCTTTTTGCGATAAAATTCAAGAAGTTTTGAGAAGACTTTCTAACTCTTCGGGAGTTAGGCTTCGCATGCCAATTTGTCGAACTAATTTATCAAACCTCTCTTTTGGAAGGGCTTTAGTAAATAGATCAGCGAGTTGGTGTTTAGTCTTCACGAAGAATAATTCAATAGTACCCTCTTCTACATGTTCCTTGATGAAGTGATAGCGGACTCTAATATGCTTGGTCTTCAAGTGTTGCACTAGATTGCACGAGATGGCTATGGCACTTTTTGAGTCACAATACATAGGTATGCGGTCGAAAGTAAAGCCATAATCTGTGAGTTGTGTCCTCATCCATAGAACTTGGGCACAACACGCAGATAGAGACACATACTCGGCTTCTGCAGTTGATAACGCCGTACAATCTTGTTTTCTTGATGACCAGCCTACTAGCTTTTCTCCCAAAAATTGTGCTCCACCTGATGTACTTTTTGCTGTAACTTGACAACCGGCATGGTCCGCATCTGAAAAGGCTGTTAGTTTGAACTCCGAATCCTTCGGATACCAAAGTCCCATGTTAATGGTTCTTCGTAGGTACCGAAAGATCCGTTTAACCTCTTGGAGGTGCAGTTCGGTAGGCCTTGCCTAAAACCGTGCTAATAAACATACAGCAAAATGAATATCGGGTCGACTAGCTGTTAGATACATGAGAGAACCAATCATGCTCCGATATTTCGTCGGATCCATGGGTTTCCCATATAAATCAGATCCTATTTTGGGTGAAGTGACCATTGGAGTACCAACAGAGTCACAATTTTCCATTCCATATTTTTTTAAAATCTCAATTGTATATTTAGCTTGATTTATAAAAATACCACGTGGGGTTTGATGAATTTGTAAACCAAGAAAGAATTTTACTTCCCCCATCATAGACATTTCAAATTTACTTTTCATGAGATTTTCAAAATGTTTTGAATGTTTCGGATTAGTGGACCCAAAGATTATGTCGTCCACGTAAATCTGAACAATCAAAATGTCATCTTTGAATTTTCTAGTAAACAAGGTCGGGTCAATTATTCCTTTGGTGAAAGTGTTTTGAAGTAGGAAAGATGATAACTCGTCATACCACGCCCGTGGGGCTTGTTTCAAACCGTAGATAGTTTTCTTTAGCTTGTAGACGTAGTCGGGATGATCTTTGTCAACGAATCCGTCTGGCTGACTTACGTACACTTCTTCTTTCAGAGTTCCATTCAAGAAAGCGGTCTTGATGTCCATCTGATAGACTATGATGTTCTTGTGAGCTGCATATGCTAAGAATATCCTGACTGCCTCAAGTCTTGCTACTGGCGCGAATGACTCATCAAAATATATCCCTTCTTCCTGTCTAAATCCCTTGGCCATGAGACGAGCTTTGTTGCGAATTACAGTCATCTCTTCATCCTTTTTGTTCTTTCATAACCACTTAAGATCAATGACAAGTTTGTCGATTGGTCTTGGCACTAAATCCCAAGTGTCATGTAATTGATATTGGAGAAGTTCTTCCTGCATTGCTTCAATCCAAGCATTATCTGCTATCGCCTCCCGAATGTTCTTTGGCTCCTTTAGACTGACTGAGCAGACGTAGATGCCACATATCAGAATCGGTGGCTAGTTGTTTCCTCGTCTGAATTGGCCTTGAAGGTTCACCAATTACTTGTTCTATTGGATGGTCTTTAGTCCACTGTAACGTAGAAGAGTACCTTGGATTTGACGAATGCGTATTAGATGGTTCATGTAACCTTGAAGATGATTCAGCAGAATCCGTTGCAAACGGGTTTTCGAATGGTTCTTTTTCTAACACAGCATCGTTTTGTTGTTGTTCTTCTTGAATTGGCGTAGTTTGGTTTTTCTCATCAACTCTCGGTAGAACAATTTCAATTACTGGAGTTGCTGGAGTAGATGTTGATGACGTTGAGGGAGTTGGTGCGTCAGCTTCGATTGTTGTTGATGCATCTTGCGGTGGTGGTGGTGGTGGTTGATGTTGTTGAGTGGGTGCAGCGGAACGTTGTTGAGATGCATTTGTCGAAGCTCCACCATAGTATTCATCATACATATACTCGAAGAAAGTGTCCAGTTCTTGATTTGTTGGTTTGTTAGTATTAGTTGACTGAACTCCTTGGGGTACGAGTCCTGAAATGATATGTCCAGAAGTCTGATTGTTTGGTGCGGGTCCTAATCCGGTATGATTAGAAGCCATCGGGTTAAGCACGGGTTCTAGAGCGAGTCTCTCAGAAGCCATCTGTGAAATCTCGTCAAACTTCACATTCATCGTCTCCATTATTCGTTTAGTTCTTCTGTTATACACCCTGAATGCCCTCGAGTTTTCTGAATAACCAATGAAGATTCCAATATCACCCTTAGCTTTCATTTTCCCCAGATCTTCTCTGTCATTCGTTGGATAGCACAAAGCGCCAAATACATGAAGGTAAGAGATGTCGGGTTTTCTGTTGTTCACTAGCTCATATAGGGTTTTATTGAATCTTGGATGGATTAGGGATCGGTTCTGAGTAAAACAAGCAGTGGCAACAGCATCAGCCCATAAGAATAGTGGTGCACAAGAATAAATCAGCATCGTGCGAGCAGCTTCTACAAGAGTTCGATTTCTTCTTTCAACTACCCCGTTCTGCTGTGGAGTTCTAACAACTGATGTCTGGTGAGTTATTCCAATATCTTCAAAATATGTTCTTAACTCCTGATTAGTGAATTTTGTGCCATTGTCTGTTCTTACGATCCTTACTGGAGCTTGAAATAGGACTTGAATGCGCTTTAGAATGGTGATGATGATGCCTAGTGCTTCGTCTTTTGACCTTAGAAACTTTACCCATGTATATCTTGAATAATCATCGACGATAACAAGAATATACTTCTTCCCATTAATGCTTTCAACTCTCATTGGGCCACATAAGTCCATATGCAACAAATGTAACTTATCGACCGAACTGGGTACGGTTTTAGGTTTATAAGTTGCCCGTTTGCTTTTTCCTTGCTCACAGGATGGACATAGGTGATATTTGGTGTATTTGAACTTTGGGAGACCGGTAACGATGTTGTCTTTGGCAAGCTTGGTTAAGGTGTCGAAGTTGAGATGGGATAATCGTCTGTGCCACAACCAGGACTTTGTTTCGCATGCTCTTGTCATGAGACAAATTGGTGATGAAGAGGCCATTTGGTTGATGTCGATAGCATATAAGTTGGTGCCACGATTCCAAGATAAGAGATCATCTCCAACCAAATTCCTAACGAAGCAAGTATTTCTCCTAAATGCAACCTCTAAATCTGCATCGCAAAATTGTCCGACTGAAAATAGATTGTGTCCCAACCCTTCGACGTAGTAAACCCGAGTGATTAAGAAGTTCCCAAACTGAAGATCTCCATAACCCAGAATAGCTGCTACATGATCATTTCCAAAACGAACAGTTCCCATGAACTTCCATACAAAGTTGATCAGCAGCTTCAGATGCCCGGTCATGTGCTTGGAGCAACCCGAGTCGACGATCCAAAGACATATTTCGATAACCTGCCAAGAACAGATGATTTTGCATTTGGAAACCGTTTATCATTTGGTTTCATGGGGTTAGGGGTAACAGACGAATCACACTCATAGAAGGTTTCTTCTTGTTCTTTTGGAACCTTTTTTAATTTACCATTCATTAGTATGAATTGTCTACCCGTTGGTTTCCATACGCACAACTTAAGATAGTTCCTAGGCAATATTCTACTAGTGGTTGTCCTAGATTTTGCAATAAGTATTTGAATATATTTAGTCTTAGCACTAGTTCCTGAAGGAACATCTTTCTGTTCAGGCATGGCATTTACATTCACATTATTAGAAACAATATCATCACAAGCATTTTTAGATAACGATTTCTTGCACATTAAACAAACAAAGTCATTACATGTACTTGAAATAGTACTCTTAACATTACATCCAGATGACATATGTTTCTTATTCGAAAGCGATAAATTCCTAGGGTGTTCTTCTACTTCTTCCGTTTTATTCTTGATTTCACTCTCAGAGGCAGGCGAGACTCTATTATTCCTAGTATTGCTCCTAGGCTTTAGTCTGCTGCTCCTAGAGGTACTTTCTACTCATGTAGAAGGTAAGGCACACACATTAGGATTTATCTTGTTGTCCTTTGATTTTGTTTTAGCATTACTAGTCTCGTTTGGATTACTGTGCACACTTTTGTCAATCGCCCTATATGTTTTAGATGTAGAGGTAGACGCAGTAGTGGGACTAATCCTATAAAGACCAGGTGCTATCACATTCGATGTTTCGACAACTGCTTTCTCTTTATCAGCACATTTTGCTTTTTCACTTTCTTTCGGTAAGGGTGTTGGAGTGACTGGTTTTGTCAAATCAATTATCACATCAGATTTCGGAACACTTTGAGAAATTGACATTTTTGGTTTTACAACCGGTTTGTCCGAAGTTGATGGTTTTGCAAACTTAGTTTCCTCACCCTTTCCTTTTTGGCTATCAAGCTGAGACTTCAAAAGATCATTTTGTTCTTTCATGTTGTTGTAAGCACGCTCATACGATAATTTGTCATACTTTCATTCTTCCTTTTTCCGATCAAGTTGTTTAAAATATGTTACATTTTCCTTTTCAAGCTTAGCAAGCGTATTTTCATATTTTAAAACAATTTTAGACGTCTCAGCTCGGAGTCTTTCATCGTATTCCATAAAATATGTTTGGTAAATTATGGACATAATATCAGTCGACAGAGCTACTTCGAAGAGAGTGTCATTGTGTTTTTCCAAAACTTTGATGTATTCAATGTTTTCATTTGCTTCCTTTACCAGGGATGTGTGGTCCTTGGCAAATTCGGCTGTTTCTTTTAAAAGCGCATTTTCAACATTAAGTATTCTCGCACTAATGGCATTTAGTGGAGGAATAATTGCTGTTTCAAACATCTTTTTCTGTTCTGCATGAAAACTTAAATGCCAGTTGTTGATACTGATTTCTGTTTTGGTTTTAACAAGACTTTAAAAAATTTCCATTCTCTTTTTAAGATCATCCAGATATCGTCTAGCTTCACTTGTGTTAAAAGGGTTGCTAGAGGACATTTGTTCGATGTTAGAAAGATGTTTGGAAACAATTTTTTGGTTTGTTGAAACAACGGGTCTTTTGAAAACCTTTGGTATTGGTTGTTGTTTAACAAAGTTTACTCCAGAAAGTGTATTAAGCTTATTATAATCAATTGGTTTAATTTACGGGTTCATTTGTCTCATTTTCACTCGACAAGCTCAATCGTTTCATCAGAATCCCGAACTTCGGGAGGATCATGTTTATCAAATAGCACATTACCATTATACAACACATTATGTTCTTTCTGAGCTTTCTTGAGTGTATAAGGGTTTTCACAACCGATAGCCATTTTCTTCATTGTGTGTAAAAGCGGGTTTGGATCTTTAATGAGCATATGAATTGTTTGTGCAGAATGACCTGTTTTTATAAGCAAATCTTCCAACTTTTTAATTGTTTCTTGTTTAAACTCACATCGAGTGTGTCAAACTTGATTTGCAATTGTTTTTCTCTTGAAACAGAATTTCGATAACCAATTTCTAATTCTGACTGTCGTTGTTTATTAAATACCAAAGCTTTTTCATTTTCCTTATACCTCTCAAGCTCAGTGGTCAATTTCACATTCACGGCCTTAACATCGCGATTGACCTTTTTGACCTTTTCAATTTCAATACTACAGTTTTGCAATAATGATTCAAATAACGCACGTGTTTCCTCATCATTCTCAGTATGCTGTGACTCGAAGCCTCCATTAGGATCCATATCTGGACTTGCCAAATTAGTATTGCTACAACTTGGTGTGTCCATATATGTATCATAAGTGGGTGCTTGAGTCGCAGGATGCTGTTCATTCTGAGGTGACATATCAAATATTTCATTATTGTAACATGTAGTGAATGGTGATACCTCAGAGACTCCATTGATATCATAAGCAGGAGGTGTTTCAAAATCCGTGTCATATTTAACCTCCTGAAGTTTTGCCATGAAAATGCAGTTTGCATCGATGTCCTCAAGGTCTTCTATATCATCCATAAGAGCTATAAAATCATTCTCTTCTGCACTCAACTGTAACCCTGTTGTTTCCTTCTGTGCCAACGGCAATGCTTTCTGCAGATAAGCTGGATCTTTCTTTTTCGGCTTGGTGGGACAGTTCCTTGCCATGTGACCGACTCCCTGAAAGTTGAAACACTTTAACAGATTACCCTGATTCACATTCTCATAATTCCCAGCAACTGGAGCAACATTCCCAATCTGATTTTCAACATTCTGACCCCTCTGATTTCCAACAACTTAGCCCATCTGATTCCCTGCATACTGACCCATCTGATTTCCTCCAAACTGCCCTGCATTCTGATTACCCATCTGGTATCTAGGAGCATATCCCTGCTAATTCCCATAACCTCCAACCATTTGTCCTTGTTGACCCACGTTGAAACTCGGCTGTGCAATCTGCCTGTTGCGAGTGTTCGATGAAATCCTTTGGTTGTTGTTAGTTGGTGAGGAATAGCGTCCTTGTAATGCCTTTGATAGTAAAGCAAATGCTTGTGTCATAGCAGCAAGAGTTTCATCATTGTCAGTAAATTCTGGTTCTTGGTATTGTGGGTATGGTTGTTATGGAGTGACTTGTTGTTGTGGGTAGAATTGTTGTTGTGGTATGACAGCAGTTTGTGGAACGTATTGTTGTTGCATGTAGTTCTGAGTGGGAGATGATGATGATGGTTGTGTAGTCACTGTTACAGGTGTTGGTTTCTGAGCAATGAGTGTAAGAGGATCATGTTGCTTAGCTAACTTCTTTTTCCTTACTTCATCTGCCTCTTTCTGGTTTTGCTTAAGGAAATCGTAGAGGTGATCATAGTTCACCTGATGAAGGTCCTTTGTTTGATTAACAATCGTAACAAATCGACCCCATTCTTCTGGTAGATTGTTGATGAACTTGATGTTTTGAACAATTTGCCTTGGTGTTAACTTGTTCCTGATAAGCTCATTCATTAAAGTGCAAAACCGGGTGTAGTAAGATTCAATGGGTTCCGCTAGGGTGGATGTGAACTTTTCCCATTTAGTTAGAAACTTGTTTTCAACATCTTATTGTCCAATTTCTGTGCCATGACAAAGCCTTCTAACTCTCTCCCACATGTCATAAGCAGTTTCACAACTGTCAACAGCAGCAAATATTTCCCGTGGTAAACCAAGTTGAATTAAATGCATTGCCAAGTCATCAGCTGCAATTTGCTTCCTATCCTCTTCTGTGTATTCATGTTCGTATTGATCACAATAGAATGGTGGTGTGGGAGGTGTTCCATTTGGATCCCCATGGTCTAGAACTTGACGAGGCTTGAATGGTCTTTCTTTGATGGATTTGAGTAGAAGTTTACCTAGTCCATCTGGTTTTGTTTTGATGTAGCGAAGCATACGGCTCGTCCATGGGAGATAAGCATCTTTTTCAAGCATCGGAGGACGGTTTTCTACACCGGCTGCATGGATGTCTTGTTGAGTTGCCATTGATGATGTTGTATGATAAAGTTGATTCAGGATCGTTGCAACGAAATAGGAGTTGTTGATGAAGGTTAAACTCAGTTGTTGTGAAGTCTTAGTCCTTTGTTGAAGATCGTTTGAGGTTATTTGTAATTTAGATAAACTATGACAATTTAGATAGATGTAGCAATTTAAATAAAGTTACTAAATTTGACAAGACTATAATTTAGACAAGATCAAAAGTTCACAAATTCGACAAAGTTATGTAAATTACAATTTAGATAAAACCACAATTTCTATAGAAATCTTAATTTAGACAAAATTTATACAAATTTTGGCAAAATTTCAATTTATATAGAAGTATGCAATTTATATAAATTTGCAATTTATATAAAGGATCTAACTAATTTATACAAATTAGTAGATATATCCCTTGTCGAAGTATTCGTCACACTTGTACAAGCGATAGAATACCGAGTTCACGTTTGATGTTGTGAAAATTAAGTGCAATGCGAATTTAGTTAAGTTTATTAAGTTGCGACAATTCTCTAACAATTGCGATAGAAAGTCCAAATTTACAATTGTGAAATAAATCTTCAATAACACTTGCAATAAGTTCCAAGGGACAATTGCGATAGAGGCTCAAAGACAATTGCGATAGAGGCCTTAGAAACAATTGCGATAAGATCCGTTATGACAATTGCGATAGAATCTTAACACTTAGAAACAATTGCGATAGAATCTTAACACCAGAATTGCGATAGAATCCGTTGACCAACAATTGCGAAAGGATTGACCTGAGGAACAATTGCGATAAAGACCACTTTGTGACAATTGCGATAGAATCTTGGGCAGAATTGCGATAAGTCCACTTTAACCAGAATTGCGATAGAACTACTTTAACCAGATTTGCGATATAGGACTTGTTCCACAATTTCTATAGAAATTATACAATTTCTATAGAATTCACAATTCCTATAAACCCTCTTTTATAGAAATTCTTACACAATAATTCCTATAAACCCTTTTCTATCTAAATTCTTATACAAGAAATTAGATATGTCGCAAGATGATGAAGCTTCCAAAACGCAACCTTTGTAACACTTTTTCTCGATCAACAAAAAAAAACCTCAAAATCTCGTACAAACTAATAAAGCTCACACCTTTTGTCGCCAATATGCTAGGAAACAACTTTTTCGACACAAAGATTAAAATTTTTAATACCAAAACTCACAAATCTCACGTAAAAACTAAAAAGCTTCAAACTTTTTTACTCAAACTTGCTAAACTTCTCGAAAAAACACTAAAAGTTATAACTTTTAACCTTACAACTCGCGTAAAAATCAAAGAACAAGCAAAAAATACACGTTTTATTAAGAAAAACGCAACTTTAAGCTTGGTTTGATAAAAAAAAAACCGAACACAACTAACTCCTAACTCGTTGTATGGCGTATTGATACCACTTGTAAAGATTAAAGATTACTACTTTATCACACAACTTAACCTATACTATACGTGACACTCATAGAACAAGAACTAGATGAGATATAGATGAGAGAATATGTGGATCGTATGTATATAAATTACCGAGTATTTATTAGCTTGCAAAGAAAGAAAGAAAACAAATACAAAGCACTTAGAGGACACACACTAACTCTCACCTATACTACTCTTTGAGGCACACATGAAATGAGGTGAGAGTGTGCTACTTATAGGCACCATGTGACGCCCTAAGTCCTTGTGGATGGGCTTTGTGTTGGAATTGGACTTTTGACATTTACGTGAGCTTATCTATTACACACTAGTTTGGTCCAACACAAAGCCGCCTTATACTATTCTTTTACATATAATCGACACACACTACAACGATACATAAAAGATAAATGACCATCACTTCAACATATAATTTAAATGCTAACATAGTTACTACGTGTTTACTCTTGTTTTTTACGTTGAATAAAATAGTTTTAAAAAATTACTTGAAAACTTTTATTTTCGATGCCATATAGTCGTGGTTCAATTCTTGAAATTCACGGTTGATTCTACTCTAAAAATTTACATTGATATTTGTAGTAAAATCAAACTCTAAACTCACATGAAGTTAGAAAACCCCATATATTAGTAAGAACGAGATTCTAAGAGGTCTTTTGTTTTTTGTAATTGCTGAAGTCTTAGTCATCTAAAACCAGTTCTGAATATTGAGAGTTGGTATGCGAAATCTGAATGCATAATTAGTAAGACTATTTGAAAAGTAACAAAATATCTAAATGCATAAACAAAAGTAAACGAACTATCCGTCAAACTCTTGACGTACAAACTGTTGAATGATGGTTGTTAAGATCTCGATTTTAATCTTAGGATTTTACAAATTTACGATATTACAAAGCAAAGACAATCTCGATTCTATGTGGGATCCTTGCGACGTAAGATCTTAATAAAATCTCGATCTTGGTTATTGGATCTTAAGATCATGATTTGATCCGGTCTTACTTTTCTCGAACACAAGCTATCTATAAATTAAGTTATGAGAAACCCCCCCTCCCCCAAACCACCACCGCCGGCCGGAAGCAGCAGAGAATGACGAAAGCTGGAAGCACGTCAGGCACAGGAGCAAGCACAACCGTAACACCACCACCTCCTTCTTTGTGTACAACTTTCCCCCTTCCCTAACAAACCAAGATCTCAGAAACCTCTTCCATCACCATGGGGATTTAGTAGATGCCTATATTGCAAAGAAAAAAGACAAATATAATAATCCTTTTGCCTTCATTCGTTTCCGAAACATCACAAACCCCACCCACTTCCTCACCACCCTCCAAAACACAAAATGTGGCAACCTAATTCTTGGAGTTTTCCAAACAAAATTTGACAGATTTGGCAACCCACAAACAACAAACACCAAAACCCCCCATCGCCAAGAACACATGCACCCCAACTACCACTCTCGAAATACCTCTAACCGACCTTTCACCTTCAACCCCATTTCCAGTCATCACACCAGAACAACCTATCGAGATACCCTAATGAAAGCCACCACCAACACCCTATCCATCACACTTCCAAATGAGGAGCCCAAAGCACCATCTTTCTGGAAAAAAACATCCATTATAGCCACAGTAAAAAAACATCAACACCTTCCAACATCTAAACATCATTCTCAAACAAGCCGATCCAAACACAAGTGTCTCTATTTTTTATGTAGGAGGCCTCTCTGTTCTACTATCTTTCAACGCATCTGTCATTGCAAAAGCCTTCCTCCTCAAAAAACAAGACTTTCTTAAAGAATGGTTCTCCTCTTTCGATAGATGGGATGGCCAGGTCCAAGACTATGGCAGGATAGTCTCTACCAAAATTTTTGGGGTCCCTTTGTTTCTACGTGGCCGTGAAACTTTCAATAAAATAGCTTCACTAGTTGGAAAGGTTGTCGAACATTCCACAGCCTCAGTTGACGACGATGATTTGTCTTTTGATAGAGTTACTTTGCTTGTCAACTCCCATCAGAAAATTGACCATAAAATCACCGTTATCTGGAAAACCAAATCTTTTGTCACTAGAATCCTCGAAGACAGTAACGAATGGTCTCCCTCATTTCTGGATTTCTCGTTCGATGAACTCGACGAAGACGATGACTCATTGGGAAACTCAAAAGATCCTTTGGGTGAGAAGGCGAACAATCAGACTTCCAATGCCAGTTCCCAAAATGTTGCATTCAGTGCTACCTCACCTAAACATTCCCATGGTCCCAATGCATGCAATGATGATATCTTTTTTGAAACCCTAAACACTGAGATACCGAACCTTGGGTTTCCAAACATTCTTGGGACCCATCCTCCAACAACCCCACCTCCCACACCACCACCCCCATCTCAAAACAACCCAACTGACCTTTCTTCCACCCCATACAACACAAAAAAAACGCCCTAGACAATTCTCGCCAACCTCTGATTCACCATGCACAAAACGTGATCTCAACTCACCACTTAATTCCTTTTCCTTCCATAACAACAATTCCCCACCTCAATGCCAAACCGCCCCTCCAAACATCCCCTATAACACCAGTCTTACAAGCAGAAGAAGAAACCCAGATCCAATACCTTTCCAGTCCCTCCTTAATGGAGATCCCATTACGAATACATCTGACCCACAACTTTCTCAAATCTCTCAGTCCGATCAAAACAACCAATTCCCACTATTCGATCAAGAAAACCAAAACTCTTCCCCCAATAACATAAACCCCCCAAACAATTCACCCCAAGCCACTAACCATCCCCCTCCTCCCATCTCCAACCAAAACCCTAACTCCATAAACCCCCCTCACCCCCATAATCAACACCGACCTGACTTCGACACTTTGAGAAAGGAAGTTGAAATTACAATGACTGTTAGCGAATGCATCGGGATTGATCTCAAAGGCCATGAAGAAAAGGTAGAAGAACAAGTTCTACTTGACCGTGCTCAAAACTCTTTCCAATGAATTTCATATCAATAAATATCCGTGGCATCAAAGGCAAAGGCAAGACAAGCTGGACCCAACAATTAATAAAGAATCACCGTGTCAACTTCATTGGCATCCAAGAAACCCACACACTCGACCATCACAGCCTCAACCCACGAAGCCTATGGGGTAACAGTAACTTCGAGTATGACTTTGTGCCCTCCACGGGCAGCGAAGGACGCTCTGGAGGCATAGCAAGTATATGGGACCCATCTTTCTTCACCCTCACCAATTCCATCAAAACAACACACTACCTCATTACTTCAGGGAACATCAACGGAGTCTCAACACCATGCAATGTTTTGAATATCTATGCTCCACATGATCAGAACATCAAGCAAAGCATCTGGGATGAAATCACTACACATATTACCAACATCCAAGGTCTATGGATCCTTCTTGGTGACTTCAACGAAGTTCGTTTCCCCCATGAGAGGGAGAACTCTGTCTTTAACGACAACTCTGCTCAAGCCTTTAATGACTTCATCCATCGTTGTGGTCTTGTTGAATACACAATGCATGGACACCGATACACCTATGTAGCAGACAACGGCAAGAAAAAGAGCAAAATTGACAGGATTCTTGTATCCCCGTCTTTCTTAAACATGTGGCCAACAGCCTCTTTCACATCCCTCCCAAGATCCCTATCAGACCACAGGCCTCTACTTCTAGCTACATCATCCCTGGATTTTGGCCCCCCACCTTTCCGTTTTTTCAATTCTTGGCTGTCCAAACCAGGAATCAACGAAGTGATCACCAACACCCTCAACTCAGGCATCTTTCATGGTCGCCCCGATCAAATCCTTACAACAAAACTCAGAAACTTGAAAAGAACATTGAAAGAACGGAATCGATCCCAAGCAGCCCAAGAAAACAATCAAAAAACAACCATTGTCAATCAAATGTCCTCACTCGATAGTATCACTGATCACCGAGATCTCACGGATGATGAGCTTACCCTTTGGTTGGAAACGAAAGAGAAACTTCAAGACTTAGAGCACACCATTGCTCTTGATCTTCACCAAAAATCAAGAAACAAGTGGATCAAATGTGGAGATGAGAACAATGCCTACTTCCACAGTTTCATCAACTGCAGAATCTCCAAAAACCGAATCCAGAGACTTGAAATTAATGGAAACTGGTATGTCGACCCCCCAACTATTCGTGATTCTGCCTTAGATTTTTTTAGAGAAAAGTTCAAAGAACCCATTAAAGATATGCCCATGATGGTCTGCCAAGGCCTTAAATCCCTAGCCCAACCCGACATTACCCTACTCATTGCCCCATTCACTCTCTTTGAGATCACCCAAGCAGTCTGGGACTGTGGTAGTGACAAGGCCCCAGGCCCAGACGGATTCAACTTTGGGTTCATCAAAAGGTGCTGGAATGATCTTAAATTCGATTTTTTCAACATTCTGTTAGATTTTTACTCCACTGGTACCATCAGCCACGGATGCAGCTCTTCTTATATCACCCTCATCCCAAAAAACACCTCACCAAAGTCACTTAATGATTACCGCCCCATAACCCTAATTGGATGCATCAAAAAAGTAATTTCAAAAACCCTAGCAAACCGATTGAAACAAGTCATCTCAAAAATATCTCCCCTACCCAATCAGCCTTCCTTGCCGAAAGAAACATTCTTGATGGTCCCTTGATGCTTAATGAAATCATCACTTGGCTCAAAAAATGCAAACGTGAGGCCTTTTGCCTAAAAATTGATTTTGAGAAGGCTTTTGATACTGTCATTTGGGATTTTCTCCTGTCCATTATGAAGCAAATGGAATTCCCAAACAAATGGATCTTATGGATCAAAGGAATCCTACTCTCAACACGATCAGCAGTTCTAGTCAATGGATGTCCCACATCGGAATTTAACCGTGAACGTGGCATGCCCCAAGGTGACCCCCTTTCCCCGTTTCTATTTATTATCGTCATGGAAGCCTTTTCTAATGTGATCCATCGAGCAGCGAACCTGGGCCTAATCGCTGGGATCCAACTCCCCAATCACGGCCCATCTATCTCCCATTTCCTGTACGCAGATGATGCAATTGTTATTGGGACATGGTCAGCCACCTACATCTCAAATATATCCAGAATTCTGAGGGCTTTCTACATTGCCTCTGGCCTTAAAGTCAATCTACACAAATCCAACTTCTTTGGTTTAAACCTTGATCCCGACACTATTGCCTTTTCCACCAGAACACTTAACTGCAACAGTGAGCAACTTCCCATGACCTACCTTGTACTGATCGTGGGGGCCAACATGAACCTGAAAAAAAACTGGTCCCCTGTGATTCAAATTTTTGAGAAACGACTCTCACAATGGAAGGCATCTACCCTATCACTTGGTGGTCGTATCACGATTATACGCTCTGTGCTTGACAGTCTCCCAGCCTACTACTTCTCGCTGTATAAGGCCCCGGTATGTGTTTTATCAAAATTAGAATCAATTCGTAGGTCCTTTTTTTGGGGTGGCTCGATTTCGCATAAGAAAATCCCATGGGTTGCATGGGAAAATGTCACTGCCCCCATCGAGTCGGGTGGGTTAGGGTTGGGTTGTCTTCATGAAAAAAACCTTTCTCTACTTTCCAAATGGTGGTGGCGCTCTCGCAATACCCCAAACTGTTTATGGAGTCGCGTCATCTCGGCAATTCATCTTTCAAAAGGAATTGCTCTATCATCCCTCTCAAATCTGATCTAGGTGGGGTTTGGAAAGCAATTGCCAAACTAAACTCCCACCTTGACCCCTTTGATCTTCGCTTGGAGAATTTACTTGCAGGTGTTGTTGGAAATGGAAACTCAATTCGCTTTTGGATGGACAAATGGATCGGTGATGAACCACTCTTTCGAACCTACCCGGATTTGTTCAAACTAGAAAAGAACAAAGGCTGCTGTATAAGTGAAAGGTGTACCGGTGAAGGGCGTTTCTCTCAATGGGAATGGTCATGGGCAAGGTCTCCATCCTCCCTAATCGAACTGCACCAACTCCAAGATATGCTATCCCAGATTTCAAGACTTAACCTTACAAATTCAGAAGATACTTGGTCCTGGAAGCACGACCCCTCAGGTAGTTTTACGGTTAAATCAATGCGAACTATGCTCCAGAACTCAACCCTTGGGCCACACAACTGGGCCTTTCCCTGGAATTGCATAGCACCCCTCAAAGTGAACATCATGGCCTGACGTCTACAGCTAAACCGACTCGCAACAAAGGACTGCCTACTTCAGCGCAACATCCCTATTGCCTCTTCCACATGCTCCCTCTGCAATAACCAAGATGAATCTGCACTTCACCTGTTTCTACACTGTCCATTCGCGGATTCCTTATGGTGCTTCATTCTCACATGGTGCAAACTATCCATTGGAAAACCCTCAAACCTTAGAGAGCTGTTCGACTTGCATAAAGACCCACAATTCACCACCGAGAAAGGAAAATTAATCAACCTCATCATCCTCGCTTACTGCTGGATTATTTGGAATATTAGGAATGACCTCACCTTCTCCAACAAGCCTCCATCTCTCAGATACGCAGTTAGAGAACTCAAAACGCTCACCTTCCAATGGATATCAAACAGATCCCCTAAGCTTGGCATCGGCTGGTCACGTTGGAGCTGTTTTAATTTTTAACTTGTTTTGTTTCTGTTGTAATTTCCATTCTGAACTATTTGTTTTTTTCTCTTGTCTCTAGCTTCTCGCTAGCCCCCCTTTTTTCTATCTATAAAAAATTTGATCGTTCAAAAAAAAAAAAAAAAAAAAAAAAAAAAAAAAAACTTTAAAAAAACATTAAGTTCATCTTTTTCTGTTTGATACATAATAATTTGTAGATTTGCGTAATTTTACAACTCATATTAAAAAAATGACATAATAGTAAGATAGGAAGATATTAGTATGATCTTACAATATCGATCTTGCAAAAATAAAAACAGTTTTATGTAAGATTTCGATGTTGAAAATCTTGATTCACTTTATTTACATCCTTGTAATTGATTCACTTTATTTACATCCTTGTAATTGATTTTTAAATAACTATTAGAGTAGTCGTGTTGGGTTTGACCCAAATTATATACCCTACAACATTTTGAGAACACATAAAGCACACGAGTCTATCGATTTATTAGTTAATAACTATATGACAACTTCGCAACATGTATGTAAGAATATCTTGTTAACAAATGTTTTATTTATTATTATTATTAGGTGAATTCCCTTTTTAAACAAACAAGTGAATGCACACCTTTTTGTTTAGAATTTAGATTAATAAAATGGAAAAGTTTAATACATCATCAAGGTGAAAAAGTAAGCGTAAATGTTTGAAAAAAGACACTAGCGAGTGATGACAAGAGGAGGTAGGCTCAATCAATAAGAGGATTTAAGATATATTTTCGATCTGACCAAACAAGTGGATTTTCAAAGGACACAAGAGTTTCTGAAATTTTTGAATCAAAATCTCTTGTTGAACTTTTATCTGACCAAATCAGATAAATGGGCCTAATAATAAGATCTAATTTACAAAAACAAAAGAGGCTTAAGTAAGATCGCATTGAGAGAAATATAATCGAATCAAATCGAGATCTTAAAATCTTATAGCAAGATCGAGATTGTAACTAAGGTCACACGCCTACAAAAATCCTATCAAACCGACAAATTTTGATCAAGTATAAGATAAACCATGTAGGAAACGATCTTATCATTTAAAAGTTTAATTAATAATGACTTATTAATCACCTCTAATTACTAACTGGGCCAGCTAAAAAGTGTATAACCCAATGGGCTGTCCACACCTTGTTACCAACTTAACGGTAGTGGCAAATCGTCATGTGTGTGCTCAACATACACCAACTTCATAAAAATAAAAAATTAAAAACATATAAAATTGAACTAAAAGTCCACACGGATTAAACAGCCTCATGAACTTGATATTATCATTATAATAATCCCCAGATGGGAATATAGTGCAACCAAAAATGCATCATGCATAAATTACAACTGAAAGTGCATGTTGCACGCCACAACACATAATTATCATCAAGTAAATACATCAAAAAGAAAAGCAGAGGAGATGTTTCCTCTATGGTCTGAAGAAGTCGGAAGCTTTCTAGTTTTGTGACACATTTAGGCATCAACGGTCCATAGAGGCTGGCTTACATTAGGCACAAAATCCATAGATTTTTTATCTTCACTAAGATTGCAAATAATTCTGTGAGTAGAATATATTGGGTTATGATAGTTAAAACCACCACCCTTGGTCTCTTCCCTGTCCATATGCACCAGTCCAGTAAGCTCATAAAAGTCTTGAGGATCAGAGGAACCATCTACAGAGTTATTTAAAATCATTAATCAAAAATTGAAACCTCAATATATAATTACTACTATATAAGTCATTTGATATGGACACCTAGTGTGACATACGACGCCTTAAGGGTTCAATTATGACAACAAGATCTATTGTACATGTTTAGCAAGTGGAATTTCAATTTCAAGTTACATCAAAGGGGAAACAAAGAGAGCCAAATCCTAACGTTCAAACAGCAAGAAATAAATGGAAGACTAACCTTGCACAGTTTCATACTCGACTTCGAGTTCGCGGGGTTTGACCCATGGCCTGTTCCCTGCATGAAAGATAAGGCATCAAGGAACAGGACTCCAAAGGAAATTTGCAATTTATGCAGCTTGCTTAATCTAATAAAGTGCTATCTAGTTTATTGGGCTAGCTAGAGGTGACAAGCACTTTATATTAGAATAGAAATATGACTTATTTTATTGATTAGTAAAATTAAAATGGCTGTAAGCATCAGGCAAAAATGACCCCCTCGGCCCGTTGGAGATGAGATATGTAACCCAAATCAACCCGTTTTCATACAAATGGGTCAAAATTTATCACCTCTAACTGTTTCGACATTATAAGAGGAAAAACTAGTTCGTAAATTATAAAGTGTAAATTGCAAGTTTGTAACAAGCACAATTCATAGAGAGTATGTCAATGGGTCCTAATAAGAAAGTGATAACCAAATCAGGACATGTGATACTCCATATATTCACATACACTTTGGTTCACGATCCGTCAGTTTAAAATTCATCAGAGTCATTGCACCGTCGTCAGTATCACATTGGACTTTGGTCTCATACACTCCAGGTATCCCTTGTTCAATGGCCTCCATGGTCATGTAGAAGATATACGTCTCGGGTAATTTATAGAATTTGCACTCCATGAATTCAGCCCCGCTAACCTGGTTGGCTTCGTCTTTGTTAACATACTAACAACATAGAATTAACTTATGTAAGCAAAACAGTTAGCAATGGAGACAGTCTCAAAACTTGAAAGCAGGTGGAAGGAACGTAACCATACCATTTGACAATATCTGTTAAAGGTGTAAACTGCAAATCTTCCAAGTAAGTCAACAACCTTATGATCCTTATCAACCATATTTAAAAGTTTGTCAATTGGATAAGACAAGTGGTCTCTTGCTTCCTGTCACACGCATGAAATATGTGATGAAATATTTATGCGCCAGAATCGTGGATGTAGGTTTATATAGATGAGAAGAGAAAAAGAGGGACGAATAACTAATACATACAGCTGTATCTTTCATTCTAAACTCATTCCAGACGTCCTTCGCATAACCGTTGTTCAACGGATAACTGCCGTGGTAATTAGGGGAGCTCCCTGAATAAGAAACACATATCGACATTCTCTTATATAAGAAACTTGCTCTTTGTTTTCCTCATAATACACAAAGAATTGTATAGACTTAGCTTATTAATGATCAGAGTGCAATAATAATAATAAAAAAAAACCTTATGTAGCGTTGTAATAATTTTTTTTCTAACACAAGTAGTAACATTAAGAAGGAATGGGAATGCGTACAGCTTATCTTGATCTCCTTTTTCTTCTTCTTCTTCTCCTCCTCCTCCTTGTTCTTCTCCTCCTCCTGCGTCTTGGGTTTGGGTGGTGGAGGAGGCTTGGGAACATGGGCCATGAAGGAGGTTTCGGGGTCGCTGCAAGAAAAGAGTATGAGTACGAGAACAAAATGAGATAAGAAACTTATGAGAGTATATTATTAATTATCTTCAACTGTTTACAATTAAGCTAAACAAAAATATAAAGGCTGCAGCTAGAGAACATACTATATCCAGTCATCTGGCAACTCATCAGTATCACATCTGTATAACGCACCATGAATGTGAATCTTAAGCTCATAATCTTCCAATTCTTTTTTGGCAGACCTGTTGTCGGGGTTCCGCTTTAGAAACTCCCTAGCTTTAGCTGCATTCTGAATCAGATCATACAGGTCCTTTGGAATTTCAGATGGAGCTGTCATGCACAACAATAACAATAATTAAGAAAGACGGCAATAATAGTTAATGAAGTTGTTGTTGGGATCAATGGCGGCTAATTAAGAGAAAAGAAATTCATGCATACTTGTGCTTATAGTTGATACTTCTAGTTCTTTTTGAGGAGGTGCAACCTTGACCTGGAAATCAAAAAATAACAATAATATTGATCAACAACAACAACGGGGCAATTTCATATCCCCCCGGCCTCCTCAAAATCAAAAAATAAGAATTACTGGTCGGGATGATGTATTGGTGACACTTTTCGTCCTGCTTCTCCTCCTAGTTGATACTTTTAGCTTTTTAGGAGGTGCAACCTCGACCTAAAGCAATGAGCACCATTAGAATATTCCTATACTGAATAGTACGAGTAATGATGTTTAATCCAAACACACATGCATGCACAAATAAGCAAATCCAAACAGCCATAAGTATAAAGAATTACTACTAATGTTCTTACTGATGATGATAAAGATGTATTATTGAGGACGCTTCTCCTAGTTGAAACCATGGCCAAACCCTAACTGGTTTGTTTTTGGTCGATTTATTAGTACGTACGTACGCCAGAGGATGTTAGTTTTTGGACAAAAAGTTGAACAAAATCGTGAGACTAGAACGTGAGTGGGTGATTTCTTTAACATGGGCTTGGGCTTTTAAGTTAACTTAGTATATGCCAGTATAACTAACCCAATGGGCTGTCCAAACCTTTTTTACCGACTTAACGGTAGTGGCAAATAGTCATGTACTCATGTGTGTGCTCAACATATATCACCAACTTTTTATAAAAAAAAAACATACTAGTATAAAATTGAACTAAAAGTCCACACGTGTAGACGAAATCCACACGTATTAAACAGCCTCATGAACTTCGTGGAAACAACTCTGCCTTTCAAACCCACTCACGTTCTAGTCTCACGCTCCTTGATTAGCCGTTGATCATGCTAACTGGATTGTTTTCAACTGTGCGTGATATGCACGCGCCAAGGAAGTGAGTATTAAAGTGACACAGTGTGTGTTTGTGTTTGTGTTTGTCGGAACGTGGATCCGTTATTTTGGAAGATGGCATACGCTCTCTCTTGTGTTTAGTTTTTGAGTCAATGTCCCCCATACCATTTGACCACTCTTTTTGGTTTCTCTTTCAAATTATTTATTATTATTTTTTTTTATAAAGTGAACTTCATTAAACAAAGCCTAAGCGGACATCTTCAAGATTGAGAAAAATGGCCCAAACAAGAGATACATCAAAGAGAAAGACGATTACACCAACCCTTTCAATCTACCGTACCCTCCTTATACCTACTCCTATACCAAAGATACCCCAAAGATTTTACATCCGAAACTATTTGAACTACATTCGTATCACTATTAGAAAAAACCTTCTCATTCCTAGCTTTCCAAATTCGCCAACACGTCAAAATAAAAATACCATATAGAATCTCTTTCTTGGTCTTCGATCCACCCATGTAGTTTATTAGCTGAAGCACATCTTTAGTCGAGAACAAAAAAATCGGGGAAACCTTACACCAAGTAGATATACTATTCCATACTCCACTCGCCAACCTACAAGCCGAAAATAAATGATCTGTGGTTTCCTCCGCTTCCCTACATAAAAGACACAAGCTCTCTCCCACACAAATGTTCCTCCGACTAAGAGCACTCTGTGTCGGAATCCTATCCAGACTCGCCCTCCACATAAAGATATTACATTTATTCGGAATCCACTTACACCATTTAAACACTATATTACCATCCGTCAACACGTCACCTTTTAACCAATTCCTTGTCTCCTTAACCGAATATTTAGTATTCGAACCTTTATTCCACGCCCAACCATCCTCTTTCCCATCAAGACGAACAGCCGCAACAAGACTATGACAAGCAACGAGATCTTCAACTTCAATATTCGATGTAGGATACGTCTTCCACTCCCAATTAATGACACTATCCTGATTATCTGTACCAATTCTATCCGCCACTGTACACCATTTGTTTTTCTCAAGCCGAAATAAAGAAGGATACAAAAGTTTTAATGGTTCACTTGTTATCCAAGGATCAATCCAAAACTTTACCTTCGTTCCTTTACCCACCATACCCCGAATCATATCAACAAAATTAACGCCTTGTATCTTCAGCTGGTAACCAAAAGACACCAACTTACTCCATGTACCAGAGAAACGTTTATTACAAGGGAACGCTTCCCATCTTCTAGCCGAACCGTGAACCGCGTCTATAACCTTCCTCCAAAGAGCACCACTTTCTGTACGATACCTCCATAACCATTTTAATATTAACGCGTTGTTATTCTCCTCTAGCTTGCTAAGGCCCAAACCACCACTTTTTTTCGATTTCGTCACCTTGTCCCAAGCAACCCAATGAACTTTGTTCGCGTCCTCATTTCCACCCCAAAGGAACCGTTTAATAATAGACTCTAGTTTATTCAATACGGCAACAGGAGCTTTATATAAAGAAAAATAATATGTAGGAAGACTTTCTAGCACCGATTTAATGAGGACAGTCCTTCCCCCCATAGATAGAGTGCTAGCCTTCCATCTCGACAGCCGTTTATTGAATACCTCCACCACCGGATCCCAATTAACTATGCGACTCATATTAGCACCCACTTGGATCCCCAAATATTTAAATGGAGTCACACCCGGACTACATCCCAACCCACTCGCCTTTAAGGTCACTTCCTCCATGCTCTTACCCACCCCGAATAAGCTCGATTTGTGTAAATTTATCCGAAGACCATAACACAAGTGAAAAATCCGCAATATCCTCTTCAAGGCCTTGAAATTAAATTGAGACCACTCGCCCATAACCATCGCGTCATCCGCATAGAGAAGGTGAGAGATAATCGGCCCACCATTTGGAAGACGCACACCATGAAAATACCCACTATCACATGCCTTACGAATTATACATGAAAACGCCTCCATCACAATTATAAACAAAAAGGGAGATATCGGATCCCCTTGTCGAATACCTTTCCTACAAATAAACGTGAACGTAGGAGATCCATTGACAAGGATCGACGAACGAGCCGATGATAAAACCCCATGAATCCACCTACACCACTCTTCGGGAAACTTCATTTGACGCATAACAGATAACAGAAACTCCCAATGGACATTATCATAAGCTTTCTCGAAATCTATTTTGAACAAAAATAATTCTTTTCCCGTCCTTCTCGCCCAAGATATAATTTCACTAATAATTAAAGGGCCATCAAGAATATATCTCCCCGTTAGGAAAGCCGATTGCGTTTCATGAGTAATTTTATCCATAACCTTTTTAAGTCTATTAGCTAGAACCTTTGAGATAACCTTGCTAATTACCCCAATTAGATTAATTGGCCTATATTCACCAAGCTCAACCGGGTCATTGACTTGACCAAAGTAATAAATGACGAACCCACTCCCCGATTAATGACTCCAGTTTCTGAAAAGTATTGAAGGATCCTTACAAAGTCATCTGATAGAATCGACCAAAATCTCTTCACAAACCTAAAGTTGAACCCATCCGGCCCCGGGGCTTTATCACCATCACACTCGAAAACCGCTTCTTTTATCTCTTTTTCTGAAAACGGCCTAATCAATTCCTCCGAGTCAGTTGCATTTAGCTGTTTCAGACCATAACACTCCAAAGCCGGACGGTTATACAAATCTTCAACGAATCTCTTTTTAAAAAATCCTAACACCTCTTTTTTAACCTCAGACAGTTTAAAAATCCACTTCCCATTGACCATCAAGCCCGGTATACTATTAGAAACTCGACGTTTATTTACCATACCATGAAAGAATCTCGTATTCTCATCACCTTCTTTTGCCCAACGAACCCGCGCTTTTTGTCTAAGGTCTTTGGCTTTTATTTACCATACCATGAAAGAATCTCGTATTCTCATCACCCTCTTTCAAATTATTCAATCATAAAAAAGCCTCTATTATACAAACCCCGTACTTAGGGGGAGGGAGTGGTTTCACCTATCCCTCCCTTCACCAATTTTCCACATTATCAATAACCAATAAAAACCTTCCAACTCACACTTCACCAATTCACTCCAATTTTCACCAATTTGGTGACATTGGTTTCACCTAATCACCTAATTGCCACATCACCTTTTCTTTTCTATTTATTTTTAATACATAAATTCCCACAAAAACTATATACAATTAAAAACATAACATTTTATTAATAAAAAAAAAAAAAAAAAAAAACATTACATAATACTTAAAAATAAACAAAACACTACATAATATTTAAAAAACCAAAACAAAACACTACACAAATACTCGTCATACTCGTCAGGGGGATTGCCGGTTGCAAGTTGCCTAAAGGCCGAAACACATTTTTGTATGGCCGTGAAACTTTTTTTCCCTCGCGCATCATAACCTTCTTGAAAATACGGGTATCTCTCTTCAATGTCGGATACTATTTTTAAGAACATTCTTTTATTCATTCGAAATTTTTTTCGAAAATAAGCCTCGTCATACTTTGGTTGCTCAACGAACCAATCATTAAGAAGAGTTTCAAGACCAACGTGCCGACGACGATTTACATATCTACGGGGCCGAAAAGTAGAGCTCGCCGTGTCTTGAAGATGTTCAACGGCGGATACCATAAATTGAAGCGAGGTACCATGAGTTTCGTCGGACGAAGTCGGGTAAACGTATTCGGATTCGGAGCAATCGGAAGACATTTTTTGTTAAAAGGGTGTTAGACTTTTTGTGATTTTTAGTAAAAAAAGGGTGTTATTTGAAGATATGTATGTAGTTGAAAGGTAGAAAGAAAGGTATAAAATGTGTGTGAATATATAGGTAAATTAAATAGTTAAAAAAAATGATTTTTTTTTTTTTTTTTTTTTTTTTTAAAGCTGGCCAACGGCTATATTTTAAAAAATATTACCGTTGTCACCCATTGTCTCCATCTCTCTCTACTCGGCAAAAAGCTACCGCTCCACCACTTTACCGACGATCACCGACCCATTCGCGGCGGTGTTACCGCCTCACCGCTCCCTTCACCGAACCCCACACCGACCCACTCCCTCCCCCCTTACAAAGCCTACTAACCCCCCTTGTGTTGGTACTTTTTGTCTTACTATGTTTTGTACCTTTTTTTTTTCTTTCTTTCTCTTCTACTAATAAAGGCTTGGTCTCAAAAAACACATAAGCAGCAAAAATGTAACAAGTTTTTACGTTTAGTTTTTTTTGTCAAAGTTCTTTTACTCCAAAAATGTAACAAGTTTTTTTTTTAACTTTTTTTTTTTTTTTTTTCCCCTCATTTTTTTTTTTTTTTTTTTTTTTTTTTTCCTCATTTTTTGTGTCCAAAAAGAAGATAATAGAGTTTTTATGTAAAAAAATGTAAGTTTTTTTTTTTTTTTTTTTTTTTTTTTTTTTTTTTTTTTTTTTTTTTTTTTTTTTTTTGTGTCCAACAAGTTAAAAACATTTGTGTAAAAAAATGTAAGTTTTTTTTTTCAAAGTAAAAGTTTTTATACTGTCCAGTCCTTTTGTCTTCTTTTTTTTTAGCATCTATCAGTCCAAGTCCAGTCGTTTGTTTTTTAAGTCACGGGAAGGTTTCATGTTTTGAATGTCCTTTTGATTCTTTTATTTTTGGATTATAAACACAAGCAGCAAACAAACCAAAAAACAAGCAGCAAAACAAAAACATAAGCCGCAAAGAAAAACACAAGCAGCAGCAGCAAACAAAGCACATAAGCAGCAAAAATAAAACACAAGCAAAGAAGCCGCAAACAAACCATCAAGAACATTACCAGAAGCCACAAGCAAAGAAGCAGCAAACAAAAACATAAGCCGCAAAGAAAAACACAAGCAGCAGCAAACAAAGCACATAAGCAGCAAAAAAAAACACAAGCAAAGAAGACGCAAACAAACCATCAAGAATATTACCAGAAGCCACAAGCAAAGAAGCAGCAAACAAAAACATAAGCAGCAAAGAAAATCACAAGCACTTGAATTAATGATGAATACATCACCGTTTAACACGAATGAGGTATAATTTTAATAGACTCAGATTATTATTGTTTTATCATTTTGGCTGCAAATTTAAAGGTTGCAAAGTGGAAAAAACTCACTTTACCGTCCATTCGGTTATGCCACGCCAATCAAAAACAAGTTTTTTTTTTTTTTTTTTTTTTTTTTTTTTTTTTTTTTTTTTTTTTTTTTTTATCATCATTGCCGTTTAAGAAACCATTTTACAATTGCATTCACAATTGAAACACAAAGCACATAAGCAGCAAACAAAACATCATAATTGGTTATCTAAAACAAACCATCACAAGAACATCACCAGAAACCATCACAAGAACATCACCAGAAACCATCACAAGAACCAGAAACCATCACAAGAACATCACCAGAAGCCACAAGCAAAGAAGCAGCAAACAAAAACATAAGCAGCAACACAAAAACACAAGCAGCTGCATTAACACATATTAGGCTTAGATTATTATCGTTTTATCATTTTGGCTGCAAATTTGAAGGTTGCAAAGTGGAAAAAACTCACTTTACCCTCCATTCCGTTATGTCACGCCAATCAAAAAACAAGTTTTTTTTTTTTATCATCATTGCTTATCTAAACCATCAGGTCACAAAATAATCTAAACCATCACAAGAATCCAGCTAACGAAGCTACAAAATAAAGGCAGTTAAACCATCACAAGAATCCAAACCATACAAAATAAGCAGGTCACAAAATAATCTAAACCATACAAAATAAAGGATCTAAAAACCCTTTTCGATCTAAAAAGATCTAAAATAAAGCCCACAAATATTTCAACAATCTTTAGTATTCACAGATTTTCAAGGAAAGCAGCTAACCCATCACATAAGCAGCTAACCCATCACAAGATCCAACCGTGAGTTTTAAAAACCCTTTTCGATCTAAAAAGATCTAAAAACCACATCAACCCTTTTAGATCTAATAAGATCTAAAAACCACCATCATCCCTTTTAGATCTAAAAAGATCTAAAAAAAGATCTAAAAACCACCACCATCATCCCTTTTAGATCTAAAAAATTATCCAAAGCATCACTGACAGAGATTTAGCGTTGGTTGGGGCATGCAGAGAAGAATTCCCGAACGCAAACAAACTACTCTGTCAGTGGCACATTAACCAAAATGTGCTTCAGTATTGCAGAAATAGATGCAATTCGCTAAAGGAGTATGAGTCCATTAAAGGAACATGGGATTGGATGGTTAAAGCTACGACACGCGACATATTCATGCATTATTATCAACACCTACAACAGTTGTTGGTCGAACATGCAGGTACTTAATTATTAATTCATTGTTATTATTATTTAATAAATAAGTACCCGAACGACTTTTTATTAATTCATTGTTTTTTTAGATATAACTTCGTATCTGAATAACTGGCTGGAAAATTACTCTGACATGTTTATCGCGTTTATTACCGATCAATATTGCGCCTTCGGCCAGTCAACAACATGCATAGTTGAGGGTCAACACTCGTTGTTGAAATTATACTTGGGCAGCACACAGTCAAACTTAGACACCTTGTTGAGTTCGATCGATAAGATTCTCGTTTCGCAAGAAAATCGTGAGTTTTACATAGGTATGTGGTGGCAAATGGACTATGACAATCTTCGGAGCACAGTAAACTGGTTATATGATCGACCTTGTCCGGGAGACTACTGGATGCTTATGCCAAACATGGGGTTGGTTATTGCCACAGTGACTAACCGGCCTGTTGTATTTATATCCGAGCGACAAAGTCATATATGTTTTCCGCTTTTTTCCGGTCCAGATTTATCACAAGGAACTGGCCCCCTTGTGATTGCCCATGTGGGGAGTGGGGATTGTGGTCACTACATTCATCTTACGCTAGACGAAAACTCACCATTTCCGACTATTCACCCACAATGGAGGGGGTACAGAGTTGCCGCTGCATCCGGATGGGAAACTTTATATCACGATCAACTACACATGTATAATGAGATTAGACAAACACAAACATAGTACATGATTACTGATTTATGTTGTAAATAATTATACAGACAAAACATTGTAAATGATTACTGATTTATGTTGTAAATAATTATACCGACAAAACATTGTGAATGATTACTGATTTATGTTGTAAATAACTGTTTGTATTATTCAAATTAACAATACATTATTGATTTATGTTGTAAATAACTGTTTGTGTTATTTGAATTAATTCTTTGGCCAGGTGGAACAAAATAATCCTTTCTTGTGTCGCTGTCGGAGAGGATTGATTATATTGAGGACATCCCGTACAGACACTAGTTATGGTGAACAGTATTATGCATGTCCTTTTTCAGTGGTAAGTAATCATACGTTTGCTTAGTTATGTAAATTATTTGTTTGTTAATAATACATTTCTTATTATTTTCTTAACATGTAACAGCCAGGAACAGATGACTTTGGGTGTGAGTACTTTATGTGGTAGGATGAGTTTTAAAAAAAGTACTTTAGTCAAGCCTCTTCTTCAACGCAGTGCTCAAACTGCGTAGCTAAAGATAAGAAAATTGACAAGCAAGCTAATAAGATTGGCCAGCTTGAAACAAGAAACAAGATGTTAGCGTCTCAAAACAAGATGTTGATGACAAGAATAAGGACGCTCGAGGCATCACTGGAATTGGCAAGGAATCCTAAGGATCACGCATGTCAGTCGGGTGCAATGCTCCATGAGCTTTTAGATGACATAAATAATCTTCACATGTAGTAGGTGTTGTTGTTTTTAAATAATTTGTTAATGTTCTTGTTTAATTGAATAATAACAGTTGTTTTTGTAGTTGTTTAATGTGTTAACGTTAACGTGTTATTATTTAATGTGTTAATTAAATAGAAACACGTCAGACGAATACATTGTAGTTGTTTACTGTGTTAACATTAACGTGTTATTGTTTAATGTGTTAACGTTAACGTATACAAAAAAACATTACACATAATAAACATTAACATTACACAAAATAATTATTACACAAAAAAACATTACACATAATAAACATTACACAAAATAAAAATTACAAAAAAAAAAAAAAAAAAAAAAAAAAAAAAAAAAAAAAAAAAAAAAAACAACCAAAAGGTACAAAGTACAAAAGGACACCTCCACTAGGGGGGGTGCCCTTTATTGTTTTAGGGGGGGTTAGAATAAGCTACACCCATAAAAAAGAGTGGTGATATCCTGACACCCCCATAGGGGGTGTTTGCAATGATTGGATGCATCAGATGGTTGTACTGTCTGCTTTATGGTTTGTATATTTTGACTAATATAAGTATGTCCTACTTTTTAGGGGGTGTTAGGATAGTATGACCCCATAAAAAATTGCTTATACTTCGAGATATTTAATGGCGTTTTGGTTCCCGCACCACTTTTCTAAGAACCAAACACCACTGTATCACTTTGACTTTTACTACATCGGTTATTGTGACTTTTTTTTTTTATATTTCCTTATTTACACCGGCAAATACTAGAGTAACAAGAAAAGTAAATTATTTATGACCAGCAGTTGGTTTAACAGATACAACCCAAACACAATTTGAGAAAAAAAAAACACATCTTGCCAAATCTAATAAAAAAAAAGATCTAAATCCAAACTTACACATACTAAAAACAAACCCACAACACACTCCGATCGGTTGTTCAGCGGCGGCGCACAGCTAGACGCATGTGTATCAGCCATCTTTCTCCCTCTCAACTTCTTTCTCTCAATTAAAATGACTTCTCTCTCTAAAAAAGGTAGCGTCAGGGTCGACAAGATGGTGGTGTTATCACAACCCGCAAAAATGTCAGGTCAATACTATTCACCAAACTCGAATTTACTTCCTTAACATTTATTTGAAAACAATTTATGTAAGACTTTTTACTTGAACCGACGTGAAAGCCTAGAATAAATTCTAAGTACACTAAGACTTAAGTTAAATTTAGTCCACAACGCTCCAGTATCTTGCTCCTGCTCTATTTCACAATTTTAAACCATAAAACAAATTTCTATTCTTTAGTTACTTACGGTTTTAAATTCAACAAACGTTAATTGTTATTTAATATTTAACACCCGACATACCCGATTTTCTCAACGATTATTTTATCGTATTTTTATTCTTCCAAAATTATTACAAAAGTTCCGAAAATATTTCCTGACACCCAAGGTAATTTCTTTACAACTTACGTTTAATTACGTATAATTTTCGTTAATCACCGAAACAACAACCAATACATATTTTTAACACCCAATACATTCAATAAATACATTTTTGTACCCAAAATAACTTTCCTACTCTCTTTTTACCCTATGCCCCCCCCCCCTTTGACTTGTACACAATTAGTAAGACAAGCTAAACATAATGATTAAATTAAGCAACAAAGTAAGTTAACTTTTTTTTTCACTTTGTGGCTAAGCCACCAAAATGTCTCCTTGCCCCCCCCTAGCCCTCCTAACCGGCCACCCTCCCCTCCCTTGACCAAATGAAGAAATTTGACCTTACTATTTAACCTTTGAATTAGTTCAAGTATAAATAGATGCAACTATAATCATTTTTCACTTCTAACTAAGTTAAAAAAAAAGAAAAAAAAAAAAAAGATATCATCCTACCCTTTTACTACATAAATTCGACACACTCATTGGGAGCAAGAAGAGAAAGGCTTGTTGTGACTAAGATCAAGAATATTAGGGCTTATTAACAAGGGTTTTAGAGCACAAGTCTTGTGGTTAAGCTAGTGATCTACAACACTCATTTCACAAATCATCTTTGTAAGTAAACTTACTAATACTTCATGGTTTTTACATTTTATGTGCTTGTCAAGTTTCATTACTCATTATCACTTGGAACATGTTAATAACAAGTTACTTTTATAATGATCCTTTAACAAAGGTTATGTTTTTAACAATATTTGGTCACAAGGAAACTAACTAGAAAAACTATCCATAAAAATGGTGGTAATAAACCTTATAAATGTGAATACTAGTAAACTTGTGTAGTTAGACATGCTTGATGATTAATACATGGACTTTGGATGTTGCTAGGTTTATGTTTAGACCACTATTGTTATGTTGGAAATTTGATGGAGGATCTAGGATGAGATTTGGAAATTGTGGTTAAGTGAATATAATTACTAGAAGGTTAGAAAATAATTTTGATACTTATAATAAGCAATATGTCCACTTTTACAAGAACTGGAAAAATCAGTAGCTTAGGGACATTAATAGGCTAAAAATATAGGAAATAGACTTAATAACGAAAACGTGGTCGCTTGAATGAGTTAAAACGGGCTTATAACGAAAAAGATACTCTATTTTCAAGTTAGACGACGAAAAACTATATTTTCAGAAAATAAAGCATTCTGTCCAGATTTTTAGCAATAGAAAACTGAGATGTAAATGATGTTTAGGCTAGCCGAGACCTTGAAAAGCCTAGAGTACACTTAAATACCTTCGCGTGGATAGGTTAAACTTAAGAAACCGAGCTACGACGCAAAAGTTATGGCCAAAAGAAGATTTGCGGCAAAATATAACTTTGACAGCCTACTTATAAGCTGTTAGAATTTTTAAAAGTGAATTTTAGACCATTTTGAGTATATTTTGGTTAAAATAAAGTAAAAAAAAATTGTAGAATCATGTGTATACCTATTAGATGCGTTAGAGAATTATGAAACATATTAACGCGACGATTAAAACTTGGTTATGAAATAAACAAGTTATGTTTCTAAAAGTGGTAATTTCTAGTAAATGATCAAAACGACGCAATTATATTTTGACAACAAATGTTACAACGACATGTACAAGTGATAATGTAGAGTAAGACTTGCATGCTTGACCTTGTTTTTCAAAACCTAAGACATATGTACATTTAGGTCGCGATTAGAGTTAGTGGACCTATATTGCCGTTTACAAAATGTCAAACGAGATTTGCTTTGCTAAGGTGAGTTTCATAGCCTCAACTTTTACATTGTTTATACATGATTTCTAAACCCTTGGGGTGGGAATACACTGCTTGTTTTTACATACGGACACAAGTACTAAAACTGTTACTTTGCCTAAGTTACCACATTGCCATTAAAGTCCCCTTTTGAATCATGAACCGTTAATTACTTGTAAGCGCGGATGTTATGAATAGATCTATTTGGGTTGACACCCCGCCCGGGTTGGTCGCGCCAACTGAGTAAACGGACGCATATCATTCGGATTATTTCCGAGTGTCTGGAAAACACTTAATTGTGGCATTGTTATTATTGTGCTTAATTGCATACGAGTACGTCGAGCTTCGGGGTCATGAGCTTAGGCACTGTATTATTATTTTTGGCTGTGACATTATATTTTTTGTACTGTCTTGCTATTGAAATCTTGTGGTCCGCCTTACTATTTATTTAAACCTATGACTCTCACCAGGCAATAGGGTCTTATCCTAAGTAGATATTCGTGATACCCAGGCAATAGGGTCGAATAGTTTACTTTGGAAAGTGATAACACGATTCCAAGTGATATCCGGTAACCATTATTGGTACGTAGTTAGGTCATTGATTATCTTCACCTTGTTTTGGGCCAACCACTACCAACAATCAAAGTAAACTATTTTGTAATAATCAATGGCTGCTGCTGCTATGAAACACATGGCTTCAAACTTTGCCGAGCTTGATAAGTTTGAAGGGGTGGACTTCAGGAGATGGCAGAAGAAGTTGCACTTCTTGATTTCAAGCATGAGTGTGGTGTATGTTCTGAGCACTTCTATTCCTGATGATGGGGATGATGCTACTGTGGAACAAATGAGAAAGAGGAGCAAATGGGAGAATGATGATTACATTTGCAGAGGTTTAATCCTCAATGGTATGTCTGATTCTCTCTTTGATATTTATCAGAATTTGAATCTTCCAAAGAACTATTGGATTCCTTTGATGCCAAATATATGGGTGAGGATGCATCAAGTAAGAAGTTTCTTGTAAGTAATTTCACAATGACTGATTCAAGACCAGTTATGGAATAATACAATGAACTTCTTGGTATACTTGAAAGGTTTACACAACATAAAATGAACATGGATGAGGCTATTTCAGTCTCTTGTATCATTGACAAACTACCTCCTTTTTGGAAAAATTTCAAGCATACCTTGAAACATAAGAAGGAAGAACTGACTCTTGTTCAGTTGGGCAGTCATCTACGTATTGAGGAATCCCTCAGGGCGCAGGACATTGACAAGCCAAAGAGTAGCAATGCTACTATTGCATCTGTTGTCAATATGGTGGAACATAACAACTCCACCAGGTACAATGACAACAAGGGAAAACGTAAACATCATGATAACACAAGGGCTGACCCTAACAAGAAGGCAACACCTACTTGTTGGAAATGTGGCAAAACTGGTCATATTAAAAGGGATTGCAAAGGTGTTAAGGTTGGTGGTAAAGCCAATGGTTCAGGCACTAGTGGTTCAGGGAGTGGTGGTTCTGCCAACTCACTTAAAGGTCAGAATATGTTTAATAAATCCTTTCAGATTTTTTTATGTTACATATGTATCTGAATCTAGCTATGTGCAGGATGATGATGTTGCGTGGTGGGTTGACACTGGAGCAACTGTTCGTGTGTGCAAAGATAGTCGCTGGTTCAAGACTTACGAGTCACTGAATGATGGTTCTATTCTTCACATGGGAAATGAGTCAACAGCCCTGGTGCATGGTCGTGGTTGTGTAGATCTTAGTTTTAGTTATGGAAAGATTGTAACTTTGTTTAATGTTATTCATGTTCCTGATATAAGGAAGAACTTGGTTTCAAGTAGTGTTTTGAATAATCATTGATATAAACAAGTTATTGAATCTGATAAGTTTGTTTTGTCTAAACATGGTGTGTTTATTGGTTTTGGCTATTTGTGTAATCAAATGTTCATGCTTAATATTGTCACTGATATTGTTAATTCAGCCTTTATGTCAACCTCTAAACTGAACGACTCTACCCTCTGGCATGCTAGACTTGGCCATGTACACTATAAAAGGATGCAAGATATGTCTAAGGATGGGTTAATCCCAGCATTTGATATGGACACTGAAAAGTGTAAGACTTGCATGTTGACCAAAATAACTAAGAAACCTTTTCAGGGTGTAAAACGTGAGACTGAGCTCTTGGAGCTAATACACAGTGACCTGTGTGATTTGCATACCACTCCCTCTTTGGGGAATAAGAGGTACTTTGTGACATTTATTGATGATGCTTCTAGGTTTTGTTACGTCTATCTGTTACATACTAAGGATGAAGCATTAGATAAATTCAAAGTATTTAAAACTGAAGTTGAATTACAACTTGGGTCCCTGATCAAAAGATTAAGGACTGATAGGGGAGGTAAGTACATGGATACTCTGTATTTTCAGTCTGTTGGTATAATCCATGAAACGACTGCTCCCTATACTCCTCAGCAAAATAGTATCTCTGAAAAGAAAAACAGAGTGCTGAAGGAGATGGTTAATTTCATGTTCTCCTATTCAGGACTGAGTCAAGGGTTTTGGGGTGAAGCTATGTTAACAGCTTGCTATCTATTGAATAGGGTTCCTAACAAAAGGAACAAGATTACCCCTTATGAACTCTGGACTAAAAGAAAACCCAACCTGAACTTTCTCAGGGTTTGGGGTTGTAGGGCTGTTGTAAGACTCCCTGATCCAAAGCAAAAAACTTTGGGTGAAAGAGGCATTGAATGCATCTTTGTTGGATATGCTGAGAATTCCAAGGCATATAGGTTCTATGTTAATGAACCTAATGAGTCTGTTTCAATTAACTCAATAATTGAATCAAGGGATGCAATCTTTGATGAGAATAGGTTCTTGATGAACTCAAATAAGTACATTTTATTACCATCATTTATCCTATTTATTTGACTTGTTTTATTATATTATATATGAGAATTGATACGTTAATGTTTACTTTTGTAATTCTCAGGTAAAAACAAGTATTATGTGAAACTTGGCGATTTTGGACTAATTATGGAGCAAAACAAGCAAGATGTTAAGAGTCTACTGAAATGTACAAGATCAAGATCATTCTGCTCCAGATACGCCGTAACATACTTCTTACATACGGCGCATCACTATCAAGATTTCACAAGTTACAATCCAAGACAGCAAAGGACATGCGCCGCATAGAGAAATGGAGTTACGCCGCATCTTAAGGCGGTGTACGAATATTCCTGAATATATTAATCTTGGACCCCACACGAAGTTAAGTCAATGCGCCGCATCTAACCCTCAGACAGAAACTATAAATACCCCAAAGCCAGACGAATTTCGGGATGATATACAGACACTCCTAAAGCCGAATTCAAACATATTAGCAGCACAAGACACACCCTAAACGAAGATACAAGAGCTGTAAGAAGGTCCTGCATGTATTCAATTCATTAAGTAGTTTTGTTTTATTGTATTAGTACACTTTAATTCATCAGGATTGATGGGCCGATTCCATGTGACTACGGAAAATCATGGGCACCCCTTAAAATTGCTTTCCCATTAATTAAAGTTTATATGTTGATGTCTTTGGTGACTTTTATTAGTGCATTGATAACCTCTGTGTCTAGCTGAGCATTGCTTGGGTCGCCATGCCCCTTCCTCGCTTACCTATTCTAGCGTATACGAAACGTGGGTATCACAAATGCTCAATATTCTAGGATAGTGGGATAGACATAAGTGATCATTAAGGGTTTACTCGCCGATAAGATTAGAGCCAACGAGAAAGGGTTAATTATATACACTTCATATAAAACTAGCAATAAAACAAGTGACAAGCTACTTAATCATCAGGACAGGTCTTCTTATTGTCTCAAGTATCTATCTGTGTACGTGTGTGCTAATCGCTGATTTGTGCTCATTAGTTTAGTTTATTATTTAATCATAACCAAACCGTGCCAGTCTCTCAGGCTGAAACCCCCCTTGCGTTAGATTAGGTTGTATAGCTAACTTAAGATATTAAAATACTGATTAGAATAACTAGATAATACATTCCACTCTTAGTGATCGACACTCTACTTACCATTATATTCATACTGACCGGGTACACTGCTCGTTAAAGTGTGTGTTTTATTGATAAGTCGGCTAAATATAAATTTAAAACTTTAGTAGGCATTAATACTGCTAAAACCACAACGACATCACGCGCGCACTAAGTCTTTGGAGCCGCTGCCGTGGATATAAAAGAATTAGAGCAATACACACGCACATCAGTTCTCATCAGTCCCTAGACCAAGTCAAAGGATTCCAAATAGAACTGATGACATTGGTGTATCAGAGGTCTCTGATGAGGTCCCTGATGAGGTTGTGGTTCAACAACCTGAACCTGAGCCCAGAAAGAGCAAAAGGATCAGGACTCCAAAGTCATTTGGACCTGAGTTTTAATTATATCTAATTGAAGGTACAAGGGATGAGGTCTCTGACCAACACTTCTATTGCTTTAATGTTGAGGATGATCCCAAAATATTTGATGAAGCAATGAAGTCCCAGGATGCTGCTTTCTGAAAAGAAGCAATAAATGATGAGATGGACTCCATCATGGGCAACAACACTTGGGTGTTGGCTTATCTACCACCTGGTTGCAAACCTTTAGGTTGCAAATGGATTTTCAAACGGAAAATGAAGGTAGATGGAACTATTGAAAAGTTCAAGGCTAGACTAGTCATTCAGGGCTTTAAACAAAAGTCAGGGATAGACTATTTTGATACTTATGCCCCTGCGGCACGTATCAGTACCATAAGATTGCTGATTGCTTTGGCATCAATTCACAATCTGATTATTCATCAGATGGATGTGAAGACAGCTTTCTTGAATGGTGAATTGGATGAGGAATTTTATATGAACCAACCTCAGGGCTTCATCTTGCCTGGCAATGAAAACAAGATGTGTAAACTGATTATGTCCCTATATGGACTGAAACAGGCACCTAAGCAATGGCATCAAAAATTTAATGAAGTGGTTTTTTCTAGTGGTTATTTACTTAACCAGTCTGACAAATGTGTGTATAGCAAATTTGATGAATCTGGTAAAGGAGTCATCATTTGTCTATATGTTGATGACATGCTGATCTTTGGCACTGACCAAAATTAGGTTGACCTGACAAAGGAATTTTTGTCATCAAGGTTCTCCATGAAGAAAATGGGGGAGGCTGATGTTATCCTTGGTATAAGGATCAAACATGAGAGTAATGGAATTTCTATCACTCAGTCTCATTATATTGACAAGGTATTGAGGAAATTCAACCACTCTGATTGTACTCCAATGAGTACACCTATGGATACAACTGAGAAGCTGATGCCTAATACTGGCAAAGCGGTATCTCAACTTGAGTATTCTAATCTAGGGTGATTGGCTGCCTAATGTATGCCATGACTTGTACAAGACCTGATATTGCATTTGCAGTGGGAAAACTGAGCAGGTATACTAGTAATCCTAGTGCTCAGCACTGGCAAGCAATTCAGAGGGTACTGAAGTATTTGAAGAGAACTATGGATTATAGTCTCTCATATACTGGTTATCCTTCAGTATTAGAAGGATACACTGATGCAAGTTGGATCAGTAACACTGAAGACAATTCGTCTACCAGTGGTTGGGTATTCCTACTTAGTGGAGGTAAAAATTTCTTGGGCATCCAAGAAGCAAACTTGCATCACCAGTTCAACAATGGAATCTGAATTTGTGGCTTTAGCAGCTGCTGGTAAAGAGGCTGAATGGTTGAAAAACTTGCTTCTTGAGATTACATTGTGGCCTAAACCTATAGTACCTATTTCTATCCGTTGTGATAGTGCAGCTACATTGGCAAAGGCTTATAGCAAGATGTACAATGGGAAGTCTAAACACTTAGGTGTCAGGCATAGCATGATTCGTGAGCTTATCATGAATGGGGTGGTATCTATAGAGTTTGTTAGATATCAACAAATTTTAGTTGATCACTTGACGAAGGGTTTGGCTAGAGACTTGGTCATAAAGTCTACTAAAGGGATGGGTGTAACACCCCCAAATTACCACAGCGGAACAGTAGAGTCAAGGGAGTATTACTTCATAATATAGATCAAGGTATAGAAAACGACCTCTAAATGAGACGTTTTAAAATTTTACCATTCGAATTATTAAAATCAGAGTTAAACATGAAATTCAAAGTATAAAGTTACATAGATGTTTCGAATGGTAAAAGATAAATGATATGAGTCTCCAAGTATGCAATTGACTCTAGAATCCATGCATCCACTATCGCCTTAATAACCTGAGATAAACATGCTAAAAAGTGTCAACCAACGGTTGGTGAGTTCATAGAGTTTAGTTTAAAATGTAAAGCATTTGAATAAATATTTCACAGCAAAGGCCTTGTAAATCCACTCAGTCCCAAGCCCCGCCCATACAAGACTTGCAACTTGTGTGTTTACAATCCACTGCAAAAGTAAAAGTATATGGATTCCGGATTATATTCACCCAAGGTCGCGTTATTTTGGACCCAAGGGCGGGGAACCACCTTCCCAAATAGTACATGTCTCCCAAGGTCACGTGTCCTGGACACAAGGGTGGGGGTATCATCCCATAATAGTACTATCAATACCTTTCCCATGACTATCAATAGTATGCATAAGAATAGATTAACACGTAAAAGCATATCACGTAATAAGACTACACATCATATATAGACAGTATAAAAGAGTAATCGTATCATAAATGTTTGAATATTTGAGTAATTGCATCACAAAGCAAATCATGTATTTGATAAATGAGTAAAGTATTTCTAAGCATGTATCTCCACCAAAGAGTAAATCAAAACGTATAAAAGTAGGGGCTATGAATTCTCACAGTAAGGTATGAGAGTTTAGTTTACTTGTGAAAATAAGAACACGTATTTAAGCATGTATCTCCCCCAAAGAGTATAAAACAAGCATTAAAAGAGTAGGGGCTACGACTCACCTTAGCTGTAAGGTCAAAGTGATGTTATGTCAAAAGTATCGCAGGAACGGCTCCAACAAACGATCTGAATAATAGGGAAGTCTGAGATTTCAATAATTTAAGTTTGACTAGATGTGAATAATGATTGTGAAAAAGTGTCGGATAACGGATTGGACTGTGATGTGAATGCATGATATGCTTAAAATGCTTAAAGTTCAAAAATAATATTATATATAATATTATCTTGTTTTTATGTCTTTAAATCCAATAATATCGTTTTCTCGAAAGTGGTGAAACGAAACGTTAAGTTAAATCGTTAAAGTTCGTTATATATGAATATAAACGTAACGAAAACAATTATATTGAAACGAATAATAAAATGCACATGTTTAACTGAAAATGAGTAAAACATGAAATAGAAATGAATATGAGTATATGTTACTGTTCAGCCCTTGGTCTTTTACAGAATTTTACATTTTCTACCCTAACGGATTATCTTTTGCACCGTTAGTCCCCAGTTAGTATATGTTACATATTTAGTCCCCAAAGTTCAATTATTACATTTTCAGCCTCAAGTTTACTGTTTTAACAATGTCTACCCTTAATTTACTATTTTGGCAGTTTAGAATTCAATTTTCTGAAAGTTACACTTTTGCCCCCTAATAGTAAAATGCGTTGCATTTTTAGTCCAAAATGTACAAAACTTGCAAAATAAAATTTCCGAAAATTACAATAACTTTATAAAGCTTATTTCAACTTATAAAAACTGCTTATTTTACGAAATAGCTTATTTTTACATTATTGGGCTTTTATCGAGAATTCGAGATTAGTAAAAGCCCATTAAGAGTTTTCGATGCGAGGGGTTTCAAACAAGTTTGGGCCTGAATTTGGGCTATTTTTATAGTCCTTAAAATGTATTCCAATTGCTTATTACACTGCTTAATCACAAGTTCTTGTTGAGCTTTTGAGCCCACTCGGCAAAATAAAGGGTTTAAGGGGCAGTTTGAATGGCTTTTACTTTGTGCTTTTTAAAGAGCTTATAAGAGCTTATGAGGGAAAACTCAAAACATGAACTTGGTCAATGAGATTATAAAGAAACGTTTCGAGCAATAAAAACGAGATGGCGTGTGTTCGAATTTGGTTTTATTTGTCCATTTCTTAGTCGAGTTAACATGATCAAACAAATAATAAAATGACATAGAAAATGAAATATGATTCGAATAATGATAAAAATGAATTCGATAAGTAAAGATACGAGTATGTAAGTGTCGAGTATAGATAATACACAAGTTCTTAGCCATCCATAAGGAGGTCATTGCATAAATGTAGAGAAATAAATAAAACGAACGCGTACATAATGCAAAAATGAAATATACGATCGAAATAGAATAAGAACAATGCATGATGTGTTATAAATCGAATAGAATGAATTGAAAAGAGTTTATGATGACTTACAATCACCTAGATGGTGGGTTTATACGTTCGAATGATATAGAAAATCGATCAAGAGGTACTTCTTTCGTTAGAACAATTGAATGAGAGAGTGAACAATTAGAACTTGGCTCAAAAATGCTTCTAGCTTTATTGATACCCTCGGAAGTAGCTACAATTTGAAGGAATGTGAGCAAAAGTGTTTTAAGGGTGCATGAAAGAACATGTATGTTAGTCGAAGTATATATATATGCATTCATGCACATGGACAATATTGTTTTATGTGTTACAAGTTGGTGATCCATTTGCAAGATAAGGGAACAACATATACGATTTGTGTCAGTAGGATAGGATTTGGAAAGTCAATATCTAGTGTGAATGTGTTTGTAAACGTATAAATATGTATGCATACATGTAGTTCTCGTATATATAGTAAAGTATGGCAAGTTGTAATGTGATTATTCGATTTGCAGATTTTAGGATAAGGGGACAAAGAGAATTTATTTAGCAAGTTGTGTATTTAAGTTATTTTAGAATGGTCATGGTGTTTCGGTATAGGACAACAAAAGGGGATCGAGTGGTGTGTATATGTATTGTGTCGACATATTTAAAAGTTCCTAGTGTTTATTTAACGTGACCAATATGTAGGAAAGGTGAGAAATATGGTTGTGACTTCATATTCGACTAGAACAATTAAAAGAACATAGGAAAAATCAAGTTTTGTTCGACTTGGTATATATTTGAGTGAGTTGATTTTGTATTCCAACGAGGCAAGCTTTAGGTTCCGAAAATGAATCAAACGTTCGATTTATATTTTGAGGTTTATCATTCTTGTATCTTAGGAGTGTAGAGAATCGAACTATGTAAAAATAAGTGTAGATCATGTGTCGAAATAAGGATCATATGAGGCCAAGTAAAGAGTGTTAGTCGAATTGTATGAAAGAAAGAAAAATGAGATTGGGCTGAAATTGTGTTGGGCCATGAATAGTAACTGGCCAAAATATAATTAAGGGTCCGTTTGGTTATTATTTGTGTTTTAGATTGTCGTGTTGCACATGTGAGCTTGTTCCAAAGTATCATGAATAACGTAACGACGTTTGAATTATAGAATGTAATAAACAAAAATTTCAATTTTGCTCGTAAAAATGGTTTAGTGAACAGTAACGATGTGTTAATACTAAATTAACGTTCACTAATGACTACGGAATTTTACGGGTTGCTACAGTACCTACCCCTTATTTTTGAATCTCGTCCGGAGATTCAGTCTGAGTTATCTGTTAAAAGGTGCTAATGGATAGTCGATGTGTAAAGTTTAAGGTAATAAGGCAAAAACTTACGTATCTAGGGTAGAATACTACTTGACTAGGGAAAACGTACCCATTATTTGTTAGCTGCACTCAAAGGACCCAAATAGTACACTCTACCACGAGCTGGGCTAATATGGACTCCAGGGGTTGGGTTATTTCCTTCAATTACTAGAGCTAGATTTCTTTGTCTCTGTCCAGGTGCTTTATTCAACCTAGGACACGTATTCTTGAACTGATCCGGGCTGTTACATTCATAGCATGTCCTTTGATTATTCCTCATGTTGCCTGCATTCCGGGGCGCTTTACATTGGTTCGTATAATGACCCAACTGATTGCAGTTTGTACACTCACGACAGGGCACAGACTCCGGGTGATGATAAGCACATTTGGTACATTTAGGGTGTGGACCTACATATTCTTTCTGTCTTGACCCAGTGGCCATAAAATTTCTTGTTCTCTTGTTGTCAATCATGAGGACCATCTGCTTGTCGGACTCATTTGTTTCCTTCCTTTTGTCATCGTTCCTTTAAACTCCAGTCCTAATCATTTCGTCTATTAGAGTCCCTGCTCTTAGTATTGCACTCTGAATTGTAGATGGTTCATTTGCTTTCACAGTTCCACGAATTTCGGGAACAAGACCATAGATGTACCTTTCGATTCTTTTAGATTCAGGGGTAACCAGATGAAGAACTAGTTTTGCTAACTCGTGAAATCGATCTGTGTAGGCTGCATGACCAGCCCCTATCATAGTGTGATGCCAGAGTTCACCTTTCAGCTTCTGCATTTCATTGTCCGGACAGTATTCCTCTTTTAGTAGTGCCTTAAAGTCGTCCCACGTCATACCTACAGCTGCTTCTCTTCCTCTAGCTTGAATCTGCGTGTTCCACCATGTTAACGCCTTTCCTGACAGCGAGCATGCTGAATACTTCACCTTCTAATGTGTTCCACAGCTACTGATGTCGATCACTGACTCCATCTTTTCGATCCATCGGGTATACTCCAAAGCACCTCCTTTACCGTCAAACTCCATAGGCTTGCATGCCGTGAATTCCTTATACGTGCATCCCGTTGTGTGGTTGTTAGCGTCATTCCCACCTACTCCATTGGTATCGTTATTTCTGCTTCCATGACTTCCCGAGTTGTTGATATGATTGCCAACTTGGGTGATAATAGTAGGTAGTAAGTTCTGAAGTTGTTGAGCGATGATGGTGGCAAAATTAGGATTTCCACCGTCGTTGTTGTCATTGTTACTAATGCCACGACCACCTCCTCTACCTCCACGTTCACTAGTCCTTCCACGATTAGCGTTACGAGCTGATCTCCATGATGCCATTGTCTTTGCATGGAAGGACATTTAGCGAACGTCAGAGATGAGGGAAAAGCCGTTGACTACCCGATGTATACTTAACGTTCCCACAAAAACCCCGTTACTAGCGGTTATCCTAAAGGGGTCAATGCCGATTAACGTACGCATGGTTACATATGTCCACGTGAGTCGTGATGCACTTATAATTATGTTGGCCACCATAATTATACTTGCCTCCTTTCACACGTGTACATATCACCAAGCACACATATCTCGTCGTTACTTAAATGGTGAAAGAGTAGGGTGATTATCTCTCAGAAAATCCTCGAGTGAATTCATCAAATTTCTGCGGCCGAGTGATAACCTTTATTTAACTTAATCCCATGTCTCATCAAACAAGAACTATCACAAGATCAAGTTAAATAGCTAGTTATCACTGAGCTCCACTCTTTTGATGTCTCGACCAAATTCTGAGATTTTTCCCTAAATAATATCCTCAAGAGAAATCCCCTTTTTGCGTAAGATCATCAAATTTCTCTGCGACTAAGTGATAACCTTTATTTAACTTTGTGAAAAACTAGAAGAGGGGTTGAATAGTTTTTACCATTTTTAAAATTAATTTGCTTTGAGCACTTAACGTGATTTCAACTTAATGCAAATAATCAAACAATATAAGTAAAGCAAGTAAGGATAGAAACATTCAAACCACAACACGGATGTTTATAGTGGTTCGGTCTACAAGGACTCTCTTCCTTTCCCTACTCCATTCCTCGAGCCTCTAACTCGAGAGTTTTTCTTCACTAAGAAACAAGCTCCCTTCTAGGCGGAGAAAACCTTTACACGTCGCTTACTCTTTTTCCAGTACAAAGCTAGATACCGAGTTCTAGTTCAAGGTAGAACCAACCTGACGTCGCTTACACTTTTTCGGGTACTAAGCTAGATATCGAGTTCTTTACAAGGGTACAACCACTCACGACACTCTATGTGTTTTGAGGACTAAAACACTAACCGATCACTACTGAATGTTTGGTATAACAATGATGTGTGAACTACACTAAATCACACAGTGACTATACTAACAGGTTTGCAACAGTATGTTGAACCTTGATGCTTGATCTCTTTGCTACAAAAGAAAGATCTCTACAAATGAAATGAATGAAAGAATGGGTTAGTAAAGTAAGAAAGAATGTATATGCAATTTATGCTATGTGAGTGATGAGTGAACTTGAATGATCAGCTTGCTATTTATAGGCAAACTGATCAGACAAGGCACGGATTTGGAGGACCCAAATTCAGGGTTCCGCCCTTTATGCTGTTTGGGTCCGCCGGGACATGACAGCTAGATCTTAACATATCTTACCAAGATCTTACACAATCCAACTCATTTCTTGAAGATCTTTCCAAAATATTTTACTAAATCTACAAGATATCTAAATAATGTATGCCATGATGTCATGTATATATTTACATTTTAAGAATTAAAATGTAAATAATGTAAATGTATATATGTATGTAACATGTATCCTAGTGATCATGTAGCATGTATATGATGAGTTTTAAAAGCTTATTACTATAAATGTAAAAGACTTTAACTTATATTGACCGGATCTAAACACACGACTTGTGTTGAAGATACTTTGAGTATAATGCTAAGTAGCACGCGGAATTTACTACAAAGCACTTAGAAGATTTTATGTTTGGTGATGTGTGTGATTGTATGAATGTAACAATGAAAGACGAGAACACAATGTTTAACACAATGATTAGCTTCAATATATTAATACGGATGATCTACAATATCACCAGGGTTCGACAACCTTGAAGCTCTTACAATTAATTCGTACTTAGGGATATTAGAGATATGTGTGGGATATATGAAACCCTAATTAGGATCTCCTTTTATAGAACAAGGAGTCCTATACAAGTAAAACTATTATACGTATCAATCTAACTTAATAATATATACATGCAATCTATTCTATATATATCATTACGCGTCTTTCACCTTCTGTCTTTATCTTATAACCAGTACTAACTTCTTCTACCAGCAGTACTAACTGACTTAGTACTGTTAGTGTAATCTTGAATGAATCTTCAGCAGTACTAAGTTATACCTGGCAGTACTAACTATTGGTTTAATTCCCAACAATCCTCCCCTAAACTTATGATTTCTGTGCAAATCATTAAGTTTCTTCTTGAATTAAACTCTGTATATGATGGGGTGGATTCTTTCAAACACTTATCTTCAATCTTTGAATCACTTTAGAATTTTCTTCACATATAAGCTTTTGAAGAAACCATAACAGTAAGCACTCCATAAGGGTGCAAACGAGCCGAGCCGAGCCCGAGCTTTACTATACTCGAGCTCGGCTCGTCAGTTTTTTAACAAGCTCGAGCTCGAGCTCGGCTCGATACGAGCCTTTATTTTTGTGCTCGAGCTCGGCTCGATAAGGCTCGAGCTCGCTTTTTCTGCTTAATCAATCGGCCAAACTAAACCTACGGCTCGATTTGCAAATCAATCCAAGTCCAGCTCTCGACATAACCAAAATAAGAAGAAACTTACCACGCCTAGACTTTGAGGTCTCGGCTTCGAACCATAGTGCCGAACATAAATAAACCAAGCGGACCCTATATGTCGCGGCTCAACAAAACCATAAACCAAAACAACCAAAAAAATAATAAAATTAATAAGTCAGTACTATCCCATGACATGTTTCATACATTATCTGTGAAATAATTTATGGATCTACAATATACATAATTATATTCACAGCTTGAACACGTAGCTTTTCTATGTTATACTCTTTCAGCAGTAACCGCATGTGTGAAAACCACTTGTCGATCTATACCAAAAAAATAAAAGTAATACACGATCTCAGATTGAAACTCGTTCTCAAATATTTAAAAGATTAAAAAGTTCTTACAATCCATCACAGATCATTTTAAAGGCTTAACCTTCTTTCATATCCGAATCATTTTAAAGTCCAAACGAAAAACCAAATCGGTTACCATCCGTCTTTTCATTCGGTTTAACAAGAACAAGAAATGAAAAAGGAGACTTCGATCTCAGTCTATCTCTTTAGGTTTCACCAGATTTGATTCTTAGAACCAAAGGTTAAAGAGAAATTCCTCATAGATCGAAATGCAAAACACAATTAATCAAACCTACCTGTGAAAAAGAAGTACTCGTATCCTTTGAAAGAAATCAGCAAAGGCGTTAATTTTTGAGGATCAAAAAGTTAGGTGTGAGTGTTTCTTGTGTAGTTGTGTGGCTGCGTTATTTTTTGGTGAGGAGTGACTAGGGTTACTGAATTATTAGGATAGAGTGTGGTTAAGTGGTGTTATATAGTGCACTTTTAGGGTTAGTTGTTAAAATTTGGACTTGGGCTTATAGACCACAACCCATCCTGATCATTGGGCTTGGTTATTGGGCCAAATGGGCTCGACGAGCCTACTCGAGCTCGATAAGCGAAGCTCGAGCTCGGGCTCGATAAGTAAACGAGTTGATTTTCAGGCTCGAGCTCGACAAGGCTCGGCTCGTTTCGAGCTTTTTATCGAGTCGAGCTCGAGTAGCTCGCGAGTAGCTCGGCTCGTTTGCACCCCTAGCACTCCAATATAAACTTCATACTTATCTCTGATTTTGAACTGATATCCTCCCCTGAGTTACATAATCATCTTTAACTGTAACTGAACAAACATTAATTCCTCCCCTGTTTGGAAGAATCTTCACCATCACATAAATTTGAACATATGATATTTGAGCTCAGCTTCCAATATGACAATTTGTACAAGTTTCCATCAATTCAATTGTATAGTTTCAGACCTACTCTCATCACTTCCAGATTTGTAACCTTCTGAGAGAGGTGAATCATAGAGTATAAACTCAATTTTAAACCAAGTTTGAATGAACATTACAAACTAGTTGGAACTAGCAGTACAAACTGTTTAGCAAAAAATTTTAGATATCAAGATAAACTTAATGTGAACTTGAAAACATTTTGGCCCACTTATAGTTTTTAGCAAACTATCAGCTATCAACGGATTTGACATGTCTTTACCAATAGCCGTTTGCTTTAGACTAGTCAACTCTTTACTTTAAGATATGGTGAGTTGATGACCATCCAGTTTTTGGTAAACTGTCAACCATAAACGGATTTGATTAGTCTTTACCAGAAACCGTTTGATCTGGACTAGTTGGTTCTTATGTGGGTTAGATATGGTGAACCAATTACCATTTGTTGTGTGACAAATTCTCACACTTGACATTCCAAATCACCATTCTTTCCAAAGCACAATCCAATTTAAAATGTTTTCTTAACCTGTAAATGTTAGTCCAAAACCAAAGAAAATACATTGCCAAACATTTCCTTTTTAACAGTTATCACAAGTGACTAACAAATTTCCACAAGCAGTACTAAAAATTACCAAGTAGTACAAACTATACCCAGCAGTTACATCAGACACACCTAGCAGTACAAAATCCTTATGATTACGAAAACACTTAGACATCGAAATTTTCAAGGATTAAGCATTCCAATACCTGTTACCAAGTACTGAAACCTTGTTACATCAAAACCTTTAGTTAGTAAGTCAGCAAAATTGTCATCAATATGAATTTTGACAACCTGAACCAACTTCTTTTCATTACAATCTCTTATGAAATGATGTCTAATTTCAATATGTTTAGTTTTTGAATGTTGAACAAGATTTTTAACTATGCACATTGTACTGCTATTGTCTATGAAAATGATTGTATTCAAGAAATTATACCCATAATCAAGCAATTGATTCTGAAGCCAAAGAACTTGAGCACAACAACTTGCAGCAGCCACATATTCAGCTTCTGTAGTAGAAGTGGCTACCATAGTTTGCTTTTTGCACTGCCATGAAATTAATCTGCATCCCAGAAACTGACAACCACCAGTTGTAGATTTTCTATCCATACTAGCTCCAGCATAATCAGAATCTGAGTAAGCCACCAGATCAAATGCAGACTCTTTAGGATACCATAGACCTAGATTAGGTTGACCTTTAAGGTATCTAAAGATTCTCTTCACTGCTGTCAGATGAGACACTTTAGGATTGACTTGGAATCTTGCACAAGCACAAACTGCAAACATAATATCAGGCCTGGATGATGTGAGATACATCAAGGACCCAATCATAGATCTATACATATGCACATCCACAGCTTCACCACTTTGATCTTTCAATAGTAAATGTGTCTCCTTATCAATAGGTGTACTTGCAGCTTTAACATCTGTGAATTGAAATTTTTTCAAAATTTCACCAACATATTTATCCTAAGAGATAAATATTCCATCTGACTTCTGCTGTACTTGAAGTCCTAGAAAGAAAGTAAGCGCACCCATAGAGCTTATCTGAAACTGATCTTTCATTAGCTTTTCAAACTCTTTACACATTTCTTTCTTTGTAGAACCAAAGATGATATCATCTACATAAACTTGAACTAGTAGTATATCACCCTTGTTCTTCTTGATAAACAGAGTTTGATCAATCTTTCCCTTATGGAACCCATTCTTCAAAAGATAAGTTGCAAGAGTTCCATACCAAGCTCTTGGAGCTTGATGCAAGCCATAGAGGGCTTTAACCACGTTGTAAACTTTATCAGGATGGTCAGGATCAATAAAACCTGGAGGTTGAGAAACATAGACCTCCTCATCAATAGTATCATATAGAAAGGCACTTTTCACATCCATTTGATAAACTATGAACCCCATAAAGGAAGCATAAGCAATAAATAACCTTATTGCTTCAATCCTGGCAACATGAGCATAAACCTCCTCATAATCAATCCCTTCTTCCTGAGTATAACCCTGAGCCACAAGCCTTGCTTTGTTCTTTATCACTATACCTCTCTCATCCTTCTTGTTCTTGAATACCCACTTAGTACCAATCACTCTCATTCCCTTTGGTAGATCAACCAGAACCCAAACCTTCTGAATTTTGAATTGAAGCAGTTCTTCTTGCATTGCCTCAACCCAACTTGATTCTTCTAAAGCATTGAGCACATTTTTGGGTTCTATTTGGGATAGGAAACAGACAAACATACATTCATGCTCATCTTCATGGTGTTTCTCTTCATAAACAACACTGAAAAATCCATGATGATCTCGTTCTTGTGTTTGTCTTCTGGCTTTCACTCCAGACTGAACATCTCCAATAACATTGGTAAGTGGATGATTCTTGTGAATTGTTGTTTGAGGTGTAGGAGGAACATCATAATTCATTGGCATGTTGTGCAGCTCCACTTCTTCATCAGAAAGACTAACAGTATCAACTGTTGGTTCATCAGTATGAAGATTTGAACCATCAGTACCTTCTTTTGGCTTAGCAGTACTAACTCCATTTGTACTGCTCTCAGGAATTTCTGTTTCTTTTCCATCTTGTCCATTGTTGGCACCATCATTCTTCTCTCCATTAGCATCCTTTGAGGAAGAATCATTCAATGGACTATCTTCCAATATTGGCATCAAGATATACTCTTCATCATCTTCTTCTGAACCGGCATCATGGTTAGTATTTGTACCTGTAACAGGCACATAATTCATAAAATCTGAAAGCATATCAAGATCAAACAACCAATCTGGACCAACACCTGCAACATTTTGTATATTTTCCTGAAATTCAATGTGCAGATTCTCTTTAACATGTTTGGTGCTTTTATTGTACACCCTAAAATCTTTGTTGTTCAAAGAGTAACCAACAAAGAAACCCTCTTCAGATTTCCCATAAAATTTTCCTAGTTGGTCTTTGGTATTAAGGATAGTGACATGACAACCAAAAGGTCTCATGAAGCTTAAGGCAGGGGTTTTACCTCTAAAAAGCTCATAAGGAGTCTTATTGTAAGGTTGCACTACTAGAACCCTATTCTGAACATAACAAGCAGTACTAACTGCTTCAGCCCAAAATGAAATAGGTAACTTAGAATCTGCTAACATTGTCCTAGCAGCCTCTATTAAGGTCCTATTTTTCCTTTCAGCAACTCCATTTTGCTGTGGGGTTCTAGCTACACTGAATTCCCTTTTAATACCTTTTTCTCTGCAAAACTCATCCACAACCATATTCTTAAATTCTGTTCCATTATCACATCTGATTATTTTTACTTTCTTATCAGCTAGGTTTTCTACCTCAACTATAAAGGATTTAAGGATTTCACTAGTCTCATCCTTAGTTCTCAAAAAGAAAACCCAAGTAAACCTAGAATAATCATCAGTGATAACTAAACAATATCTTTTATGATTCAAGCTATTCACAAAAGTTGGACCAAACAAGTCCATATGAAGTAAGTATAAAGCTTGATTGTTAGAGTTATGCATCTTTAGCTTACAAGAAGCTCTGTGTTGCTTACCCTTAAGGCAAGAAACACAGGTTTGGTCATTTTGAAAAGTTTTGTTAGGTAAACCTCTTACCAAACCATTTTTATCAATTTTGTTAATGGTTTTAAAATTAACATGACCAAGCCTTCTGTGCCACAACATTGACTCCTCTAATGTGGCTTTTGCAACAAGGCAAGTAAGACCTTCTTTGGGAACAAGTTTATTCATCTCAACACTGTATGTGTTACCATTTCTAGGGATTTTAAGCAATACTTGACTTTCATCAGGTAGCTTGAAATCAGGAGAAAGAATAAGACAATCAATATCAGTGAATAATACCTTGTTCTGTTTATCACAAATTTGTGATACACTAAAAAGGTTGTACTTTAGCTCTGGTACAAAATACACATTCTCAAAGTCTAGATTACCAGTTTTAATTACACCTTTACCAGTAATCTTGCCACCAACTCCACCTCCAAAGATAACAGGTCCACCATCCAAGGCCACAAAGTCTGAAAGGTATGACATGTTACCAGTCTTGTGCCTAGAACATCCACTGTCTGAGTATCCTCTATCTTCTCCATCATTTTTAGGATGTTCCTACACACAAAATAAGGGGGTTAGTTCCTTTTGGGGACCCAAGCCATCACTGACTTGGATCTGCCTTGTGCATCAATATAAGAATATTTGTTGAAAGTCATTGTGCACCATTGGGTTTGGTAGGTTTCCTGACCCAACGTGCTGAGGCCTTCACAACATTGCCCCATTGACCCTTAACACTCATATGTCTAGCAGTAGGAATTGCTAGCCTAGCAGTTGGAACTGCTGGCCTAGTAGTTGGAACTGCTGGTTTAACTTTAGGCACCCGTTTTTGATTACTCAAAGATGTTTTCTCATAAAAGGGCCTTTTAACTGTTTGTGCATGTTTTGAAAGTGGTTTTGCACTAGTAACAGTTTGTTTGTTATTAAACCATTTGTTTGGTCTAGCAGTTGAAACTGCTTTAATGCCAGACCTCAACATAACTGCTCTAGGTGTCATCTTATGATTTTCATTAGCGTTAGTCAATCTAGTTGGACTGTTTTGAGTTACCCTAGCATTTTTGTTCCTATCCACCCTTGAATTCTCAAAAACCCTCTTTTTCTATGGGTTTGAATTACAATAAGCAGCCAAATGGTCAAACTTTCCACATACAAAACATACTTTGTTTTGCATGACAAACTCATCACCTAATTGTTGAGATTTTAAACCATTCCAGTTCCTCTGGTTACCCCTAGGAACTGAAGATCTATGTGTAGACCTATACATCTCAGCATACTTAACATTTTTCCTAATTGGTTTTATGTTTTCAGTTTTAACCACCTTAGGAGCATGTTTAACTTCTACCTTAACAACATCAGGTTTAGCCTTAACCTGGTCATCCTCATCATCAGATGTCCAATCCTCTATGGTTGGTGCATCTGAGTTCCTACCAGAGGACACCTTATCCTCAGAAAGTGATTTATCACTTGCATTAACATAAGAATCCTCAGCCTTAACAAATTTAACAGGATTCTCACTTGTTTTAGCACCATACCCAGGAAACTCAATGTCCTTAAACTCTTCTAAACCTGTATGAGCTAAATCAATTCCTGGAGGGACAAACATTCCTCTATTTGGGGGAGCAACAGACTTGTAACCTAAACCAGATGTAGCTTTATGAACTATTTGACTCTCTATAATTCTTTGAACCCCTTTGGATGTATACTCAAGAGTGTCAACACTTAACTTTATATTTTCTTTTTCTTTCTTAAGTGTCTCTAGTTCATATACAAGCCCACTCATTTTATCATCTCTCAATTGCAAATCCCTCTTTAAAACAGCTATATCATCATGAAAAATTGATTAATTCGTTCTATAAAAATCAAGTTGTTCTTCCAAAACAGCTAGTCCTCTTTTATGATTAGACAGACTAAAATTTACTTGATTAAATTCTACTCTAAGATCATCATACTGTTTCTTAAGAGTTTCATAATCTTTTAAAGCATGACAAGAGTTTGAACACTTTTGAACAATATGTACCTCTGAGTCTGAGAAAGCCATGAATGCAATGTTGGCTGAATCCTCCTCCTCTTCCATGAAGCTCCAATCAAAACCTGCTCCATCAACAACAACCATTGTTTTGGAAGAAGTATCTTCCACATTCACTGTTCTCCTTGTTCCTTGCTGACTCTTGAATCCTTGACCCTTGTTATTTTGTTGTCTTGGGCTCCTATATTCCCTGGCAAAGTGCCCCATCTTGTGACAATTATAGCACTCCACCTTGGACTTATCATACCCAGCAACATCTCTTCCATTGAAGGTAATCTTATTCCCAGTCCTTTGATAATACTTCTTAGCCCTGATACTTATCAATGCCAACTGCCATTTTAAATCCATGGCTTCCAAATCATCTTTAGCAATCTGAAGAAGGTCTTCATTGAATATTTGAGACCCACCATATTGTTCTGATACAAATGCATATATGGTCTCATCAGTTAAGCCAGCAATACTAGTTTTTACACTAGCAGTGCTAACTTTAGGGCTAGCAGTACCAACTGCTTCAACATCTTCAGGACTGTTATTGTTGGAAGATGATAAAAATGCTGTGTTTCCAGAACTAGAACTAGTGCTTCTTCCTTTCTTTACCTTTTGTTCTACAATCTTGAGATTGTTGTGCAATTCATTCAGTGACATCTTTTCCAGTTCTGGCTTATTGCTCCAGACAACCACATAGGTGTTCCACTCAGCAGGTAGACTATTGAGAAACTTCATATTGAGATCTTCTTGTGGAATCACAATTTTCAGAACAGTAAGCTGGCTGACAATCCTTTGAAGTCTATTGAAGATATGATCAAGTGTTTCAGAACTTGATGCACTAAAGTTCTCATAACTCTGCTTGAGTAGGGTTCTTTGCGCCTTCTTGGTGGCTTCATTACCACCAAATCTCTCCACAACTTCTTCAAAGAGTGTCTCAGCAGTCTCATATTGGCTAAAGTTTAACACTTGGTCATTAGGTATTGCCATGAGTAACAGATTCCTAGCCTTTTGATCATTCTTCTTCTTTATTCTTTCATCATTAGTAACAGGCTCAGTGTTAAGCTTTGTGGTCTTGGAACCATCAGCATGTGTTTCCTCAGAAGTAGTAGGTTTGAACGAATCACCATTAATTATGATATCCCATAATGCATAGTCTTGCACCATGAAATATTGCTCAATTCTGAGCCGCCATAGATCGTATTCGTTCTGTTTTAGCATGGGGAGTTTAGCAAGGATTGAGGTTTGTGGTGTCTCCATGTCCATCTTCTAGGTAGCAAGTGAGTAAATACTTTTGGATCTTCTAATTCAAAGTATCAGAAACCTGGCTCTGATACCACTTGACCGGATCTAAACACACGACTCGTGTTGAAGATACTTTGAGTATAATGCTAAGTAGCACGCGGAATTTACTACAAAGCACTTAGAAGATTTTGTGTTTGGTGATGTGTGTGATTGTATGAATGTAACAATGAAAGACAAGAACACAATGTTTAACACAATGATTAGCTTCAATATATTAATACGGATGATCTACAATATCACCAGGGTTCGACAACCTTGAAGCTCTTACAATTAATTCGTACTTAGGGATATTAGAGATATGTGTGGGATATATGAAACCCTAATTAGGATCTCCTTTTATAGAACAAGGAGTCCTATACAAGTAAAACTATTATACGTATCAATATAACTTAATAAGATATACATTCAATCTATTCTATATATATCATTACGCGTCTTTCACCTTCTGTCTTTATCTTATAACCAGTACTAACTTCTTCTACTAGCAGTACTAACTGACTTAGTACTGTTAGTGTAATCTTGAACGAATCTTCAGCAGTACTAAGTTATACCTGGCAGTACTAACTGTTGGTTTAATTCCCAACATATATTTATGCTTTGCTAAAGATAAACTTTATAATTGTCATTAACAAAATATAGCAAAGATCGTAAAATATAAATAACGTTTTTAGGACGATATTTGTATTAACAATCTCTCCCTTTTTGTTGATGACAAAACATAAAATTTATTTTTAAGCAATGGAATAAGTAAAGTGTAAGCCTTTTAAAAATATAGATTAAAACTTGTTTTATGCAAATTTTTGAAGTATTTTGAAATCAATTTTTTCATAAAACATGTATGCAATATATGATGCAATGTATGAGTTTTAATCTAATCTAATCTCCCCCTTTTTGTCGAAACAAAAATAAGAAATGCATAGCGGAATGTGGTAAATGGCCCTTGGTGATAACTCCCCCTAATTTGGAGTACCAAGTATAATGCATGGATTTTGAGAACTTAAAAGCTCCCCCTTGGATAATACTCCCCCTAATTAGAGTGCCAAGGTTATGATGCATGAATGATCCTACAAAACAAAAGTTAGTATATGTGATGCTCCCCCTTGAACAATACTCCCCATTGCTAGGGTACCAACGTATATGATGCAAGGATTATGAGTGCTACAAAAAAAGGATTAGTACATGATATGCTCCCCCCGATCAATACTCCCGTTGCTAGGATACCAACGCATATGATTCAAGGATGATGAATGCTACAAAACAAGGATTAGTACATGATATGCTCCCCCTCGATCAATACTCCCCGTTGCTAGGGTACCAACGTATATGATTCAAGGATGAGAAATGCTATAAAATAAAGGTTAGTTGTAGATAATCCAACCAAGTAATATGAGTTCAACCAAACATTGTAGTTAAACCCGTTTGACTAAAAAAGTCAACTAAGTACACTTTGTTCAAACCAAGCACAAAGGTCAAACAAAGTCAATACTTCAACCAAATAAAGATGCAAAAATTAGTAGTTCCATCCAACCAAAATATAATGCACAAATATTGATCACACACAAGCATAACCATAACATCCTTCCATTGAAAATTGTTTGTGATCAAAGTCACAAAACAAGGTGTTACAAAATAAAAAGAAAATATCCTAGAAATTAAAAAAGAAAAGTCCTAAAAAGTCCTAAGAAGTACTATAAAAGGAAACAAAGGAGAAACTTCTAATATCTATTGCGGAGGATGGGATAGAGCATTAAGGCGCTCTAGGATGTGGTTCAAAATGAACCGCATTTCGTTTTGTAACTCGTGAACCAAGATGTTGGTCCGTTGATTTAAGTGGGCGGTCCTCTCACACATGGAAAATCCATGTCTAGGATAGTTTGGTGGAAGGGATGGTTCATTATTAGTTGGTGGTGGTGGTGGTTTGTTGTTTGTTGGTGGAGGTGGTGGAATGTATGTTGGTGACATGATGGAAGCTAGTAGAGTGGATTGTAAATCCATGGCTTCACTAAGGTGGGAATCCACCATATTGGAGAAGGCATAAAGATGATCAAGTTCTTCATTGATCTCGCCTTGGGTGTTGGGTTGGTTAATCCACATTCCCTCATCAATGGCATTGAGGGTGGACCTTGGTGAAAGGGGTTGAGGTTGCGGTTGTGGTGGTGCTTGATCACAGTAGAGAGGACCATGAATATTCCTATAAATGGGATGGAATAGGAGTGATTCTTGACCCTCAAAAGTCAAGGGTGGTGGATTTGTGGACCTAGGAGGAAGGTCTTCAAGGGTTTCTAAGTATGGGTGTGGTGATGTTGGTGGAGTAGCAAATAGCTCCATTGGATGGAGTTTGGGTGAATGTGGAGGTGATGGTGATCTGGTTGGTTGAGATGGAGTGGGTGGTGGTGTGGTAGCCACTGGAGTTATGGTTGGTGGTGGAGTGTTGATGATGATGTGAGGTGGTGTTGGAGTTGAGAGAGTGAGAAAATTCTCATTTGCTATTGGTGATAAAATGTTCAATGGGGATGACTCTTCTGATGAAGAATTGAGGTTCACAAAACAACAAGGTCTGACACTCATTTGAGCTGTCCTTCTTGGTGGTCTGCTTATTGATGAGTTGTTGGACTTAGTCATTGTTGAAATGAGAAGGGTTGCTTAGAAGTGCAGGAATAATTCTTAGAGATAATGGTGAATGTGTGAATTGTGATCAACTAAAGCTTCTAATTTATATGCAGTAAGGTTTATGGAACTTTGTGTTTGGATTTGATGTTGATCCATAGAGAAATGTTGGTTCCTAATGATTTGGAAGAAGAAAATGAACTTTTCATATCACCAAAGTCAATCCATAGAGATGAAGTTGAGTAAGTTTGAGAAGATATGCAGTTAATGCAAGAGGTGAGTGGGAAATCTAATGATTTGATTGACCCACGGATTGCAAGGAACCAATTTGAGGGTTCCTTGCTTGTTACAGAAAGGTAACTTGGATGGAAAATTTGAATTTTCAAATTTTGGTGGGAAATGAATTTCTTATAGTTCTAAGTTTGCCTAAATGATCCTAATGTGCTTAAATATCAGTGATAGAATCCTAAGAACTAGAATCAATGATCTAAGGTGCGGGATTAGACGGGAAATTTGAAAAAAGTTACTGTTGAATGGCGGATCCAAACGATAACAATTGCGGACCCAAATTTCCGCGGAATCCGCTAGGCCTATTTTGGCGGAGCCAAAAATTGCAACAGACGGAACCCAGAAATTGGTTCCACCATTTTCGCCAATGAAAAAAAGTTAATAGATAGCATGTCAAAATTCCCGAAACCCGTTCAATTCCTGAAAATTGTCCTAAAACATATGTAACTACTTAGTTGGGATTGATTAAAAACAAAAACACAGGTTCTAACACGTGTGTACATATAAATCAAACCGAGGATATTGAACTTACCATATATGGACGTTAAGCCAAACAGTGGCTTAATCATGAAAATTTGATAACAACAAAGTGTTATTGTCCTGCATAGTAGATTTAGTGTTCATAGATGTTTAATAACAACATAGTATCCTAAAAACATAACAATTCACCACATCATTGTTTGAAATTGTTTATACCAAACACTCCCTAAATCCTCACTACTTGTTGATCTTCTTGTTGAGCTTCATTATCCAACGCCCAATATTCTTCATCATTCCTCTTGTTTGTCGGAATTCCTCGGATTGGTTCTCGATGGGTGGAAGTTGGCTCATGTATTCGGGTGGAGGAATCCTAGAATTGGGCAAACCATCATCCTCACTAACCGATGATGATGATGATGAGGTTGGAGGATGAGCACGTTTTCCTCTTGACAAGGCTACTCTATGATCACTAAGAGGTACAAAGGTATGTGGAATTTCAGAGTAGTCGGGAAGGAAACCTCTAGCATTTGGAGGAATGGGTGAAAAATCTCTAAAGAGACGGGTAAGAAGCATCCCGTAAGGCATGGCGGTGGCACCCAACACTGGAATATCGGCCATTCTCTTGGCGATATAGTAAGCTAAGTTGAAGGTTTGATGGATGGACACACAATAGAGCATGTAACAAAGGCTTGCGTTAAAATGATCCCTATTTCCTATGGTGCTTGTAACGTTTGCTCGAAGGATCTCTTCCAACTTTTTGAATTGAGGCCTAAGTTCGTTTAGCTCCATGCCAAACGGGTCTCGATCTACTTGATGACCTTTACGGTTGGTCCTAGTGAGGATGTTCCTAGGGACAAAGAGATGATCACGGATAGTCTCTTTGGGAGTTAATGGTGTGTCATATGGAGGCATACGATCAAGGACGGAATCGAGGATGGACAATGACCATTTGTCCGAATAAAGGCAAGTGCCTTGACCCGGAATTCCTAAGACTTCCGCGAATTTGTTTAAAGGGATGTTGAATTGGTCTTGGTTGACTTTGAAATGGATGTTTATGTAAGCATAGTCATTGGTGCTAAGGCCGACACTAGAATAGAATTCTAGCACGAATCTAGGAACTATAGGTTCATCTATGTCTAGAAGATAATCAAATTGGATGGTGGCTAGTTGTTCGTGGATATTGGTTCCTTCTAAGAATGAGGGGTCTACGGTTCTTCCCTCGTGAAAGTATCGTTTTTCTAAAGCCTTAAAATTTTTGACTTGGTCGTCTGTGAGCCCTTTTGTCTTATGGTGTTTGGGTAGGTAATTGAGGGTTTCTTTGTGATCATAGTATGTTGCGGGAGGCATGATTGTTATCCTAGACACGAAAATTACATAGTTTAGTTAAAACTATCGAAAATACGTATATAAATTTCTAGTGTGTGCCTACATGGGGACAATATGGAGGTGCGGTTATCTCGACTCTTTTTTATGCATGAAAATTTCGTTTATGCAAATTTTATGACAACGCGAGAGATAACCCAAACGCTCCTACTTCAATGTAGCTTCGATTGAATGTACCCGAAAATACATATTAGTTATGTATTCCCTTTAGCATTCAAGAGATATTATGCAAGTGATGTTTAAAACATAACGTTTTGTATTTATATGAACAATGTGCAAAAACCGTTTTTCCTAGTCGTGAGAAGATTTTTATAAAAAAAATTTCTCATGGGGTTTTTGATGAATTATGATAATGTCCTACAAGATGCAATTCCTAACTATGGAAAACATGATTTGTTATGCAATTTGTTGAATATGCTTCATGATTTTACAAAAAATATGCATAAACCCCAAGTTTTGATTTTGTGCTAGACTCAGATCAGGAATGTAGATATAGTTAGGATACTTACAGAGATGATTAAAGCACAAATTGGTTGAAGGGGATGACCTAAATTGTGAGTTTGGTTTATTTTGAGTCGAGTTGGTGTTGCTTGTATGTTTTTGGGGAATGTGATACACAGTACAGGGTGTTTTTTTAATATACTAAAAAACTGACTTAGGAACCTACGGATTTGGCGGAGCCAAAATGTGGGTTCCGTGCGTGTTGTCGATTGGTTATGTGGGAACCTTTTGACAATTGGTTGTTTTTTATGTGTTTGGTTAATCTAAGGTTCAAGCTAAGGTTCTAACTACACATTTGGTTCCATTAATCCTAAACCAAGTCTAAGAAAGTTAAAGGATACTCTCTTAAGAGGTTTTGTGAGAAAATTGGCAATGTTGTCTTCTGAGGATACTTTCTCGATTGAGATGTTTTGATAACGCTCATTTTGTACATGTTTTAGTCGCGTTATTTCTATGTTTATGCATTGTATTTGGTTGTATTTGTGAACATATTATGCTTAAAAAGGTACAAAAGATGTATTCAGGTTCATGTACAATCAAGTTCAAGTAAATGGCTAGAAAGATGTGAAAAAGATGCTAAATCAAGAGCTTTTGCACAAACAAGAGATTCTTCCCGCAATAAAGGCTTTGGAAAGATCGTTAAAGATAAAGAATCAAGATTACAATGATTTTCAAGTTCAAGAAAAGATCAAGAATTGATGAAATGAATGAAAAGTTATATGTAAAGAATTATGGCTTGCTTCTTCAACCAAAGGTTCAAGAAATACATTGAAGGCTTAAGTTCAACCCAAGGTTCAACAAAGTCATGCCAACCTTACTCCAAACCTTGGGCTGGAATATGAACTTCAGGATGAGACTTCAACCTTGGGTTCATACAATTGCTGGCACACTTAATGACTATCTTTAATGAACTAACTCTTCATGTGGGATGTCATTACTCCATAATTACTCCAAGTGCAGAATTTTTATGACACTTTGGGCTCAAGTATTTTGCTTGGTGACCAAGGGGAGTCATCTTATTAATAAGAAGGCTTGGCCAAGAGAGAAAGGGGGACAATTATCAAGAAATCTACTATCTACACATCAACAACTACTACAACTAATCTTATACTCATTTGTACTCTCTCAAAGGGCGACAAGGAAGAATAACGCAGGAAAAGAAGTAGCTTACATTCATCAATCATCAATTTAATCATTCAAGGAATCTTTGTTGATCATCTCACAAGTGTTCCTAATTCTTGTAATCATCATTACAACTTTTGTTAGACTTTTTAATTATGTTTTCAAGTGATAATTTTCTTGTGGTTATTTCTTTGTTTGCCATGAGTAGCTAAGTGCCTTGAGCAGTTGCCTAGATGATGTTTGTGACATGATTCTTGATTGATTATGACTCCATGGTTCTAGTTAAACAAAAAGCTAATACTAAGATCGAATTGTGCTATTAAGAGTTTTCTCCACCAAAGAGTTGTCAAGTTTGGTTAATTGCTAATAGTGTAATAGGTTGAAAAAGACATTGTTAGTCAATTAGTTGTAAACCTTTGTCTATGAGGGTGTTACCTTATGTATTGACCATTTCATAAGTAACTTGGTTAAACTTGGAAAACTAAAATAGTGTGGTTGTCAATTGCTTGTGAAACGAAAGCGAATCAAGTGATGGAGTTGTGTTAGTCTTGGTTGATCAAATCTTAAATATTGTTTTTGTCATTTTAAAATCTTGACAAGGATTGAAAGTGTTGGAAGCAATAGGATTAGTATACCCACTAATCAAATTAGAACACCACCTAATTCATTGATCATAATCAAATGGAATCATTATCATAATCATATCAAGAGAATTGTGCAAAACTAGTCTAGGCAAGTGTAGCTTTAATATATTGAATTTAAATCATCATTATTTGCTTGCTGTTAGAATCGTTGAACAAGATTGATATTATATTCAAAACTCACATCCCAAAAACTAAACAAATCCCAGTGAACGACCTCGGCTTACCATTTCATCTCTTACTACACACGGACGAGTATACTTGCTCGTATGTGTTGCGTTTGAATCATTGGTAGATCGTGTTATAAATTTAAAACTTGGACTCTAACGGGCACATCAAGTTTTGGCCGCCGCTGCCGGGGATTTGATCACGTTTTTTGTGAAGTTTTAGTTTATATTTTTCTTGTTTAATTCGTATTCGTATTCGTATTCGTATTCGTAATCGCATTCGTTAAGCTCTAAAATTTTTTTTTCTTTTCTCTGCAAACCGCCGGTTTATACCCAAACCGCGCCGGTTCACCTCGCGGTAAATCTAAAAATGGACCAAACCGCCGGTCCAAGCTCTCGGTAAAAATTAAAAAGATCCAAACCGCCGATCCAAACCTCGACCGCGGCGGTTCAACTTTTGGTAAAAAAATTTTTTCGAACCGCCGGTTCAATTTTCCAACCGTCCGGTTCATCCTCTCGGTAACCCTTCATTTCTCCAAACCGTCCGGTTCATTATTCCAACCGCCAGTTTATAAAAAAAATATTTATTATTATTTTTTTTTTTAGTTTTTTTAAATCCTTTTCGATAGGGCTCGTTTTTCTCGTGTATGACCACTCGCTCTTCAAGCGACGAGTTGAGTACACCATTGTCTAATCCCGAAAGATTATTTCACAAAAAGAAAACACCATTCGTTCCACCCGATCAAAGAAGTCCAAAAACCGTTAACCCACCATTTGAAAACCTTTCCGAAGTTCATCCAATCGTTAATCTTTTTCTTGAATTACCATTTCCAATGGCCGACGATCAACCCATGTGGGATACCAATTGGGTTGTAGCTCCTACACCCGCTGCCGCCATTGTTCCCGTTAATCTTGGAGATAATTTTACTATCAAAGGTCATCATCTCTCGATATTTAAAGACAACCAATTTGATGGTCGAGTTAAATCCGATCCACACAAACATATCGCCGAATTTCTTGAAATTTGTGACATGTTTCGTTATGGAAATACCAATGCAAATGCAATCCGACTCAAACTTTTTCCATCGTCTCTCACCGGAGAAGCAAAAATTTGGTATAATGAATTAAGCCCCGGAGTGATCACAACTTGGGACCAAATGAGAGAAGCATTTGTTGGACGTTTCTTTCCACCGGCCATGTTTGATCATCCCTTAGGTGAAATTCGTAGCTTTACTCAAAAAGAAGGAGAAAATCTTGTCGAAGCTTGGCTTCGAATGAAAAACATGCTCCGAAGTTGTCATGGGCATGGATTGTCTCGTGGTAATATCATTCAAATCTTTTACCATGGTCTTGATGACACAACTCAAGGCATACTTGATGCCGGAGGAATTTTCATTTATAAGACCCCTAACGAAGCTTATAATTTATTAGAAGACCGTGTACTTCTTAAGCTCGATTGGTCTAAGGATGCAAAAATAAAACCTCAACGAAAATCCGTTGCATTCTGATGAACTCAAATAAGTACATTTTATTACTATCATTTATCCTATTAAATTGACTTGTTTTACTATATTATGTATGAGGATTGATACTTAATCATTTACTTTTGTAATTCTCAGGTAAAAACAAGCATTTGGTGAAACTTAGCGATTTTGGACTAATAATGGAGCAAAACATGCATAAAGTAAAGAGTCTACTGAAATGAAGAAGATCAAGACTAATCTGCTCCAGATGCGCCGAATCTCACTCATGACATGCGCCGCATCTCTATCAAGATATCACCAGATACGATCCAAGATACAAGAGGACATGCGCCGCATCTAATCATGGAGTTACGCCGCATCTTCTGGCGGTGTACGAATATTCCTGAATATTATAATCTTGGACCCCAGGCGAAGTTAAATACATGCGCCGCATCTACTCCTTAGATGCGCCGCATCTTCCCTCAGACAGAAACTATAAATACCCCAAGACCAGATGATGAAGCGAAAAGTGTACCGCTTTTAAGGGGTCATTTAAGCCCTAAATCGTATTTATTTGATCAAATATCGCCCTAAATCGTTCCTTTTGTCATTTTAGGTACTTTTGAGGAGAAATCTGGAAAAGGAGGCATTTTGGACGTTTTTGGAGCATAAAAGTGAAGAAAACGGCAAAGTCTCAAAATCGGCTAAAAGTTACCTTTGACGGCGTCACAATTAACTCTGGACGGCGTCATGCTTTGGCAAGAAAAAGTGGACGTGAAATTTACTCATGATAAGCCAGTGAAAATAGCATGTGAATTCTGACGGCGTCACGCTTTAACTTGATCAAGGGCGTCACGGCTTAAATCATAAGGGGACGGCGTCACGTTCAAGGTTCGACGGCGTCAAGCCTTGATAAGCCAGAATGGATTTTTGAAGAGCTAAAGAGGGACGGCGTCAAGAAGGTCATCCGGGAACCCTAGAAGCGGCGAGGTGACGGCGTCACAATCCATAAGGTGACGCCGTCAGATGCAAAAGTCTATATATAGTTTTCTAATTTTTTGTCATTAGGAGAGAGCTTAGTGTGTGGAATTTTGGGAGAAAACCCTAGGACGATTTTAGCTTCTTTTTCAAGGCTTTTTGCCTTGAGATCTTCCATGTTACATTGAAGATAAGTTATCAATTAATCATTCAATATGTCTATGTGTTGTTTGATTTTATCTTATTCTTGTCTTTTGATTAACATGTTAGGCTAAATTTATCTTGTGTTTGCTTAGATCTAATGAAACCTAGCTATTGATTATTGGTTATTAGTGTGTTATTAGTTGTATTGGATGATTGTTTATCTATGTTAGGCTTAAGAAAACTGGCTAACTTCCTATTCGGTAACTTGCTTGAACGTCTTAAGAAACATGAACCAAATGCGTACTAAAGGTTTTTATGGTTGTATTTAATGCACAAGCGAATTCTAGTGATCCCATGTTAGGAGCTTCCTAGCCGGCTCGACATAGGAGTGAAGTAGGAGCTTGTAGAGTTGGGGAAGTAAGTACGCCACCCCACGAATGGTATTAAGGAATACACCCGTCATCCACGCGACTAATACACACTAATTAACCGGTAAAAGATAGTTAGGGAGTAAGGAAATCTAAGTAAACACATTTCTCTACACATAAGTTTCTCACCACATTTTCATTTTTGTTATTTTATTTTATTTGCATTCGTAGTAATTTGGGTTAGTTGACTAGCAACTAATTCCGCCCACTCCTTCAAAACCCGAGATTTTACTTGCTTTCATAAAAAATATAAAAACATAAAAAGAATCTTCCTCAACCCTTAGACCTATTAGAGTAGCCTTTCATACCTAACGAACACTATTCCCTGTGGAGAACGATCAATCCCCCGTACTTACCACTACACTATACTACATCGGTCAGGTACACTGCCTGGTGGGGTTGTAAGCCTCTTGAGATCCCTCGAGAGGTAAAACCTGTTGTAAGGTTACAAAACCATGCATCAAGTTTTTGGCGCCGCTGCCGGGGAATAGTTATTGTTTAGGTTGAATTTTTACTTTATAGGTCTACTCACTAGATTCCCTTCTAGTGAGATTTTTATTTTCTTTTTCTAGGTCTTCTTTAGTCTATCTATTTTCTTCGTGTCTTTGTTCGTAACCATACCATCCGACATCATGGAAGATGGTAATATCCTTAATCCCAACAACCCACCACCACAACAACCACCACCACCTCCTAGAGCCCGTACTTTAGGAGAGTATTCCCGTCCTAGCCACCATGGCTATCGAAACACCATTGAGCTCACTCAAGGGGCCAATATCACACCCTTGCGATCCGACACCATCCGGTTGGTGCAAAGCGGATGCGCATTCCATGGACTTCGTTCTGAAGATCCTAATCAACACCTCAAGGACTTTCTTAAAATCGTTGATTCTATAGACCTTGATGTTGCCACTCGAGAGACGACCCGATTGCGTCTCTTCCAATTCTCTTTGCGAGACCAAGCTAGTCAGTGGCTAGAACGTCTACCCGCAGGATCCATCACCTCATGGGATGATCTCACCACTCGTTTCCTTGCTCAGTTTTTCCCACCGGGAAGAACTACCAAGCTAAGGAATGATATCTTGATGTTCCAACAACGTCAAGGCGAAACTCTCTACGAGGCATGGACTCGATTCAAGGACTTACTCCGAAAGGTCCCTCACCATGGCATGGATCCTTGGCTACAAATCCAAATCTTCTATGATGGCGTCAATCATCAAACTAGAAGAGCCATAGATTACGCCGCCAATGGGAGATTGAGCAGGCTCAGTGTCGATAAGTGCTGGGAAGTCATTGAGGACTTAGCACAATACGAAGAGGAAGAATGGAATGACTCAACGTTCTCGGAAGAAGGGATTTTAAATTGCATGAGTGCAACCCAAGAACAGCTGTTCGAAAACATAAAAAGGCAGGTTGAGAGCTTAATGAAAGCTGAGACACCTACGGCTGATGAAAATCCCGATGAGTGCGTGAACACAATTGGTAAGCATACGTTTCATCAATTCTCACGACAAGATGAGTTTGAAGGGATAATGCTAACTTTCGTGAACAACCAAGAAAGGCGGATCCAGGAATTAGAGACTCACTTGAAAAACACCCAAGATATGTTCATGGAACTAGCAGAAAAGTTTATTGCGAGAATAAAGGAGAAAATCAGGGAAGAAGCCTCACACAAAAAGATCGAGAAGATCTTTGAACTCCCGGTCCCTAATGAACCATACAACGAATGGGATGATGAAACCCCTCTCCCCGAGCCTTCACTTTTAAAACCCTCTTATCTACTTGGATCTTCTCGCGAGAAAAAGAATTCTCAGGATCGTAGCATTTTCGTGGGAAGCATGGTTTTCACGCTCCCTGACTTTCATGAGGCTAGGAAACGATCTTTTGGCTTTAAGCCAGGTGTGAGAAGAACTCAATTAAAGCACATCCTCATTCCGAAAACCCCCTGTAAAAGCTCCTCACACTCCCTGAATACCTGCCGTGACGGAGATTGGAACCCGAATAAGACGTCAACCGACCCTTTTCAACATTTTACTACACCCCGTGACAGTAACAAAACATTTGACCCAGGAGGAACTTGTTAACGAGACTAGCTATCAGGATTATTGACCCTGACTAGCTGCTCCTTTAAAGTACGAGGGGCTCATTTGTAAACTGGCACAAAGTAGTAAAATACGCTAATCTGACGGCGTCAGAATTTAAACGTGACGCCGTCACCCCGTCTGCACAGCAATAATAACTTAAATTCCATCACTTTCATCACAAACCCCACAAACCATATCCACTCCAACCCCACCTCCGAATTTCCCAAGGCAAATTCGCCAATTTCCGCTTCCAATCTTCACGTGGTAAGTAATTTTTACTCATTCTTTTCGCTTCAATTACTCATAGGATTTGTAAATTTCGAAAATCCCCAACTCGTGAAACCCTAGGATTGATTCATGCTTAGAACTCATAATGTGTTTTAATTAGTGTTATTTAACAAAGATTAAAGCATTTGATGATTGGCAATCAATTGGGTCTATTCACTAATAGGGAGGCCACGAATTTGAACCATAACCTATGATCCAATCACCCATTTTGCTGTAAAAAGGGCGTTTGGTTTATAAGCTTAAAGTTTGAATATTGATTTTTCCCTCGTAATTTCGGATTTAAATGTGGTTGAACCTGACGGCGTCACCTATCAAAGGGTGACGGCGTCAGACCTGTCTGATACGCCACCAAGTCTTTAATTCCCATATTAACACTTTTGTTCCTCCTCCTTTGTTCCAGATGATGAGTAAGCGTCAAAGACCCAGCCGAGGAAGTTCTTCCCGATCTCAACAAGAAAACTTTGGGGATACGGTCCTCAGTTGGGGTATCTTTGACAACGATGCTGCTACAAGCAAATACACACAACTGCTACTACACAAGGTCGAAAATGGGGCCGTAGTTGATTGGAACTTTCTGAGGAGAGAAGGTATTGAGCAGACCTTTCTCCAAAGTTTTCAGACGGATGGATTTACCGGCCCCCAGTGGGAAAGACTGTTTAAAATTCAGGAGCCGGTATATGAGGAATTGGTACGGGAGTTCTTTGCCACCTTTCATTTTGACATGGCTGAGGCAAGGACCGATGTGGGCGGTACCACGATCTATTTCAGGCTGGGGGGTGAGCTAAGGACGTGTTCTGTTGCTGAGTTTGGGTGGAGGCTTGGGTTGTACGATCAGCATGATACCATTCAGGCAGGGTTCATGCATAGGTTGTTGCGTGGGGAGTCGATGAAGAATGATTTTAGATGCTCCATGTTCTGGCAGACTATTGGGGATGGGGTGTACACTTCGACCACTGTGGCATCCCAAATCAGGGATCCTAGGGTTCGGTTGACTCATCGGTGCCTCACCTACAGCTTGACAGGGCGTCACAGCTCTCACCACCGTGTCACCGCTTCTGATCTCTTCTACCTGTACACCATTTACTCTAATGATGTTTACTGCAACATCCCGTTTTGGGTTGCTAGCTTTATGCATGGTGGAGTTGGGGAGAGAGAAGGAGACAAGATTTATGGTGGGATGTTTATCACCCGGCTGGCCCAGTCTTATGGAGTCCTCAGGCCCGAGGTCATGAGGTATTTGAGTGGTGATAAATGCAGGACGGTGAAGGAGAGGTCCCTGAAGCAGATGGAGGTGATTATGGAGATGCATGACGGGTCCTTTATGTGGTATCACCCAGTTGGAGCTGAGGATGATGATGATGAGGATGATGAGGAGGAGGAGGAGCCCCAGCAGCAGCAGCATGAGGGTTATGAGGCCGGTACAGCTGATTACTACCGGCATATGAGCAGGGGGGACTGGCAGGCTCACCAGGGGACCTGGATGGGCCAGGTTGATACGTGGAGGACCAGGGTGGACGAGAGGTTCGACTGGATGTACGATCACACGGTTCGTCAGATGCAGCATCTTTCTACACGTGATCAGTTGGACCCGCATCTGCAGATTGACCCTTTCCCGGGTCGTGAGCAGGATTACCCACCATATGGGTACTACGGGCACCTTCCTCCTGGCTATGACTATCGCCAAGGTCCCCCACCCCAGTGATGATGTGATTTGATGTTTTGATGTTTGAACAATTTAATATTTGGTTGTATGTGTTGAAACAATATGGTCTGTAATAATTTAGGGAAGGCATCTGTTTGCCTTAAAACATTTGTTACATTGATTTTATTTATCGCATGCTAGCCTTATTTGATTGCTTTATTTGTTTTATTTGCTTTGTGTGTTTATTCGTTTGTTTGTTTGTTTTTATTTGTTTCCGTATGTGTGTTTAATTTTTATTAGTATTGATTCATGTTCAAAAGTAATTTGTGAAAATGCTTTATGTTGTTTTTAACTTCGTCTTAACTACATATAAAGGTATTTTGCAAAAGATAAGTGTAAGGGAAATCTAAATCGGTTTATTAGAACACAAATTAACATGAATCGTAATAATAATAAATTAACATACATATTAGTGTGTGTTTGAGTCAAATGCTTGTATCGAGTCATAATGATGTTTTGCAGGATTTCCAGGAAGTAAGGTAAAGGTTTTTCCAGAAATTTTCCGGAAACTTAAAATGAAAATTTTTGTCAGGTCATTTCTGACGGCGTCAAGGTTTATAACCTGACGGCGTCAGATTTAATTTCCAGAAATTTTTGAAAGTTTTGTTTTCATAAAAAATTTTTATTAAAATCTCCAACTTATAATCTCCAGGAATCTGCAAAATTATCATTCCACAAGCATTATATCCTTATATATAGATTTTTCCCGCCGATGTTATGCAGGTTTTCGTGTTTGTTTTCTCAGGTTTAACAGGTTATTTTGGACAAGGAGATGTTTATGGAATCAAGCTTATGGCGATGCATTAGTCATGGAGCTTCAACATTACCTTGGAGGAAGATCTAACCGTGTAATTTCATTATCCACCAAGCGAATCAGGGGAGTATTTGATTTCATTTTTTTACTTTTTTCTTTTACATCTTGTTATTTGAACATTGGGGACAATGTTCATCTTAAGTGTAAGGGGAGGGTAAAAGTACGATTTTAGAGAATACAATTGCGCTTGATTTTTGTTTGTTTAATAGTAGATGTGTAATAAAACTGAGAGAAATACTTGTTAAGGTAATTTTAGTGCCAAATTTAAAATTTTTTACAACATATAGGAGTGAAACTTTGATCTTAATGAGCGTCTCACGGATAGGAGTTATATGACTAGCACAAAAACCGTACCACTAAAAAAATTTTCCACCCCCAAATATGTGAGGTTCGCCCCTAGAATTGGTAGGAAAAGCATTTATGCTATGATGTGTGTACCGGTAGCACTTAGATTCTAGAACTTGCGTTAGGACCATTCCGAGGCCACAAGTGAGACTACATTCGTGTAGTTAGATTTACTACATGATAAGAGGCATTAGGATTAACCCATTGTTTTGCACCTGTGTTTTTGTTATAAATTACATTGGCTACATTGGTCAAGTAATTCTCCCACACCCTTTGCGTTGTACTCATTTTTAGTACACGATACCCCTAGTACACCCCTCAGAGCCTATCTTTTCGCTTCGACCTTTAAGCATTTTACTTAAAGGAAGAATTTGTTACACCCCACTAAAATGTACACCCAAATCGCCTTAGCCTACCTTGTATGCACTCATTTTTTAGTGCATTATTGTTACAACATTTGTTTAAACCCAAGTTAATTATCTAATTGATTACATGGTTGCTAAGTCGAGTCATATCCTTGTACATATTGTTTTGGGACGATTGGGACTCATGGGTAAAGTACTAGTGTAATGGAGTAATGGGGAAGAAGATCATTTATTACCCCCATATGTGCTAAATGTTTTAAAAGTACTCCAAGTTTTTCAATTATCTTAATTCGAGTCATTAGATTAGTATTTGTAAAGTTATGTAAAAGTTCAAGTGTAAGGGGGATGCAATGCCCCTATGATGTATTATTTTGGATGGTAGGGCAAGAGTGTATGAAAAAAAAAAAAAAAAAAAAATCGAAAAATCAAGAAAAATACAAAAAAAAAAAGAGAAAAAGAAAAATAGAAAAAACATACGGACTACCATCCCGTTTCATTTTATGTTTATTTTTATGTTTTTGTTATTTTGTTATTTTGTTTCTAGCTTAAGATCGAGTCGAGTCTTGGCTTAGCAACATTGTATAGTACATGTAATTGATCAAGATTCTTAACTCGCCACCAGTAAATTATCCCTTATCCAACAAAACCGTATTTTCCTTTTCCCTACACCTAACGTTATAACCCATGAAAAAGCCCTCTTTGATAGTTTATCTTAGGTGCTTACGCCTAGTGGAGGAGGTTTTCGATCCTTTCCCAAGCCTATGGTAATCTATTTGCTATGACAGGTAGTGAGAGATATTATCCGTTTTCATTTATGAGATTTATTTTGATGACACTTGAGAGATGTGAGTATCTAAACACTACTTGTGAGGTGCTAGTATGTAATCTCCGTGCTTATTATGATTGAAGTGGAACGATTATTTGTTGTAATTACTTTTATGTTTGCATTAAATGACCCCTAACTTGTATTTTGATTAGAATAAAAGCGCATTTACTTGAGGACAAGCAAATCTCAAGTGTAAGGGTATTTGATGAAGCGAAAAGTGTACCGCTTTTAAGGGGTCATTTAAGCCCTAAATCGTATTTATTTGATCAAATATCGCCCTAAATCGTTCCTTTTGTCATTTTAGGTACTTTTGAGGAGAAATCTGGAAAAGGAGGCATTTTGGACGTTTTTGGAGAATAAAAGTGAAGAAAACGGAAAAGTCTCAAAAATCGGCTAAAAGTTACCTTTGACGGCGTCACAATTAACTCTGGACGGCGTCATGCTTTGGCAAGAAAAAGTGGACGTGAAATTTACTCATGATAAGCCAGTGAAAATAGCATGTGAATTCTGACGGCGTCACGCTTTAACTTGATCAAGGGCGTCACGGCTTAAATCATAAGGGGACGGCGTCACGTTCAAGGTTCGACGGCGTCAAGCCTTGATAAGCCAGAATGGATTTTTGAAGAGCTAAAGAGGGACGGCGTCAAGAAGGTCATCCGGGAACCCTAGAAGCGGCGAGGTGACGGCGTCACAATCCATAAGGTGACGCCGTCAGATGCAAAAGTCTATATATAGTTTTCTAATTTTTTGTCATTAGGAGAGAGCTTAGTGTGTGGAATTTTGGGAGAAAACCCTAGGACGATTTTAGCTTCTTTTTCAAGGCTTTTTGCCTTGAGATCTTCCATGTTACATTGAAGATAAGTTATCAATTAATCATTCAATATGTCTATGTGTTGTTTGATTTTATCTTATTCTTGTCTTTTGATTAACATGTTAGGCTAAATTTATCTTGTGTTTGCTTAGATCTAATGAAACCTAGCTATTGATTATTGGTTATTAGTGTGTTATTAGTTGTATTGGATGATTGTTTATCTATGTTAGGCTTAAGAAAACTGGCTAACTTCCTATTCGGTAACTTGCTTGAACGTCTTAAGAAACATGAACCAAATGCGTACTAAAGGTTTTTATGGTTGTATTTAATGCACAAGCGAATTCTAGTGATCCCATGTTAGGAGCTTCCTAGCCGGCTCGACATAGGAGTGAAGTAGGAGCTTGTAGAGTTGGGGAAGTAAGTACGCCACCCCACGAATGGTATTAAGGAATACACCCGTCATCCACGCGACTAATACACACTAATTAACCGGTAAAAGATAGTTAGGGAGTAAGGAAATCTAAGTAAACACATTTCTCTACACATAAGTTTCTCACCACATTTTCATTTTTGTTATTTTATTTTATTTGCATTCGTAGTAATTTGGGTTAGTTGACTAGCAACTAATTCCGCCCACTCCTTCAAAACCCGAGATTTTACTTGCTTTCATAAAAAATATAAAAACATAAAAAGAATCTTCCTCAACCCTTAGACCTATTAGAGTAGCCTTTCATACCTAACGAACACTATTCCCTGTGGAGAACGATCAATCCCCCGTACTTACCACTACACTATACTACATCGGTCAGGTACACTGCCTGGTGGGGTTGTAAGCCTCTTGAGATCCCTCGAGAGGTAAAACCTGTTGTAAGGTTACAAAACCACGCATCACCAGACGAATTTCGTACGCATTATATTAGATTCGAAGACCGAACAGGAGAAACCTAGGACGAATTCAGTCAAGGAGGCAGCACAAGACACACCCAAATCAAAGATACAAGAGCTGTAAGAAGGTGCTGCATGTGTTTAATTCATTAAGTAGTTTTGTTTTATTGTGTTAGCAAACTTTAATTCATCAGGATTGGTGGCTTGTGTAATGTGACAACGAAAGATTGCACTCCCTTTAATACTTGCTTTCCCATCAATTAAAGTTTATATGATGATGTCTTTGGTTACTACTTATTAGTGCATTGATAACCTCTGTGTCTATTAGTGGCTTGCGGGCATTTGACTGCGGGACATAATGTGGCTCCCACGGTTATTACTAAATTGATCACTTAGGAATAACTTTTAGACATAAGTAATCATTAAGGGTTTACTCGCCGATAAGATTAGGACCAACGAGAAAGGGTTAACTACATACACTTCATATAAGGCTATCAATAAAACAAGTGACAATCTACTTAATTATAAGGACAGCCCTCTTATTGTCTCGAGTATTTATCTGTGTACGTGTGTGCTACTTGCTGATTCGTGCCTATTGGTTTATTTTATTATTTAATTGCAAACAAATCGTGCCAGTCTCTCAGGCTGAAACCCCCTTGCGTTAGGATATTAAATACTGATTAGAATAACGAGATAATACGTTCCACTCCTAGTGATCGACACTCTACTTACCATTATATTCATACTGACCGGGTACACTGCTCGTTAAGTGTGTGTGTTATTGATAAGTCGGCTAAATATAAATTTAAAACTTGAGTAGGCATTAAAACTGCTAAAACTATACTACGCACCCACACGCATCAAGTTTTTGGCGCCGCTGCCGGGGAGTGAATTGTTATTATCTGTTAATTTGATTAGTATTTTAATTAGGTTTTTCTTTTTATTAGATTAATTGCATCATTGTACTATTTTGCATATTTGTTGTATTGTGTGTTAATTGTTTTCTTTTATTTTTGTGTGTTTTATTTTTTGTTTGTGTGTTAATTTTTTGTTTTTATTTTTCGTATTTTTCTGTTCTGCTATCGTTGTACTGTGCTAAATCAAACGATACGGCGCATCTGATTTCTCAGATACGGCGTATTGCGTTTAATTTTTAAAAATACAACGCGTTTAATTAATTCGATACGACGCATCTTTTCCCCAAGATACGGCGTATCTGTTTTTAATACGAAATTTTTTTCAAAAAGCGATAAAGTAATACGACGCATCTGCTTTTGCAGATACGGCGTATCTGTTTTTGATAAAAAAAATTTTTTTTCTAAACGTTAACGCCATACGACGCATCTGCTTTAGCAGATACGGCGTATCTATTATTTTAATTAAAAACAGTTTGCGAATTATTAAACGGATACGGCGTATCGATCTCTGTCGATACGGCGCATCTTTCTGAATCAAAAATCGATATTTATTTTTAAACGTAACGAAAATACGGCGCATTAACTTTCGTTAATACGACGCATTTAATTTTAATTAGATAAGCTGATTTTTGATTAATTAATTCGATACGGCGCATTCTTAAATTCTAAGCGGCGTATCTATTTTCTGGATAAAGTCTGATTAAATTTTAACGTATTAAGATACGGCGTATCCAACTTTTTGGATACGGCGCATCGTCTGCAGATATCAGTAACTTTAATTTTTCGTATTCCGTTTTCGTTATTAATTATCTGATATATTACTTTCTCGAGCATACCCTACTGATATTTTTGTGTTGATTTCAGGAAGTGCATGACCAGGAGTTCTACGAAGAACTTGATTCAACCTTTCGAAGATCCTGAACGAGCCCTATATTCGCTTAAAAGGCTTTTCAACACAAGAATCTTTGATCTTTCAAGTTCACTCGAGCTTGATTACTTTTCTGAAGAAAAAGAGGAAGTTGAAACAGAAACAATGGGCGAAAACACTACTATGGAGGAATACATGAACAGTACCCGTGCTGATTACACTTCAGGAGTTGCTAGACCTAAGTTTGATGATAAGTCAAAATTTGAGTTGAAGGGTCAGTTTCTCAAAGAGCTAAGAGAGAATGCTTTCAGTGGGACGGAACATGAGGATGCTAATGAGCATGTTGAAAAGGTCCTGGAGATTAAAGATTTGTTTACTTCAGAAGGAGTCACTGACGATCAGATCATGCTAAGAATCTTTCCAATCTCGCTAAAAGGAGCTGCTAACAAGTGGCTAAGGAATGAACCTGCTAGTTCAATCACTACATGGGGAGATTTGAAGAGCAAATTCCTGAAGAGATATTGTCCACCTGCTAAGACTGCTAAAAAGATGGAGGCTATCAATAGTTTCAAGCAAGAGCCTGATGAAACCCTTTATCAAGCTTGGGAACGGTTTAAAGATTTATTGATAAAATGTCCTCAACACTATCTAACCCCTATGCAGGAGATAATATTGTTTTATCAAGGATTGGACGTGCCTACAAGACAGATTTTGGATGCTAAGGGATCCGTACCTCAGATGAGTGCAACTAATGCTAGGAAAGCGATCCAAGAAGCTGCTGATCATTCTCAGAAATGGCACGATGGGACCTCTACTAGATCTAAGAGCAGCACTAATTTTGACGGGATTGCTGCTATTCAAGCTCAATTGGATAAAATTAGTAGAGAAATGAAGAAGCGTGATGAAAGAGCATATGCTGCCCAAGTTGGATGTGAAAAGTGCGAAGGACCTCACTACACTAAAGATTGCCCGAATAAGAATGAAAGTGAGACGTTTGAAGAAGCATATTACACCCAATTTGGACAACCATTCCGACCTTCGGGGAGATTTAGGGAAGCTAGTCCGGGATTCTATCAAAAGAACAACTTCAATCCCGCTTATCAAGAGAGGAGGCAGACTTTAGACGATACTTTAAAGCAAATTATGGCCGATGCTGCTAAAAGACATGAAGAGAATACTGCTATGATCAAAGAAATCCGAGCTTCAACGGACACTACTACAAGAAATCAAGGAGCTTCGATCAAAGCATTGGAACAGCAAATTGGTCAAATGAGCAAGGTTCTTCAAGAAAGGGGATATGGAAGTCTACCGAGCTCAACTGAAACAAATCCAAGAGATCATGTCAAGGCCATAAGCACCACTGAAGAAGTCACTCCTAATATACCTAGAAGATCGATGAATGGTGATGATGGTGCAAGACCCAAATTTTTCTTTAATTCTTCAATCAGCTTAAGGAGACTACTAAAAGAAAAGACAAAGATTGAAGAGGAGATCAAGGCAACAATAAAAGAAGAGAGCTTTGCAACCGACTTAAATGCCTTGCCTCATAAAGAAAGAGACCCAGGAAGTTTTACTTTACCTTGTTCTATTAATGATATATCTTTCAATAATGTGTTAGCTGACTTAGGAGCTAGTGTTAGTGTTATGCCTCTTAAGACATTCGCTACCCTAGAACTAGGAAAATTAGCACCAACTAAGTTACTTATTGAATTGGCTGATAAAACGGTAAAACGACCTGAAGGGATTGCTAATAATGTGCTAGTTAAGATTGAGCAGTTTATTTTTCCCGTAGACTTTGTTATACTAGACATGCCCGAGGATGTTAAGATTCCTTTAATCCTCGGAAGACCTTTCTTGTCTACTGCCCATACTAAGATTGATGTGTTTAAGAGAAAAATCTCATTAAGGGTAGGGAATAATAAACTTGTCTATAAGTGCCAAGATCCGGTTAAAAGCATAATTAGAGGTGTTTATGTGCTAGGATTAAGAGAGCGTATGGACCTCGATCTTGAAGCTAGACTTATGGGAGAAACATTGATTCAAAACAACTCAACTAATCCTAATCATGAGAACTTTGAGGAATTCATTGACCTTAATGTACCTACCGAACTTAGACGCAATGTTGTTAATGATTCTGATGATGAGTGGTATGATTGTGTGGTAATTAATAAACGTAGGAGAGTAGTTGAGAAAACGAATTTGAATAATGATGTGTTTATTGAACTACCACCCCACCTTGCTTATTTGCGCCTATATGATAATAAGAATTTCCCGTCTATCATTTTGTCATCTCTGCCCGAAAGGGACAGGACTTTGTTTATGCAGATATTAAAGAAGAACGGCGTGGAAATTAAGGACGAGCAAGGAGTGTTCAATATTACTGAATTGGCGATGAAGGAGCGCGATGTTTCCGACTCCTTCAATGATCGATATTAAAGAGCTGAACGTGAGTCTAACTTGAAGACTCTGGAATAAAGACAAGTGCTGGCCGGGAGACAACCCGGATTTATCTTTTAATTATTCTGTTTTCTGTGTCGAGTCAGTCAGGCCCGCATGAGGATACGGCGCATCTCAATTCTGAGATGCGACGCATCTCCTGCAATGGTCATATCTTATTTTAATTTTTCTGCATTTTTATTTTCGACTTTAAAACTATTTATCAGTTTATTTTAATGCGGCGCATCCCTGGTTAAGGATGCGGCGCATCTTTATTCTGATCCGTATTAATTCCAGGCTCGATACGGCGTATCTTCTTCCATAAGATACGGCGCATCGACTGACCTGATGATTTTCAGTTTTAATTTTTAAGTTTTATTTTTCCTAACTACTAATGTATTATGCAAGTTTGAACCTTTCTTATCTTAGGTGTGTTTTAAAGTGTTGGTGGTATTATAGTTTCCTGGATTTCCTGTGGATACATCAAGTATGAAGCTTTAACGTTCTAATCCACAAGAAAGATGATTTTTGCTCTTATACTAATGGAGGATCATACCGAGCAAATCTCAGGGGAGTTTTCCTGTTCTAATTCTTTTATTTTCCAGTTTTTAACCTTTTATACAAACAACGAGGACGTTGTTTAACTTAAGTGGGGGGATTGGAGAATTAGAACACTTAACAATTACTTGTCCTAAACTTTTTCAAAAATTATGCTTAAAATGTGCTTAATATATCAAACTTAAAAATTTTTTAGCATGTTTTTGTTTAAGATCTAAGTTGCATAGCTGCACACATGACGTTATTTTCAAAAATTGTGATTTTTCAAAATTCACAAATCTATGAGTGTGCCGGTGACTTGTAAACTTTAGAACTTGGCTTGTATACTATTCGAGACCACCATAATGAGTATTATTTATATAATTGGAATGACTTGTCTAAATTGGTAAAATTCTAGGATTACACCCAAATGGCCTTTATTATGTTATGTGTTATTAACTAACTACACTGGTTAGTTAACCCCCGTATAAACCTTTTGTTACTCTCATTTTTAGAGTAAGATACCCCTAGAAAAACACTCAGAGCCATTCCTTTCGTTTCTTACACCTATGTTTAAAATGTTTCGTTACACCCTTACACCTTAGCCTACCCTGTAGATTAGAATCCGTGGTTGGTTAATTGCTATAGGCAAAGTGTGTTTCCTTACATTACCTGTGTTCGCGTGCGTAATTCATTATCTTTGGTTAGGTCGGGAAATTGCACAATGCAATTGGAGTGAAAGTAAATATTGTATATCTTTGAGTTTATTTTTCGTGTGTTTACTACTTTCACTATTACCGTTATTTCTGAAGTATGAAAAGTATAGAAAAATTATCCGGAAAGAAAGTAGTGATGTGGTGAATTTGTACACATCTGTGTTATATAAAAAAAAAAAAAAAAAAAAAAAAAAAAAAAAAAAAAAAAAATCGAAAAAAATAAGAAAAGAAAAAGAAAGAAAGAAAAGTTGGAAGTTAATTTTAACCAACTTATGTAAAGTTATGTAAGTGGTCGATATCACCACTATTTGTTGTACTATATCTATGGATTGAATGGGAATTGGCAGTTACGGGAACGCCAATTAAGGTTTATTCTTTGATTAAGATCTTGTTGAGTATAATTCGTGTCTACCTAAAGCGTGTGTTTCAAGTGTTAAAGCGTGAGTTATTCGATGATATGAGTCTTATTCATGGGATGGTTGGGATAGTGATTAACCACACTTAGGATTTTAATTTATTTGTTTTGTTTATTTTTATTTTTACACCAATTTATATCCCAAATGTTATCCATGCCCTTCATTATTCTTTATCCAACCAAACCTTTGATTTATTGAGATTAGGGATTTGAGCAATCTTAAGTATCGTAGTCGTGGATTCGGCTATGTATTTATGATTTTGTCGCCCTTTTTGATATATTATTATTGGTGAAGTTTGGACCTATCTTTAGCCTATTCGAGTTAAGGATTTGAGCAATTGCAAGTATCGTGTTCGTGGATTCGATCATGTATTTGTGATTTTGTCGCCTTTTCTGGAATATGAGATCGATAGTGATTAAGAATAATTAACCCTTAAGCCTACAAACCCTTTTTACCGCTTTAGACTTGTTATTCCCTAGCTTTAGTGGTGGAGATGTGTATACTTGCCAAGCTTATGATAGAATATTCGTCACGACTGGACAGTTAAACGATTAGATTTGCTTTTATCGACTTATTTTATTTTACTTCTAATTCGTTAAGTGTTTAGTTGTGTGATTATGAAATAAACGAATACATGCTTAAATATAAAAAATAAATCCTAACATCTTTTAGGATACATTTTCATAAAAGAAATTCTAAGGTTTACTTGGGGACAAGTAAAGTTCAAGTGGGGGGATATTTGATGAACTCAAATAAGTACATTTTATTACTATCATTTATCCTATTAAATTGACTTGTTTTACTATATTATGTATGAGGATTGATACTTAATCGTTTACTTTTGTAATTCTCAGGTAAAAACAAGCATTTGGTGAAACTTAGCGATTTTGGACTAATAATGGAGCAAAACATGCATAAAGTAAAAAGTCTACTGAAATGAAGAAGATCAAGACTAATCTGCTCCAGATGCGCCGCATCTCACTCATGACATGCGCCGCATCTCTATCAAGATATCACCAGATACGATCCAAGATACAAGAGGACATGCGCCGCATCTAATCATGGAGTTACGCCGCATCTTCTGGCGGTGTACGAATATTCCTGAATATTATAATCTTGGACCCCACGCGAAGTTAAGTACATGCGCCGCATCTACTCCTTAGATGCGCCGCATCTTCCCTCAGACAGAAACTATAAATACCCTAAGACCAGACGAATTTCGTACGCAATATATTAGATTCGAAGACCGAACAGGAGAAACCTAGGACGAATTCAGTCAAGGAGGCAGCACAAGACACACCCAAATCAAAGATACAAGAGCTGTAAGAAGGTGCTGCATGTGTTTAATTCATTAAGTAGTTTTGTTTTATTGTGTTAGCAAACTTTAATTCATCAGGATTGGTGGCTTGTGTAATGTGACAACGAAAGATTGCACTCCCTTTAATACTTGCTTTCCCATCAATTAAAGTTTATATGATGATGTCTTTGGTTACTACTTATTAGTGCATTGATAACCTCTGTGTCTATTAGTGGCTTGCGGGCATTTGACTGCGGGACATAATGTGGCTCCCACGGTTATTACTAAATTGATCACTTAGGAATAACTTTTAGACATAAGTAATCATTAAGGGTTTACTCGCCGATAAGATTAGGACCAACGAGAAAGGGTTAACTACATACACTTCATATAAAGCTATCAATAAAACAAGTGACAATCTACTTAATCATAAGGACAGCCCTCTTATTGTCTCGAGTATTTATCTGTGTACGTATGTGCTACTTGCTGATTCGTGCCTATTGGTTTATTTTATTATTTAATTGCAAACAAATCGTGCCAGTCTCTCAGGCTGAAACCCCCTTGCGTTAGGATATTAAAATACTGATTAGAATAACGAGATAATACGTTCCACTCCTAGTGATCGACACTCTACTTACCATTATATTCATACTGACCGGGTACACTGCTCGTTAAGTGTGTGTGTTATTGATAAGTCGGCTAAATATAAATTTAAAACTTGAGTAGGCATTAAAACTGCTAAAACTATACTACGCACCCACACGCATCACATTCGCCGAAGGAACGAATGAAAATTCCAAAATCATGGAAATGATGAAAGATCTCACCTCTAAAATCGATTCTAAATTCCAAAGTATCCAAAAAGAAATCAAAGAAATGTGTGAAGGATGTACCCATTGTGGTGGAAATCACTCTTCATCCGAGTGTGATGATAAACCCATGGGAGGTCCCGAAGCCGAAGCCAATTATGTCTATGGAGGATATCGAGGAGGAGGATATCGTGGAAACTACTACGGTAGAAATTCTAGAGATTGGCAAGATCGTCCAACAAGGGATGATAGCCGTAATTCCCAAACTCGTGATGAAAATCATCAGACATCTTCTCGTGATGATAACCGTTCATCATCACAATCACGTGAAACGAAAAATGAAGAATCTGAATTCGAAAAAACCATGCGTGAATTCGTGCATGCTCAAAAGCAAACGAATGAATTCATGAAAAATCAATTCTTTATGCTCAAAAGCAAAGTCGAACAAGGGCAAAAGAATCATCAAGCTTCTATCCAAGATCTTGAAACCAAATTTGGTCGTCTTTCCGATCAACTAGCTGTAAGACCATCTGGTACTTTGCCAAGCAATACTCAATCCAACCCAAAACCATCATCATCTGGATCTTATCGTCCACCTCAAACAAGGAATGAGCATGTAAATGTTGTATATACTCGTAGTGGTCTATCTTATGATCCACCACCCAACCCAACTCAAACAACCACTATCGTTCATGATAATAGTGAGGATGAAGCAGAAGAAGAACCAAAAGATAACGAACATGTTTCCTTTTTGAACATTGTCGCATAGAAAGTGGTGACGAATTTCTATGTGTTTAGTTCTAGCGTGTTGAACTGGATTCTTGCTAAGGTCAATAGCTCCTTTGTTGTCGCAAAGAATTGGAACGTCGTTGAGTTGAATTCCATAGTCGACGAGAGCTTGTTTCATCCAGAGAGCTTGTTGGCAAGCTTTTCCTGCTGACACGTACTCGGCTTCAGTTGTTGATATTGCTAGGGCCGTTTGTTTCTTAGCAAACCATGAGGTGAGACAATGCCCAACAAAAGTACAAATACCACTTGTACTTTTTCGATCGACATAGTCACCGGCATGGTCTGAGTCGGCATACACTATGGTTTCTATACCCGTTCCTTTGGGATACCATAATCCTAAATGTGTAGTACCTTTGATGTACCTAAAGATCCATTTTACGGCTTCAAGATGGGATGTTTTGGGATCTTCTTGAAAGCGTGCATATAGATAAACAATAAACATGATGTCTGGTCTAATAGCCGTAAGATAGAGTAAACTACCAATCATTCCTCTATATTTAGTGCTATCTACGGATTCACTTTCGTCATCCTTTGTGAGTTTGGTTTCGGAGGACATGGGTGTTTTCATGGGTTTGGAATCTTCAATACCAAATTTCTTAAGCATATCTTTGATATACTTAGATTGGTTGAAGAATATCCCATCTTCTAATTGTTTAATTTGGAGTCCTAAGAAAAAGTTTAGTTCCCCCATCATACTCATTTCAAACTCATCATGCATGATTTTTGAGAAATCATCGCATAACTCTTGACATGTTGATCCGAATATGATGTCATCCACATATATTTGAACTATGATTATATGTGATCCCTTTTTCTTAGTGAAAAGAGTGTTGTCTACAAGGCCCATGGTATACTTATGGTCAACTAGGAAAGTCTTAAGTCGATCATACCAAGCTTTTGGTGCTTGCTTAAGTCCGTATAAAGCCTTTTTTAAGTTTATAGACATGATTTGGTTTTTCAAAATCGGCAAAGCCGGGAGGTTGTGCGACATACACTTCCTCACTAATAAAACCAATAAGAAATGCAATTTTAACATCCATTTGGAATAGTTTAAAGTCATGTGCACATGCATATGCAAGTAGTATTCTAATTGACTCAAGCCTAGCGACGGGTGCAAATGTTTCGTCGTAATCTATACCTTCTTGTTGATTGTAGCCTTGAGCTACTAGCCTAGCTTTGTTTCTAGATACTACACAATTTTCATCCATTTTATTCCTAAACACCCATTTTGTTCCAATTATGGTTTGACATTTAGGTTGAAGGACTAATGTCCAAACGTCATTTCTAACAAATTTGTTAGGAATTAAACTAAAGCAGTTAGTACGGTTGAAGTATACAAGAACAGTTAAGACTGTTGATACAAGGACAGTTAAGACTGCTGATGAAAGAGCAGTTAGGACTGTTGAAGAAAGAACAGTTAGGACTGCTTATGAGATCAAGGTGAAACCGTTTTGAAGATAATTATAGAAAAGATATGGTATATATCTTATTTGTATAGAATGATGCGGTTAGATGTTTAACGTGTAAAGGACTCTTTACATTATAAAAGGAGATCCTTAGATTAGGGTTTGATATACAATATACACATATATCATTCATATCGAATACATCGAATACCTAAGATTATTCACGTTCATAATTGTAATCGTTCGATATATTGAAGTGATAAGTTTGGTTGATATCGTTGTTCTTATTGTTTTACTTAATCAATCACCAAACACAAACTCATATTCTTCTAAGTACTTGGTAGTAAATTCCGTGTGCTATCAAGTATATACTCAAAGTATCTCCAACACAACGTGTGTGTTTAGATCCGGTCAAGTTGTATCAGAGACCAAGGTTTTTGATACGTTGAGTTTAGAAGAACCAGAAGTATTTACTCACTACCAATCTAAGAAGATGGACATGGAGACACCTCAAACCTCAATCCTTGCTAAACTCCCCATGCTGAAACAGAATGAATACGATTTATGGCGGCTCAGAATAGAGCAATACTTCATGGTGCAAGACTATGCATTATGGGATATTATTATTAATGGTGATTCCTTCAAACCAGTTGCTGTTGAAGAAACACGTGCTGATGGTTCCAAGGTCACAAAGCTTAACACTGAGCCAGTTACAAACGAGGAGAGAATCAAAAAGAAGAATGATCAGAAGGCTAGGAATTTGTTACTAATGGCAATTCCTAATGATCAAGTGCTGAACTTTAGCCATTATGAGTCGGCTAAAACTCTTTTTGAAGCAGTGGTGGAAAGATTTGGTGGCAATGAAGCTACCAAGAAGGCACAGAAAACCCTACTCAAGCAAAGTTATGAGAACTTCACTGCATCAAGCAATGAAACTTTGGGTCAGATCTTTAATAGGCTTCAGAAGATCATCAGTCAACTTACTGTGTTGAAGATTGTGATACCTTAAGAAGACCTCAACATGAAGTTTATAAATAGTTTACCTGCTGAATGGAACACTTATGTTGTGGTTTGGAGCAATAAACCAGAGCTGGAGAATATGACAATGAATGAGCTTTACAATAATCTCAAGATTGTTGAGCAAAAGGTCAAGAAGAGTGGTAGCACCAGTTCCAGTTCAGGGAATATGGCTTTTGTATCTTCTTCAAACAGTTCTAATCATGAAGATGAAGAAGCAGTTGGTGCTGCTATACCAACAGTTAGCACTGCTAGTGTAAAAACTAGCACTGCTGGCTTGACTGAAGAGACCATATATTCATTTGTATTAGAACAGTCTGGTGGGTCAAAGATCTTTAATGAAGATCTTCTTCAAATTGCTGAAGATGATTTGGAAGCTATGGATTTAAAGTGGCAGTTGGCTTTGATAAGCATCAGGGCTAAGAAGTATTACCAAAGGACTGGGAATAAGATTACCTTCAATGGAAGAGATGTTGCTGGGTATGATAAGTCTAAGGTGGAATGCTTTAATTGTCACAAGATGGGACACTTTGCCAGGGAGTGTAGAGGTCCAAGACAATAAAGCAACCAGGGTCAAGGGTTTAAGAATCAGCAAGGGTCAAGGAGAACAGTAAATGTTGAAGAGCCTTCTTCCAAGGCTATGGTAGCTGTAGATGGAGTTGGGTTTGATTGGAGCTTCATGGAGGAAGAAGAGGAATCAGCTAACTTGGGTTTGATTGCTTTCTCAGACACTGGGGTATATAAACCTGAAAAATGTTCAAACTCTTGTCATGCTTTAAAAGATTATGAAAATATTAAGAAACAGTATGATGATCTTAGAGTTGAATATAATCAAATAAGTTTTAGTCTGTCAAATCATAAAAGAGGATTAGCTGTTTTAGAAGAACAAATTGTGTTTTATAAACAGAATGAGTCAAACTTTACTGATGAGATACGTCTTTTAAAGAGGGAATTGGAAATAAAAGATAATAAAATGAGTGGACTTGTATATGAAATAGAGAAGCTTAAAAAGGAGAAAGAAAACATCCAGTTAAGTGTAGACACTCTTGAATATACTTCAGATGGAGTTAAAAAGATTGTAGAGAGTCAAATACTTAACAAAGCTAAATCTGGTTTAGGTTATAATTCAGTTGCACCCCCCTTTAGAGGAATGTTTGCTCCACCAGGAATTCATTTATCTCATACAGGTTTAGAAGAGTTTAAGGATATGGATTTTCCTGGATATGGTGTTAAGGTTAGTGAGGATCCTGTTAAATTTGTTAAGGCAGAGGATTCTTTTGTGAGTGCTAGTGACAAATCTCTCTCTGAGGAAAAGATGTCCTCTGATAGGAACTCAGATGCTCCAACTATTGAGGAGTAGACATCTGATGATGAGAATGTAGAGGTTAAAGAAAAACCTAATGTTGTTAAGGAAGAAGTTAAACATGCTCCTAAAGTGGTTAAGACTGAAAACATAAAACCAGTTAGGAAAAATGTTAGATATGTTGAGATGTATAGGACTAAGAACAGATCATCAAGTTCTGAGAGTAGTCATAGGAACTGGAATCACTCAAAATCTAAGAATATGAATGATAAGTTTGCTATGATTAGAAAAGTATGTTTTGTTTGTGGAAGTTTTGATCATATGGCTGCTTATTGTGATTCTAACCCATGGAAAAAGAGGGTTACTGGGAATGCAAGGGTGAACAGGAATAACAATGCTAGGGTAACTCAAAATGGTCCAACTAGATTGACAAACCCTAATGCAAATCATAAGATGTCACCTAAAGCTGTTATGTTAAAGACTGGCAACAAAACAGTTTCAACTGCTAGTCAAAATCAGTGGTTTAAAAACAAGCAAACTGTTTCTAGTGCAAAACAATTTTCAAATCATGCACAAACAGTTAAAAGACATTTTTATCAGAAAACAGCAATGGCTAATCAGAAGTGGGTACCTAAGGTTAAACAAGCGGTTTCAACTGTTAGGTCAGCAGTTCCAACTGCTAGACCAGCAAATCCAACTGTTGGGCACTTAAATGTTAAGGGAAAATGGGGCAATGCTGTCAAGGCCTGAGCACATTGGGTTAAAAATTCTACTCAACCCAATGGTGCATCAAAGACCTCAAACAAGTTTTCTCATCTTGATGCATGATGAAGCGAAAAGTGTACCGCTTTTAGGGGGTCATTTAAGCCCTAAATCGTATTTATTTGATCAAATATTGCCCTAAATCGTTCCTTTTGTCATTTTAGGTACTTTTGAGAAGAAATCTGGAAAAGGAAGCATTTTGGACGTTTTTGGAGCATAAAAGTGAAGAAAACGACAAAGTCTCAAAATTATGCTGGAAAGTACCTTTGACGGCGTCAGGGATTGGTCCAGACGGCGTCATGGCTTGGCAAAAGAGGTGGATATGAAAATTACTCATGATAAGCCAGAGAATTTTGCATGAAAAATCTGACGGCGTCACCCTTTGAAGTGATCAAGGCCATCACGGTTTAACTTAAAGAGGGACGGCGTCAAGCTCAATTCTAAAGGCGTCGTCACCCCTTGATAGGCCAGAGCGGATTTTGGAGCACTAAAGAGGGACGGCGTCAGGAAGGCCATCCGGGAACCCTAAAAGCGGCGAGGTGACGGCGTCAGGATCTATAACGTGACGCCGTCAGCCCTTAAACTCTATATATAGTTTTGCAATTTTTTGTCGTTAGGGTGGAACTTATTGTGTGTAACTTTGGAGGAGAAACCCTAAGTCGAATTTCTGCCATTTTTAAGGGTTTTCATACCCTTGGATCTCCCATGTTTAATTGAAGATAAGTGATTATTTAATCATTCAATATGTCTATGTGTTGTTTGATTACATCTTGTTCTTGTCTTTTGATTAACATGCTAGGCTAGATTTATCTTGTGTTTGCTTAGATCTAATGAAACCTAGCTATTGATTATTGGTTATTAGTGTGTTATTACTTGTATTGGATGATTGTTCATCGATGTTAGGCTTAAGAAAACTGGCTAACTTCCTATTCGGTAACTTGCTTGAACGTCTTAAGAAACATGAACCAATGCGTACTAAGGTTTTTATGGTTGTATTTAATGTATGAGCGAATTCTAGTGATCCCATGTTAGGAGCTTCCTAGCCGGCTCGACATAGGAGTGAAGTAGGAGCTTGTAGAGTTGGGGAAGTACGTACGCCACCCCACGATTGGTATTAAGGAATACACCCGTCATCCACGCAATTAATACACACTAATCAACCGGTAAAAGATAGTTAGGGAGTAAGGAAATCTAAGTAAACACATTTCTCTCCACATAAGTTTCACAACTCTTTTCATTTTCTGTTATTTTATTTTATTTGCATTCGTAGTTATTTGGGTTAGTTGACTAGCAACTAATTCCGCCCACTCTTTCAAACCCGAGATTTTACTTGCTTTCATAAAAATCATAAAAACACAAAAAAGAATCTTCTCTCACCCTTAGACCTAATTAGAGTAGTTTTTCAATCCTAACGACACTATTCCCTGTGGAGAACGATCAATCCCCCGTACTTACCACTACACTATACTACATCGGTCAGGTACACTGCCTGGTGGGGTTGTAAGCCTCTTGAGATCCCTCGAGAGGTAAAACCTGTTGTAAGGTCGCAAAACCACGCATCAATGCACAAGGCAGATCCAAACCAGTGATGGTTTGGATCCCCAAAAGAAACTAACACCTTTATTTTGTGTGCAGGAACATCCCCCAAATGGCAAAGAAGATAGAGGAGTTTCAGACAGTGGATGTTCAAGGCACATGACAGGCAACAAGTCATATCTTTCAGACTTTATTGCTCTGGATGGAGGACCAGTTGTCTTTGGTGGTGGTGTTGGAGGAAGAATTACTGGTAAAGGGGTAATTAAAACTGGTAACCTTGATTTTGAAAATGTGTATTATGTACCAGAACTTAAGTACAATCTTTTCAGTGTATCACAAATTTGTGATAAACAGAACAAAGTTTTATTTACTGATACTAATTGTCTTATACTTTCTCCTGATTTCAAGCTACCTGATGAAAGTCAAGTATTGCTTAAGATCCCCAGAAAGGATAATACATACAGTGTTGAGATGAATAAACTAGTTCCTAAGGTTGGACTTACTTGTCTTGTTGCAAAAGCCACATTGGAAAAATCAATGTTATGGCACAGGAGGCTTGGTCATGTTAATTTTAAAACCATTAACAATATTGCTAAACATGGATTGGTAAGAGGTTTACCAAACAAAACTTTTCTCAATGACCAAACTTGTGTTTCTTGCCTTAAGGGTAAGCAACACAGAGCCTCATGTAAGCCAAAGACCCAGAACTCTATTTCTCAAGCTTTGTATATGTTACATATGGACTTGTTTGGTCCTACTTCTGTGAATAGCTTGAATTTTAAGAGATACTGCCTTGTTGTCACTGATGATTATAGTAGGTTTTCTTGGGTATTCTTTATGAAAACTAAGGATGAGACAAGTGAAATACTTAAGACCCTTATTGTTGAAGTAGAAAACCTAGTTGATAAGAAGGTTAAAGTAATCAGATGTGACAATGATACTGAATTTAAGAATAGAGTGATGGATGACTTTTGCAGAGAAAAAGGTATTAAGAGGGAGTTTAGTGTAGCTAGAACCCCACAGCAAAATGGTGTAGCTGAGAGAAAGAATAGGACTCTTATAGAGGCTGCTATGACAATGTTAGCTGACTCTAAGCTACCAGTTTCATTTTAGGCTGAAGCAGTTAGCACTGCTTGTTATGTGTTGAATAGGGTTTTAGTTGTACAACCTCACAATAAGACTGCTTATGAGCTTCTTAGAGGTAGAACCCCTGCTTTAAGCTTCATGAGACCTTTTGGTTGTCATGTTACTATCCTTAATACCAAAGACCAACTAGGAAAGTTTGATGGGAAATCTGAGGAAGGTTTCTTTGTTGGTTATTCTCTGCACAGTAAGGCTTTTAGGGTGTACAATACAAGCACCAAGCAAGTAGAAGAAAATCTGCACATAGAATTTTTGGAGAATAAACCAAATGTTGCAGGTGTAGGTCCAGATTGGATCTTTGATATTGACAGTCTTTCAGATTCCATGAATTATGTGCCTGTTACAGGTACAAATACTAACAATGATGCAGGTTCAGAAGAGGAAGATGATGATTGCATTTTCATACCTGTCATGGAAGAAAGTCCAGTGAATGAGTCTTCTACAAAGAAAGATGATATTCCTTCATCAAGTGGTGTAGACAAAGAGAAAGATGCTGCTGAAACGAATGGTAAAGAAGCTGAAATTCCAACGAGCAGTTCCAATGGAGTTAGCACTGCTCAACCTCAAGTTTCAACTGCTGAGCAAAATAGTGATGCTGCTGGACCAAGTCAACCTCATCTTGATTCACCAGTTGATACTGCTTCTCAAGCTGATGAGTTTGATTTCTTTGGAGATGGTCTGCAAAACATGCCTACCAGCTATGCAGTTCCTTCTACTCCCCATACTATTGTACATAGGAATCATCCACTTACCAATATCATAGGAGATGTACAATCTGGAGTCAAGACCAGAAGGCAAATTCAAGACCCAGATCATCATGGTTTTCTCAGTGTGGTTTATGAAGAGAAACATTATGAAGATGAGAATGAGTGTATGTTTGTATGTTTTCTATCTCAGATTGAACCCAAGAATGTGTTAAAGGCTTTAGAATCATCAAGTTGGGTTGAATCTATGCAAGAAGAGCAACTTCAATTCAAGATTCAAAATGTTTGGGTTCTGGTTGATCTACCAAAAGGAATGAGAGTGATTGGAACAAAGTGGGTATTCAGGAACAAGAAGGATGAGAGGGGCATTGTTATAAAGAACAAAGCAAGATTGGTTGCTCAAGGCTATACTCAGGAGGAGGGTATAGATTATGAGGAATTTTTTGCTCCAGTTGCCAGGATTGAAGCAATAAGATTATTTCTTGCTTATGCTTCATTTATGGGATTTATGGTCTATCAAATGGATGTAAAAAGTGCTTTTCTGTATGGTACTATTGATGAAGAGGTTTATGTTTCATAACCTCCAGGTTTTATAGACCAAGAGCATCCTGACAAGGTTTATAAGGTGGTGAAAGCTTTATATGGATTGCATCAGGCTCCAAGAGCTTGGTATGAAACTCTTGCTAAATATCTTCTGAAGAATGGGTTTCATAGAGGGAAAATTGATCAAACTCTTTTTATTAAAAAGGACAAAGGTGATATTCTACTGGTTCAAGTTTATGTAGATGACATCATTTTTGGTTCTACAAAGAAACAGATGTGTAAGGAGTTTGAAAAGCTGATGAAAGACCAATTTCAGATGAGTTTTATGGGAGAGCTTACCTTTTTTCTAGGTCTTCAAGTACAGCAAAAGTCAGATGGTATATTTATCTCTCAGGATAAATATGTTGGTGAAATTTTAAGGAAATTTCAATTCACAGATGCCAAGGTTGCTAGCACACCAATTGACAAGGAGACACATTTGTTATTAAAGGATCACAGTGGTGAAGATGTGGATGTGCACATGTATAGATCTATGATTGGGTCTCTGATGTATCTTACATCATCTAGGCCTGATATTATGTTTGCTGTGTGTGCCTGTGCAAGATTCCAAGTGACTCCTAAGGTGTCTCATCTCACAGTAGTAAAAAGGATCTTCAGATACCTTAAGGGACAGCCTAACTTGGGGCTATGGTATCCTAAAGAGTCTGCATTTGATCTTGTTGCATTCTCTGATTCTGATTATGCTGGTGCTAGCATGGATAGAAAGTCTACAACAGGTGGTTGTCAATTCTTAGGTCGAAGATTAATCTCTTGGCAGTGTAAGAAGCAGACTATGGTAGCTATATCTACTACTGAAGCAGAATATGTAGCAGCTGCAAGTTGTTGTGCTCAAGTTCTATGGATTCAAAGCCAGATGCTTGATTATGGGTACAATTTCTTAAACACAATTATACACATAGATAATAACAGTACAATGTGTATCATTAAGAATCCAGTTCAACATTCAAAAACTAAACATATTGAAATTAGACATCATTTTATAAGAGACTGTGCTGAAAAGAAGTTAATACAAGTTGTTAAAATACACACTGATAACAACTTTGCTGATCTCTTAACAAAAGGTTTTGATGTAAGCAGATTTCAGTACATGGTAACAGGTATTGGAATGCTTAATCCTTCAAAAGATTAATGTTTAAATGTTTTTGGATTGTGTACTGTTAGTTGTGCTATTTGTATAGTTGAGACTGCTTGAATATTTTTAAGACTGCTTGTGAATTTGTTAGTCAAATGGAATAATTGTTGAAAGAGAATATTGTGTATTGTGTTTTCTTTGGTTTTGGACTAACGTTTCAGGTTAAGAAAAGCTTTTTGCTTTGGATCGTGCTTTATAAAGTATGGTGGTTTGGATTGTCAAGTGTGAATACTTGTCACACCACAAATGGTAATTGATTCACCATGTCTAATCAACATAAGAATCAACTAGTCCAGATCAAACGGTTTCTGGTAAAGACTACTCAAATCCGTTTATGGTTGACAGTTTACCAAAAACTGGTTGGTTATCAACTCACCAAATCTAAGTGTGAAGAGTTGGCTAGTCCATAGCAAACGGCTATCGGTAAAGACAAGTCAAATCCGTTCATAGCTGATAGTTTGCTAAAAACTATAAGTGGACAAAACTGTTTTCGAATCCACAAATTAAAATTCAAAATTTGATTTTATCTCTGAAAACTTTTTGATAACAGTTAGTACTGCTGGAGTTAACAGTCTGAACTGCTGGCTTCACCAGTTTGTACTGATTGTTCAAAACTTAGTTCCTACTGAGTTTATGCTCTGTGATACACCTCTCTCAGAAGGTAATACATCTGGAAGTGTTGAGAGCAGTTTGAAACTAAAACAACTGAATTGATGGTAACTTGTACAAATGGTCTTATTTGATGCTGAGCTTGGATAATCTATGTTCTAGTTCATTTGATGGTGAGGATTCTTCCAAACAGGGGAGGAATTAAAGTTTGTTCTAGTTGCTGTTAAAGATTATTGCTGATTATGAAATTCAGGGGAGGAATTAAGAAGTCAGAGATAAATTAAAAAGAAGTGCTTAAAGTTTATTCACTAAAGATGATTCATTACAAAAGCTTCAAACAGGAAAAACCAACAAAACAACCTACACAACACAAAAGTCAACACAACTACTCAAGCTTTCCTTTTCCTTTTCCAGTGATATCCGGCATGATTTTGCTGCGGGCTCCTCTGCTACCCATGATGTCAGACACCTTCTTGCAGGGAAGTGCCAGTATTACTGATCTTGGAGATGGAAATTGCTTCTTCTCAGGCTTCTCAGGCTTTTTCTTCTCAGGCTTCTTCTTTGGAACAGATATCTTCTTCTTTGGAATAGAGATCTTCTTCTTTGGAACAGGGATCTTCACTGATGATGCTGCTTTCTCAAATTCTTTTGTTAGTAAGTCTGATAGTTTTTGAAGTTCATCATCGTCAGAAGAGTCAGAAGAGTCAGACGAAGAGGAGGATGAATCATCCACATAAGGAGGAAGTTTCTTCAGATGAGGATGTTTTAGTCTTTTTCTTTGAAAGATTAACTCTTGAAGTTGAAGAATAATTTGGTGGAAAATAGTTGTTCCAACCTGAATCTTCAGAGTCAGATGAAGAATCAGATGAGATTTCTATGATATTTGGTGGAGAAGAATTCATTGTGGTTGAAGGGTTAAAGATTTGTGTTGAAGAAGATTTTGTGTGGATATGTGAGTTTTATAGAGTTAATGAAGGTTTAATGACATTCAATGCGTGGTTGATATGAAGAATTAACTCTTGGGTTGGTATAAGGAATAAATTCCTTGATGATATTAAATTAATTTTGGTAATTTTTGAAGAGTTGGCCAAAAGAGTATGATACATGAAGATAATTCCCAAAGTGTTTTGTGATTAAAGTTAAGTGTTTGAAAGAATTCACCCCATCAATGAAATCAGATGTTTAATTCAAGAAACTTATTGATTTGCAACGAAATCATAAGTTTAGGGGAGGATTGTTGGGAATTAAACTAAAGTAGTTAGTACGGTTGAAGTATACAAGAATAGTTAAGCCTGTTGATACAAGGACAGTTAAGACTGCTGATGGAAGAGCAGTTAGGACAGTTGAAGGAAGAACAGTTAGGACTGCTTATGAGATCAAGGTGAAACCGTTTTGAAGATAATTATAGAAAAGATATGGTATATATCTTATTTGTATAGAATGATGCGGTTAGATGTTTCATGTGTAAAGGACTCTTTACATTATAAAAGGAGATCCTTAGATTAGGGTTTGATATACAATATACACATATATCATTCATATCGAATACATCGAATACCTAAGATTATTCACGTTCATAATTGTAATCGTTCGATATATTGAAGTGATAAGTTTGGTTGATATCGTTGTTCTTATTGTTTTACTTAATCAATCACCAAACACAAACTCATATTCTTCTAAGTACTTGGTAGTAAATTCCGCGTGCTATCAAGTATATACTCAAAGTATCTCCAACACAACGTGTGTGTTTAGATCCGGTCAAAATTGATTAAGTTCTTCTTGCATCGCAATGACCCAAGATTCATCTTTTATTGCCTCATTTATATTTTTGGGCTCAATTGTTGAAATAAAACAAAAGAAATTACTTTGATTTTGAACTCTTGATCTTAAGGTTCTTTCATTAATTTCCCCTATGACGTTATCTAATGGATGACTTCTAGATTCTTTGATATTGACTATTTCCTTATTTAAAGGTTCATCTTCTTTATCATTATCTAGATTTTCTTGGTTTTCAACCATTTGAATTTCAACTAAGTCATCATCTACCAAAGGTGATGTCTTAGAGGGAGGTGGACTTTTGTCGAATGTTACGTTCAACAATTCCTCGACTCTTGAGGTTTCTTTGCTCAAGACAATGTATGCTTTACTATTTTGTGAGTATCCAAGGAACACACCTTCATAAGACTTTGGGTCAAACTTGGTGAGGTAATCCTTAGTGTTTAAAATGAAGCACTTGCTTCCAAAAACTTTAAAATATCATAAAGTAGGCTTTTTGCCTCTATAAAGCTCATATGGTGTTTTATTTAAGAATGGTCTAATTAATACTCTATTTAGGATGTATGTTGATGTGTCAACGACGTTACACCAAAACTTTTATGGTATATTTTGTTCATTTAGCATTGTTCGACTCATTTCTTGAAGTGTTCTTGATGAAGCGAAAAGTGTACCGCTTTTAAGGGGTCATTTAAGCCCTAAATCGTATTTATTTGATCAAATATTGCCCTAAATCGTTCCTTTTGTCATTTTAGGTACTTTTGAGAAGAAATCTGGAAAAGGAGGCATTTTGGACGTTTTTGGAGCATAAAAGTGAAGAAAATGACAAAGTCTCAAAAATCGGCTGGAAGTTACCTTTGACGGCGTCAGGATTATCCCTGGACAGCGTCATGGCTTGGCAAAAGTGGTGGATGTGAAATTTACTCATGATAAGCCAGTGAAAATTGCATGGGAATTCTGACGGCGTCACCCTTTAATTTGATCAAGGTCGTCACGTTATAATTTAAAGAGGGACGGCGTCACGTTCATAGTCTGAGGGCGTCAAGCCTTGATAGGCCAGAACGGATTTTGGAGAGCTAACGAGGGACGGCGTCAAGAAGGTCATCCGGGAACCCTAAAAGCGGCGAGGTGACGGTGTCACACTCCATAACGTGACGCCGTCAGATCTAAAAATCTATATATAGTTTTGCAATTCTTTGTCATTAGTGTGGAACTTATTGGGGAACTTTGTGTGTGAAAACCCTAGGACGAATTTGGCAGCTCTTTCAAGGCTTTTTGCCTTGAGATCTTCCATGTTACATTGAAGATAAGTTATCAATTAATCATTCAATATGTCTATGTGTTGTTTGATTCTATCTTATTCTTGTCTTTTGTTTAACATGTTAGGCTAGATTTATCTTGTGTTTGCTTAGATCTAATGAAACCTAGCTATTGATTATTGGTTATTAGTGTGTTGTTAGTTGTATTGGATGATTGTTCATCTATGTTAGGCTTAAGAAAACAGGCTAACTTCCTATTCGGTAACTTGCTTGAACGTCTTAAGAAACATGAACCAATGCGTACTAAAGGTTTTTATGGTTGTATTTAATGCACAAGCGAATTCTAGTGATCCCATGTTAGGAGCTTCCTAGCCGGCTCGACATAGGAGTGAAGTAGGAGCTTGTAGAGTTGGGGAAGTACGTACGCCACCCCACGACTGGTATTAAGGAATACACCCGTCATCCACGCGACTAATACACACTAATCAACCGGTAAAAGATAGTTAGGGAGTAAGGAAATCTAAGTAAACACATTTCCCTCCACATAAGTTTTCACCAACATTTTAATTTTTGTTATTTTATTTTATTTGCATTCGTAGTAATTTGGGTTAGTTGACTAGCAACTAATTCCGCCCACTCTTTCAAACCCGAGATTTTACTTGCTTTCATAAAAATATAAAAACATAAAAAGAATCTTCTCTCACCCTTAGACCTATTAGAGTAATTTTTCATACCTAACGAACACTATTCCCTGTGGAGAACGATCAATCCCCCGTACTTACCACTACACTATACTACATCGGTCAGGTACACTGCCTGGTGGGGTTGTAAGCCTCTTGAGATCCCTCGAGAGGTAAAACCTGTTGTAAGGTTGCAAAACCACGCAATCAAGTTTTTGGCGCCGCTGCCGGGGAATAGTTATTGTTTAGGTTGAATTTTTATTTTATAGGTCTACTCACTAGATTCCTTTCTAGTGAGATTTTTATTTTCTTTTTCTAGGTTTTCTTTAGTCTATCTTTTTTCTTCGTTTCTTTGTTCGTAACCATTACCATTCGACATCATGGAAGATGGTAATATCCTTGATCCCAACATCCCACCACCACAACAACCACCACCACCTCCTAGAGCCCGTACTTTAGGAGAGTACTCCCGTCCTAGCCACCATGGCTATCGAAACACCATTGAGCTCACTCAAGGAGCCAATGTCACTCCCTTGCGATCCGACACCATCCGGTTGGTGCAAAGCGGATGCGCATTCCATGGACTTCGTTCTGAAGATCCTAATCAACATCTCAAGGACTTTCTCAAAATCGTTGACTCTATAGGCCTTGATGTTGCCACTCGAGAGACGACCCGACTGCGTCTCTTTCAATTCTCTTTGTGGGACCAAGCTAGTCAATGGCTAGAGCGTCAACCCGCAGGATCCATCACCTCTTGGGATGATCTCACCACTCGTTTCCTTGCTCAGTTTTTCCCACCGGGAAGAACTACCAAGCTAAGGAATGATATCTTGATGTTCCAACAACGTCAAGGCGAAACTCTCTACGAGGCATGGACTCGATTCAAGGACTTACTCCAAAAAGTCCCTCATCATGGCATAGAACTTTGGCTCCAAGTCCAAATCTTCTATGACCATATCAATCTCTCCACGAGGCAAACCATTGACCAATCGGCCGGTGGCAAGCTACGTGATCTAAGTGCGGAACAATCATGGGCTCTCCTAGAGGATCTTGCTCTTTATGACAACGAAAGTTGGAGTGATCCCGTGATTTGAATAAAACGGTCAATGCAATATCTTTGCCTTCGAACAATTCAAGCACTTCTGACCGTAGGATCATAGAACTTGAAGACCAAGTCAAGTTTCTCATGAAATCCTACGAGGCTCCTAAACCTTCAAGCCAAGTGAACAAAATCACTTCTTCATGTGAATTATGTAGTGGTCCCCACGACACTCGTGATTGCATGGAACTCCCCGAACAAGCTTTTGTGGACTACGCATCCTCGCGTACCGACGGAGCGGGAGACAAGTGGTACACTTTCAAACCCGAGCCAAACCATTACGGTGATTCATACAACCCCTCATGGAAAAATCACCCGAACCTTAGGTGGAAACAAAACCAAAACGCACAACAAACCAATTCTTCCAACTCACCTAGTCGTTTCCAATCAAGCGGTTCCAACTCGAACCGTACTTTCAACAACAATCCTTCCGGCAATGGTAGTACCAATAACTTTGAAGGATTGATGTCTCAATTTATGGCATCTCAAGAAGCTCGGATAGCTAGATTCGAATCCGAATTCAATCAACAACAAACGGAGATGACCAATAAAATTGACAACTAGTTGAAAGCTCTCAATAACCAAGTGTTATCACCTCCACATAAGGACGCTAGGAACACAAATAGCGGACCCCAAGTAAAAAACCCCTCTTCATCCAAACACGTCCACTTTGTCAACATTGTCACTATTAAACCAATTGATAGGAATGAGGATAATAGTGAACCTAAGGATGAGGATAAGAAAGTCGAGGTTGATAAGGAAGTTAGGACAAGTGAGATTGAAGAAGTAGATGATGATGAGGACTACTTCAATAGGCTACCCACTAAGGAAGAGCGCGCATATCATACAAACTTATTCGATGACCCCGAGACACCATACTTCCTAGGTAGACCAATTATAGAAATAGGCGACCCTTCTAATCTCAACATACCATGCAACATCGGACATTTACATGTGTGGAAAGCCTACATCGACCTTAGATCACCCATAAACATCATGACTAGAGCCCACTACAACTTGATAATGAAAAATCAACTTGGGTATAGGATGTTCCCTGACAAGGGATGGATGAGTAACTTCACGGGAAGAGTTAAGGGATTACCGGTTTATGTAGGAAACTTCACCTATGTCACCGACTTTGTAATTGTAGAAGATATCCGCCCAATAGTCGATGCATCCTTAACTCAAGTGGTTTTTGGAAAACCATTTGTTGAGGTCTCTAGAATGACTTATGAACCTTCCTTAGGGATAGTTAGATTTAAGGATGAGACCGATGAGGTAAACTACCAAATGCCATATAAGATAGAACAATTCCAACACTTGTCAAATGTTGAGAAGGAGCTCAAGCAAGCGGTTTACTATAGGAATGATGAGGATAGAAATAAAGGAGTAGACTATGTTATGGAAAGGATATTCGGTTTCTACAAGGATTGTTTGAAATTGGGACCGGAATATAAAACCGGGAATGAAAATGGCCTAGGAACCGTGACCAATGATGGAATCACGTAATGTACGTGACTTTGAGTCTAGCTACAAGACTCGTTAATAAAGAAAAGCGCTTCTTGGGAGGCAACCCAAGCTTTATTTGCTTTGTGTGTTTATTTACTTGTTTGTTTGTTTGTTTTTATTTGCTTCCGTATGTGTGTTTAATTTTTATTCTTATTGGTTCATGTTCAAAAGTAATTTGTGAAAATGCTTTATTTTGTTTTTAACTTCGTCTTAACTACATATAAAGGTATTTTGCAAAAGTTAAGTGTAAGGTAAATCTAAATCGGTTTATTAGAACACAAATGAACATGAATCATAATAATAATAAATTAACATACATATTAGTATTTGTTTGAGTCAAATGCTTGTATCGAGTCATAATGATGTTTTGCAGGATTTCCAGGAAGTAAGGTATAGAAATTTCCAAAAAATTTCCGGAAACGTAACATGAGAATTCTGTCAGATCATTTCTGACGGCGTCAGGAGTTACAACCTGACGGCGTCAGGTTTAATTTTCTGAAAATTTTTGAAGGTTTTGTTTTCATAAAAAGTTTTTATTAAATCTATAACTTATAATCTCCAGGAATCTGCAAAGTTATCATTCCACAAGCATTATATCCTTATATATAGATTTTATCCCGCCGATGTTATGCAGGTTCTCGTGTTTGTTTTCTCAGGTTTAAAAGGTTATTTTGGACAAGGAAATGTTTTGGATCAAGCTTTTGGCGATGCATTAGTCATGGAGCTTCAACATTACTTTGGAAGAAGATCTAACCGTGTTACTTCATTATCCACCGAGCGAATCAGGGGAGTATTTGATTTCATTCTTTTACCTTATTTACTTTTACATCTTGTTATTTGAACATTGGGGACAATGTTCATCTTAAGTGTAAGGGGGGGGGGGTAAAATTACGATTAGAGAATGCTCTTACGCTTGATTTTTGTTTGTTTAATAGTAGATGTGTAATAAAACTGAGATAAATACCTGTTAGGGTAATTTTAGTGCCAAATTTAAAAAATTTTACAACATTTAGGAGTGAAACTTTGGTCTTAATGAGCGTCTCACGGATAGGAGTTATATAACTAGCACAAAAAAAAAACCGTACCACTAAAAAATTTTCCACCCCCAAATATGTGAGGTCCGCCCCTAGAATTGGTAGGAAAAGCATTTATGCTATGATGTGTGTACCAGTAGCACTTAGATTCTAGAACTTGCGTTAGGACCATTCCGAGGCCACAAGTGAGACTACATTCGTGTAGTTAGATTTACTACATGATAAGAGGCATTAGGATTAACCCATTGTTTTACACCTGTGTTTTTGTTATAATTACATTGGCTACATTGGTCAAGTAATTCTCCCACACCCTTTGCGTTGTACTCATTTTTAGTACACGATACCCCTAGTACACCCCACAGAGCCTATCTTTTCGTTTCGACCTTTAAGCATTTTACTTAAAGGAAGAATTTGTTACACCCCACTAAAATGTACACCCAAATCGCCTTAGCCTACCTTGTATGCACTCATTTTTAGTGCATTATTGTGACAACATTTGTTTAAACCCTAGTTAATTATCTAATTGATTACATGGTTGCTAAGTCGAGTCATATCCTTGTACATATTGTTTTGGGACGATTGGGACTCATGGGTAAAGTACTAGTGTAATGGAGTAATGGGGAAGAACATCATTTATTACCCCCATATGTGCTAAATATTTTAAAAGTACTCCAAGTTTTTCAATTATCTTAATTCGAGTCATTAGAATAGTTATTTGTAAAGTTATGTAAAAGTTCAAGTGTAAGGGGAATGCAACGCCCCTATGATGTATTATTTTGGATGGTAGGGCAAGAGTGTATGAAAAAAAAAAAAAAAAAAAAAAAAAAAAAATAGAAAAAACATACGGACTACCATCCCGTTTCATTTTATGTTTATTTTATGTTTTTGTTATTTTGTTTTTAGCTTAAGATCGAGTCGAGTCTTGGCTTAGCAACATTGTATAGTACATGTAATTGATCAAGATCTTTAACTCGCCACCAGTAAAATATCCTTTATCCAACAAAACCGTGTTTTCCTTTTCCCTACACCTAACGTTATAACCCATTTAAAAGCCCTCTTTGATAGTTTATCTTAGGTGCTTACGCCTAGTGGAGGAGGTTTTCGATCCTTTCCCAAGCCTATGGTAATCTATTTGCTATGACAGGTAGTGAGAGATATTATCCGTTTTCATTTATAAGATTTATTTTGATGACACTTGAGAGATGTGAGTATCTAAACACTACTTGTGAGGTGCTAGTATGTAATCTCCGTGCTTATTATGATTAAAGTGGAACGACTATTTGTTGTAATTACTTTTATGTTAGCATTAAATGACCCCTAACTTGTATTTTGATTAGAATAAAAGCGCATTTGCTTGAGGACAAGCAAATCTCAAGTGTAAGGGTATTTGATGAAGCGAAAAGTGTACCGCTTTTAAGGGGTCATTTAAGCCCTAAATCGTATTTATTTGATCAAATATTGCCCTAAATCGTTCCTTTTGTCATTTTAGGTACTTTTGAGAAGAAATCTGGAAAAGGAGGCATTTTGGACGTTTTTGGAGCATAAAAGTGAAGAAAACGACAAAGTCTCAAAAATCGGCTAGAAGTTACCTTTGACGGCGTCAGGATTATCCCTGGACGGCATCATGGCTTGGCAAAAGTGGTGGATGTGAAATTTACTCATGATAAGCCAGTGAAAATTGCATGGGAATTCTGACGGCGTCACCCTTTAATTTGATCAAGGTCGTCACGTTATAATTTAAAGAGGGACGGCGTCACGTTCATAGTCTGAGGGCGTCAAGCCTTGATAGGCCAGAACGGATTTTGGAGAGCTAAAGAGGGACGGCGTCAAGAAGGTCATCCGGGAACCCTAAAAGCGGCGAGGTGAAGGCGTCACACTCCATAACGTGACACCGTCAGATCTAAAAATCTATATATAGTTTTGCAATTCTTTGTCATTAGTGTGGAACTTATTGGGGAACTTTGTGTGTGAAAACCCTAGGACGAATTTGGCAGCTCTTTCAAGGCTTTTTGCCTTGAGATCTTCCATGTTACATTGAAGATAAGTTATCAATTAATCATTCAATATGTCTATGTGTTGTTTGATTCTATCTTATTCTTGTCTTTTGTTTAACATGTTAGGCTAGATTTATCTTGTGTTTGCTTAGATCTAATGAAACCTAACTATTGATTATTGGTTATTAGTGTGTTGTTAGTTGTATTGGATGATTGTTCATCTATGTTAGGCTTAAGAAAACTGGCTAACTTCCTATTCGGTAACTTGCTTGAACGTCTTAAGAAACATGAACCAATGCATACTAAAGGTTTTTATGGTTGTATTTAATGCACAAGCGAATTCTAGTGATCCCATGTTAGGAGCTTCCTGGCCGGCTCGACATAGGAGTGAAGTAGGAGCTTGTAGAGTTGGGGAAGTACGTACGCCACCCCACGACTGGTATTAAGGAATACACCCGTCATCCACGCGACTAATACACACTAATCAACCGGTAAAAGATAGTTAGGGAGTAAGGAAATCTAAGTAAACACATTTCCCTCCACATAAGTTTTCACCAACATTTTAATTTTTGTTATTTTATTTTATTTGCATTCGTAGTAATTTGGGTTAGTTGACTAGCAACTAATTCCGCCCACTCTTTCAAACCCGAGATTTTACTTGCTTTCATAAAAATATAAAAACATAAAAAGAATCTTCTCTCACCCTTAGACCTATTAGAGTAATTTTTCATACCTAACAAACACTATTCCCTGTGGAGAACGATCAATCCCCCGTACTTACCACTACACTATACTACATCGGTCAGGTACACTGCCTGGTGGGGTTGTAAGCCTCTTGAGATCCCTCGAGAGGTAAAACCTGTTGTAAGGTTGCAAATCCACGCAATCAGTTCTATTCTTACGTTCTACTACACCGTTTGATTGAGGAGTTCGAGGAGCCGAGAAGTTATGTGTTATGCCATTAGCATCACAAAAAGCTCCGAATTGAGTTTCGTTATCAAATTCACGACCATGGTTGGTTCTAATTGACACAATGCTATTTCCTATTTGATTTTGAATTTTCTTACTTAGAATTTCAAATTTATCAAATGCTTCGTTTTTAGTTTTCAAAAGCTTAGTCCAAGTGTACCTAGAGTAATCATCTACTATTACCAAAGTATAGAAGTTTCCTCCATAACTTTGTATAGCGGATGGACCAAACAAATCCATATGCAATAATTCTAGACACCTAGATGTAGACACCATGTTTTTAGCATTATGGCTATTATGAACTTGTTTCCCAATTTTGCAAGCATCACAAAAGTGTTGGTCGTATTTCAACTTGGGTAGGTTCCTAACGAGATCCTTAGATGATAAGGATTGGATTAGTCTCACATTGGCGTAACCTAAGCATCTATGCCAAAGAGTTGAGTTGTCGTCTAAGGAGGTGAGACAAAGTTTGTCTTTAGATGTTTTGTCTAGTCTCATAACGTAAACGTTATTTTTCAAAACACCTTTTCCTACGGTTATGCCATTTTTAAGTATCTTACTTTCGTTTTCACTGAAATGGACGTCATACTTTTTACGGCATAATTGACTAATACTAAGCAAGTTAAAACCTAAGTTATCTACATGAGCAACATCATCAATAGTGAGATAGTCATGAGAGATTGTACCTTTTCCGATGATTTTACTTTTAAGCTTGCTACCAAACGTAACATTACCTCCGTCGTACACTTGGTAGGTTGGAAAAAGGCTTTTGTTTCCCGTCATGTGCCTTGAATACCCGCTGTCTTTTATCCACTCATCCGGTTCTAACCCGACTTTCAAGCATACCTAAGTTGAAGAAAAACTCAAGCATTTGGTCCCCAATATCTCATGGGTCCATTTGGGTTAAACATTATCTTGGTTCATGTATGGACATGGTGGATAAGGGTTCCATGGCATGTAGTTGAGACCTTGATAACTTCTAGGCATGTTTGGGATCCAACTATTTTGATAATGATGATGTGAGTTGTAGTTACTCTTTGGAAAGGGGCGTTTGGGAAAAGACGTTCTAGGTCTTTGTTGAACTGTTTTAGTCCTAAACTCATTTTTAACTTGTCCTAATCCTATAGCAACTGCTGGTTTTTGTTTGTTAACAGTTGTACTAGTGCTAGGTTTTCTTGTGGCTTTAACAAATTCAGTACGATCATGTTAGTGCAAATATTACGATATTTAAACTAAACGGTTTCTTCGGTTTTAATAATGACTAACATGTAACTTGTAATGCATAACGTAAAATGTGCAAGTTACTTGTAAACACAAATTATCAATGCATACTTACATCAACACCTCTGGACGTCTCAAGTATGCTTCAACAAAGTCGTAGATTTCCATCTCGACATAAATCACTCAAGGTATGGACAAACAAATCTACTACTTGACAAATGATCAAAGGATAATATTTTTCTCTAAACTTCACATTTTTAATGTGACAAAACATTTTTTCAAAAATAAATTTTACAAATTATTTATGAATTAAAAAGAAACGTTTTATTTTGAAAAATAAGTTTAACAATCCCAACAGCCATTTTCCCCCCAAAACAGCTCTAAACATTCCCAAATAAACCTTCCCCACTAAAAATAAATGGATGAGCGTCCACGGTACCACTAAAGTAGCGACGGTACCACTAAATTTAGTGGTGCCGTTTGACAATTAGTGGTGTCGTCCCTCTGTAACGGCTAGTTTTCTCCTTGCCTATAAATAGTGGACCATTTTACACTTCCAACCTGATTTTTTCAGTCACTTTTCTCTGGTCTAATCCCTTCTTATTTAGATCACTTTCTTTGATCATTTAGAGAGTCTTAGTTTGTTTAAGAGTGATCCTTTCATCCCACCAAGAGATCACCTTCATTCCTCTTCTAGTGCAAGAGAAGAACACAAGGTATTTAAGAAGAAACAAAGTGTTGTAGTTGTAGTTAGAGAACTTGTAACATTTGTTACACAATTGATTGTATCATAGTATACATCAAGTTTATTTTTCTTTTGAAAGTTTTTGAGAGAAGATCATTGTTATCTAATAGAGATATTGAATATCTCTTGTAGCTTGTGAGCTTGTGTGTTGATCAAGAAGATCAAGGGTAGATCGGGTAGATCGAGTCAAGTGGGAGTAGATCATTGTGATCTTGGTGAGATCTTGGAGATCTCTTGTAGCTTGTGGGCTTGTGTATTGATCAAGTGGATCAAGGGTAGATCAGGTAGATCGTGAGTAGATCATGTGGATCGTGGTAGATTGGTACTAGCTAAGATTAGTACTCGACATTTAGCTTAGTGTCGGAAATAAGGATAAGCGACGTTGTACGGTTTACTCCGTCTGAAGGGAGCTTGTTGATTAGTGAAGTAACTCTCGAGTTGGGTACTCGGGGAGTGGAGTAGGGCGAAGAGGAGCTTCGTGACCGAACCAATATAAATCATCGTGTCCGGTTTGCGCCTTCTTACTTATCTCTTTACTTTTATTTTAGTCTTTATCGCTTTATATTTATATTTGCATTGCGTTTATGTTTGTGTGGTTTGTTGCTTATAATATGTTGATTATGATTGTGTCATGGTTTGATTATATTTGTGTTGTAGTTTACTTTATACCTTCTATAGATGTTGCATGATCATTGTTGACACTTTTCATATTACGTCATACTTGATCGGGTGTTTGATACAAAAAGTTTTTAAGTTTTTAATGGAAACGTATTCACCCCTTCTCTACGGTTTCCACAATTGGTACCAGAGCCGCGTCGCTCAAATTTTTAAAACAAATGGTTTTCAAAATTAAGTACGATCTATGTATCAAATTACCCATGAAGGTGAGAAAATATGAAAAGTATTTAGTTTCTTAATACTTACAAGTTTTGTTGTTAAGCATACTTTGTCATACTAGCTTGAAGGTTTTCTTAAATCAATAAAAGAATATAGTTTGTAAGTGTCCGGTCATTTCTTTAGAAAGAGTCGTAAAGTCATACGGTTTTGAAAGGAGCGTTTGGGACAACTCCTTGTTTTATAGTAAATGTATTTTTGTAATTGTTTTTCTTAGTCCGGAAATGTTACTTAATATATTAGATGTTCGGTATCTAGTTTATTACAGTTTTGTCAAAAACCAATTTTCTCACCGTTAAATATAACGGACGGTACCGTTAAATACGGACGGTACCGCTAAATTTAACTGTACCTTCGTCTGTTTTTCAGAATTGGGTAATTTTCAAAAATTCGTATAAAATCAACCGTAAGTCCGTAGGAGTCGTGCCACCTATCATTTTAAACGTAATTGAGTCTATCATTTAAAAATATTTTTAGAAAATGATTGTAAAGTAAAATTTACAAGAGTCTTTGATTCGTAACAGAGAGTCTTTTCTGGTCATGTCGATTGCACAAATTTTTTGTCAAATTACAAAGAGAACATCACACATTGATGTATTTATATTTTCAAAGTGTTGAACTTGATCAAATCTTTGAAATGGGGAGGAAACCAATTCGTTTTCAAATAAAATCAAGCTTAGTATACATTGTTATACTTAATACACAAAATGACGATAAGTATTTTTGTGTGTTATGCCAAATGACTATTTGTTTTTCTTTGTGTCTTAGTATTGTTAGTAAATATTTTTGTATGCTTATTTTTATCTTTAGTTGAGCTAATTTTATCTATAAGCATAAGTGTCTTTCATGCCTTGTTGCTATTTGTTTCTTATAGTTTTCCGGTTTATGCGTTTATAAGGCTCATGCTAAATCTCTTGCACTATATTGAGTAATTAGTTTGCATTGCATATAGGCATAGACCATTTTTCTTGCATATGTTGCAAGTTTTTAAAATGGTTTAGTAACCTTCTTAGGAATAGAAACTAAGTTGGTTGATCATGTGTGTCGAAAGATATTGTCTTACACAATTATTTTTCCAAAGGTTTAAGTGTAAAAGGTATATCACCTCAAAATACTTAACACTCTCATAAAATCCGTAACATGATCTTTAAAACATTACATCATTTTGTCTTGCTTGACCATGGGTTGTCTAAACAAGATAAAAGATCATTTTAATACATTAGTATTTAAGTAAAAGAAAATGTATTAAACTTGCATTGATTTAACACACATACAAAATGTTTTAAACATTTAGTATTTTACGTATGTTGTATAAAAATAGTTAAGATAATTATTTTTATACTAATGAGGTGTCGAAAAACTAAGAATATTATACTTAATAATATAAATAGTTTTTCGCAAATAAAAATAAATGACAATATCGAAGTAGTAACTTAATTGGTGATTAACCTCACACATACAACTAGTATAAGAATAAATGGAACACATTCCCTTAATTTTTATTTTCTTTTTAAAAGGAGTGATCGTGAGGGTCAAAAAAGATTTCGAGTACATATCAATTCATTATTCAAATTATGATTGATATCATTATCGAATCTAATTGACAAGTTTTCGAGTATGGACATGAAATTGGAGTCATTATTTGTCTAGCTACAAGATAACATCAAAATATGATGAAATATATTATCTTGAATCTACATACTCAATCACACTCGATTGTTATGAAAATAATGATTTCCTCTCAAGACGAAAATAATATGCATCTGATCATAACTCACACTTGTGTTGAAGATGCCATATTGAGTCTTCTTGTCCAATGGTTGTGTTCCAAACTTTAAACTAATATGTTTAAAAGATGCATAAAATACACAACTAAGTAGGATTGACAACTTGGATGTTTCATCCGAAATATACAAGTAATTTACATTGCAATGCAATTAGTAAATGTGTCATTTCCGAAAAACCAAACACGAGCAAACAAACAACATATGTAAACTTTGCTCATGAACGACTCAACACTCAAAGTCACATGTCTAGTAAAAGTGTCACACATAATATGTTATTAACTATTATGTAAGTCATCAATCTTTGAGAATATCACATGTATTTCTTTTATCAAAAGATTGACAAAGGATAACATATATCCTATGCGTCTTATTCCCTTTGTAACATGAATGGTTATGTTACAAGAGAGTACATTGCATCTTGTTAACAAATATAGGATATTAGATTTGAATAATAACGCAAAACAACATGTGTCATTGCATAAATAAGTAATATTGGTCATACACTAAAATACTTGTTTTACTAAGCATTCGTAAGAGTGATAAGTTTCCTCTTAGAAAAGCATATTTGTTGAAATACACAGTATGTCTCATTTTAAATATAATACTCACAAGATCTATTGAGGTAAGTAGCCTTTACTAGATTCCTTTCTCAAGATATGCAAAGGAGCATTCTTGAAACACACACGATGTAGTAGATTCTACATTGTATCACATTAGAGGGTCTCTTGGTTCTAGGAAACCAAATCATGTTAAAATAATATATAACAACTCAACAAACAAAGATGTTGTCCAAGAGATCATAAAATGCACCATCTCCATCAAATAACCTCTAAATCTCAAACATGAAATTAAAACATTTCGCTTGCCTTTGTTAGGAGTTGTGTGAGACATTTCATTTTCTTTACCGACTTTCAAAGTATGGTTAGTTGAGTCATATTAGGCCATGTATTAGCGAAATAAGCTAATATCATCTTTGCTATACTTCTATAGGCAAATATAGGAATTTGAATTTTTCTAACATGAGAATGACTACTGGAGAACCTATCGCACTAGAAATTCAATTTGACCTAACGGTTAAATTGCTTCCAGGAGAGAAGTTGGGTTCGTGGTATAACCCGTAAAAATGGTCGTGTTTAGCCTGAATTGAGAACCACTAGTGATAGTCTCATACTCATTCTCTAACTTGAAAATTTTTTCATTCCTACATTTGACTAGAGATAGTTTACATCGGTGAACTTTATCTCCCGTTAGGATTTCATTTTGAACAAGTAGTAATTAGGATCTTCCTTAGCAAACCTAGATTGCTTGCATCCCACATATGTGTTTCAAAATGATAACATGTTCTCGTAAGATATTATTAAATGTCTTCATGATCTTAAATGCTAAATGATTATCATGTTTTGCATGATGTTTGCATTTATTCCTTATGTGCATTCTACATGATTTGCTTGTAAATTTTGCACCCACACTATGTCCTTTTAACACATTAGGAATTAGGTATGCCTATCACTATGAACCCTTAGGAGTCATATAGTCATACACTAGTGTCAAAACCTATAAGTTAAAGTAGTCGTGAAGTTGTCCTAATTCCCTGGTCATCACTTCGCCTTCCTCCAAGTAATACACCATTTGTCATGGGAAGGTTAGATACAAACCTAGTAGAACTCGGAGTAGGGTTGACAACTTAAATATTTCATCCGAAAAATTCAAGTAAGTTTAACTTGTGATCACAATTGTTAAATGTCATATCCGAAACATCATATTCAAGCCTTTTTACAACATATGTTAAAACGCTCACCCAAAAGCTAAATGCTAACATCAACCTTCGGGTGACAAAGGACTCACGTGTTACTATATAAGTGATTAGTAGTTTCTTTCATCCTCGTGTGTATATACACTTCTTAAGATCCAAAACCCTGCTGCGAATCAGCACCATAGGTTTTGCTTACGTCTTTCAAAACCCCGTGAAACACTCACGTGCGAAGCACATCAAAATCTGTAAATCAACCAAACCTCTCAAACTAGAATCCTCTAACCATCTTCGTCTAGGTCTAGGATTGATAGAACATATTCCATAAATCTTATGACTATTTAAATATTTTACTGGAAATATTAAAGTCATCCCTCATACCCCTCTTATGACTACTTGAATATTTCACTGGAAATATTGTAGTCATCTCGTGCGTCTCGTCTCATTACTCTTTAAATATTTCAGTGGAAATATTGACTCATTCTTCACATCCCTCGTATGATGATGCGTGGTTTTGCGACCTTACAACAGGTTTTACCTCTCGAGGGATCTCGAGAAGCTTGCAATCCCCACCAGGCAGTGTACCTGACCGATGTAGTATAGTGAAGTGGCAAGTACCGGGGGATTGATCGTTCAACTCAAAGAATAGTGTTCGTTAGGATTGAAATTTATCTACTAGGTCTAGAGGTGAGGGATGATTCTTTTTGTATTTTTATATTTTATGGAAAGCAAGTAAAAATCTCGGGTTTTGGAAGGAGAGGCGGAATTAGTTGCTAATCAACTAACCCAAAAACTACTACTTAAACTAATGTGAAGGAAAGTAAACTAGGGTTCTACAAGGGAAGTGAAGCATGTCTACCTATGATATATTACTCCTTGCTAGCTATCCAATTCTACCTATTGAATTGTCACACCTTGTTTTAATTGACCGGTTGTATTCCTTAATACCAATCGTGGGGTGGCGTACGTACTTCCCCAACTCTATAAGCTCCTACTTCACTCCTATGTCGAGCCGGCTAAGAAGCTCCTAACATGGGATCACTAGAATTCGCTCATGCATTAAATACAACCATAATAACCTTAGTACGCATTGGTTCATGTTTCTTAAGACGTTCAAGCAAGTTACCGTATAGGAGGTTAGCCAGTTTTCTTAAGCCTAACATCGATATCACCCAATCAAACAAGAGACAATAGGAAACAAGAATTATAAGCTAAACCAATTAGATCTATTGAAGTGTCACACCTTTATTGATGACGATAGACACATACATCAACAAGGAATCAATAAGATCTAATTAATTATATACAAGTTTCACACAATCATAGGTAAACACTAGGTGATTTAGTAAAACATAATCAATGAAGAACAAGCAACAATAATAATAGAAGACATAATTAAGATAGAATCAACACACCATTACAAGATGTTTATGGAGTGATTAAGACCTTCTAAGTTGCTGGAAAAACACCTACCTAAACCCTAGAATCGGACTTAGGGTTTAGGGCTTACAAAAAGTGAAGTTGTGATGTTGTATTTATAGCTGATTTTCTGTCCGCATCGATCTGACGGCGTCAGCCTTCACAAGTGACGGCGTCAGCTCCCCTTTTTCACCAAATTGTAGATTTTTTCGTCCCGATTCCGTGGCCTCTTGAATCACCTAAATCCGAGTTCGTATGAAGATTTTATGGCCAAAACAGTGACAGCTACTCCGCGCGCGAGTTGTGATTGTCTTGATTAACTTGTGGCGGTTTCACTAAGGTTCCTTCTCGTGTAAGAATACTTTGACGCCGTCACTCTATATCATCTGACGTCGTCAGGTCTATGATCCTGACACCGTCACCTTCAAAAATACTCTGGCCCGTCTCTCTTTAACTTAACACTTGACGGCCTACATCCATTAACACGTGACGCCGTCAGAATTCCTATGTAAAACTTTCTGGCGCGTCACGTGTATAATTCCACCACTTTCATCTTCAAGTGACAGCGTCAGCATCCAAAGCCTGACGCCGTCAGGTGTAAAATCCTAACTTTCCTTGGTCTTTTTGTTTTCTTCATTCTTGAGCATAAAAACGTCCAAAAAGCTCCAAAATGCTTCATATTCCAGAAATCACGTCCCAAGTACCTAAAATGAGAAAAGAAACGATTTAGGGCAATATTTGATCATATAATCGCGGATTAGGGCTTAAATGACCCCCTAAAAGCGGTACACTTTTCGCTTCATCAAATATCCCTACACTTGGGATTTGCTTGTCCTCAAGCAAATGAGCTTTTCCATCAATTGAAATACAAGTTAGGGGTCATTTAACATTAATATAAAAGTAATTACAACAAATGATCATTCCACCTTGGTCAAAATAAGCACGGAAATTATACACTAGCACCTCACAATAAGTGTTTGGATACTCTCATCCCTCGGGTGTTGTAAATTTATATATCATAAATGGAAATGGAAGAATATCGCTCCCTACCTGTCATAGAAAATAGATTACCATAGGTTTGGGAAAGGATCACGCCTCTACCACTTTTGGTGTAAGCACCTAGGATAAACTATCAAAGAGGTCTTTACAAAGGGTTATAACGTTAGGTGTAGGGATAAGGAAAACACGGTTTGTTGGATAAGGATATTTTTACTGGTGGCAAGTCAATCATCTTGGTCAATTACATGCAGAATGAGGCGTTGCTAAGCCAAGACTCGAATCAACTTAAACTAATCACAAACTAATAAACATAGAACAAAACAAAACATAAATAAAAGATAGAGGCGGATGGTAGTCCGTATGCTTTTTCTTCACTTTTTCTTTTTTCTCATTTTTTTGTATTTTTCTTGATTTTTTTTTTTTTTTTTTTTTTGCATACACTCTTGCCCTACCATCCAAAACAATACATCACTAGGGATTCTTTGTACCATCCCTACACTTGAACTTTTACATACTTTACATAAAATTATTCTAATGACTCGAATCAAGATAATCGAAACATTTGGAGTACTTTAAAATATTAACGTACATATGGGGGTAATAAATGATGTTCTTCCCCATTACTCCATTACACCAGTACTTTACCCATAAGTCCCAATCATCCCAAAACAATATGTACAAGGATATGACTCGACTTAGCAACCATGTAATCAATTAGATAATTAACTAAGGGTTTAAACAAATGTTGTCACAATAATGCACTAAAGATGAGTGCACACAAGGTAGGCTAAGGCGATTTGGGTGTACATTTAAGTGGGGTGTAAACAAATTCTTCCTTTAAGTAAAATGCTTAAAGTTAGAAACGAAAAGATAGGCTCTGAGGGGTGTACTAGGGGTATCGTGTACCAAAAATGGGTACAACACAAAGGGTGTGGGAGAATTACTTGACCAATGTAGCCAAAGTAATTATAACAAAAATACAGGTGTAAAACAATGGGTTAATCCTAATGCCTCTTATCATGTAGTCAATCCTAACTACACGAATGTAGTCTCACTAGCGGTCTCGGTATGCATCACAAACGCAAGTTCTAGAATCTATAAACTACCGGTACACTCATAAGCACCAACAATGAATGCTTTTTCCTAAAGATCTAAAGGCGAACCTCACATATTTGGGGTGGAAATTTTTGAGTGGTATGGTTTTTGTGCTAGTCATACAATTCCCTATCCATGAGACGCTTATTAAAATCAAAGTTTCACTCCTATATGTTGTAAAAAAATTTAAATTTGGTGCTAAAATTGACCTAACCAATATTTCTCTTGGCTTTATTACACATTCACTATTAAACAAAACAAAAATCAAGCGAAGTGGTAGTTTCTAAGGCATCCTAATTTACCCTCCCTACACTTAATCCGAACATTGTCCCCAATGTTCTAGACAAAATATGTAAAAGTAAAAATAAATGAGAATGGAAGAAACTAATACTCCCCTGATTCGCTCGGTATGGATGATGTGATAATATGGATGATGTGATAATATGGTTAAATCTCCCTCCAAGAGAATGAACATGATAAGCTTCATTCCAGAAATATAATCATCCTCTTGATGTGTTGCACGTACATCTTCTTATCCAATAATACCTGTAACCAACAAACACAAAAACCAAAGCATCAAACCGAACAAAGAAAAACCACAACTAGATGTATTTCCAGACTTAGAAATAAAAACAAAACAAAGTAATAAAAGGATAGGATACTTGCGGGATGACTTACAAATAGGGACTCATAAAACATGTCCACAAGTATTGACACATAAACAAGATAGAATACATGCTAATCATGAATTGTAAATTTTCCATGTTCGAATTTTGTTCTTTTTAACAAAATATAAACTTCCCTACACTTATCTTTTTGTAAAATACCTTTATACGCAATTAAGACGAAGTTAAGAACAAAATAAAGCATTTTCACAAATTATTCGAAACATGAAAATTTAACAATTATGATTAAGCATATATGACACAAACAAACAAATAAAATAAAAACATCAAACAATTAAAAACATGGGTTGCCTCCCAAGAAGCGCTTGTTTTTTGTTCGAGTCACGAGCCTGACTCTACTCTTATTTAACAGAAATAGGAGAGGTTTTCCCTACACTTAGGATTAAGTGCGGGTGAAAGTAGCGATACACACCCTTAGGGTGGAAATATGCCACGTGAGGTGAAGGGGGTGAGTGAATGGCTTCCTTCATCCTAAAACTACCCGGATAATAAGGGTTGATGGGTGGGTCGGTTCCTCTTTTGTCTCCTAGATGTAAATCTAAGGATGGAAAGTTGTGTAAAGGTTGAGGTTCCGGTTCATCAACACTAGGAAATTCCCTGGAACTAAGAGTAAGGTTATCACTATAAGTATTCAAACCTATATCCTCTAGTGGTGCTTGGTCCAAGGGTTCTACCTCCATTGGGATTCCTAAAGTTTCTTCTACTTCTTCCGGGTAAGTAACGGGCGGTGTGTGTGCCTCAAATGATGGTAGGACTTGTGGGGTACTTTGTGGGCTTGGATTATCCACCTCATCCTCCATTTTATCTAGATTACCTATGTGTTTGTTTTGTACTGTGATGTTACATGACATCCACTTAGGTATCCCAAAATAGTCATCCCCAGACAAACTTGTTTCATGATCCTTGGAATTTGTGGTCAATTGACTTGTACCAACGTTTGTTGGGTTGTCTACTCTATAATAATATTGGGCACAATCTTCTATGGTATCCCATGCTTCTTCATCATTTAATTCCCTAAAGTCCCAATTGGCAAAATCGTTAATGCACATTTGGTCATATCGGTCGACACGATCGTAAAAGATTTGGGTTAGGGATGCTAAATCGAAGCTATGATGAGGGACTATTCGGAGTAAGTTTTTAAAACGAGTCCATGCATCATATATGGGTTCATCTTGATAGTGGTTGAACATCAAGATGTCATTAGGGGCAAATGGATTTCGTGGTCGGTAGTATGGTGGGTTCGCGTACTCCATATTGGTGAACGGAAGAGTCAATGGAAAGGTTTTTACGAACAAAGACACAAAGAAAAGATAGACTATGAGAAAGCTACAAAATAAAAAGAAAAAATCTCACTTGATAGGAATCTTGTGAGTAGACCTAATAAAAATAAAATTTCAACCTAAGCAATAACTACTCCCCGGGCTGCGGCGCCAAAAACTTGATGCGTGGTTTTGCGACCTTACAACAGGTTTTACCTCTCGAGGGATCTCGAGAAGCTTGCGATCCCCACCAGGCAGTGTACCTGACCGATGTAGTATAGTGAAGTGGCAAGTACCGGGGGATTGATCGTTCAACTCAAAGAATAGTGTTCGTTATGATTGAAATTTATCTACTAGGTCTAGAGGTAAGGGATGATTCTTTTTGTATTTTTATATTTTATGGAAAGCAAGTAAAAATCTCGGGTTTTGGAAGGAGAGGAGGAATTAGTTGCTAATCAACTAACCCAAAAACAACTACTTAAACTAATGTGAAGGAAAGTAAACTAGGGTTCTACAAGGGAAGTGAAGCATGTCTACCGATGATATATTACTCCTTGCTAGCTATCCAATTCTACCTATTGAATTGTCACACCTTGTTTTAATTGACGGGTTGTATTCCTTAATACCAATCGTGGGGTGGCGTACGAACTTCCCCAACTCTATAAGCTCCTACTTCACTCCTATGTCGAGCCGGCTAAGAAGCTCCTAACATGGGATCACTAGAATTCGCTCATGCATTAAATACAACCATAATAACCTTAGTACGCATTGGTTCATGTTTCTTAAGACGTTCAAGCAAGTTACCGTATAGGAGGTTAGCCAGTTTTCTTAAGCCTAACATCGATATCACCCAATCAAACAAGAGACAATAGGAAACAAGAATTATAAGCTAAACCAATTAGATCTATTGAAGTGTCACACCTTTATTGATGACGATAGACACATACATCAACAAGGAATCAATAAGATCTAATTAATTATATACAAGTTTCACACAATCATAGGTAAACACTAGGTGATTTAGTAAAACATAATCAATGAAGAACAAGCAACAATAATAATAGAAGACATAATTAAGATAGAATCAACACACCATTACAAGATGTTTATGGAGTGATTAAAACCTTCTAAGTTGCTGGAAAAACACCTACCTAAACCCTAGAATCGGACTTAGGGTTTAGGGCTTACAAAAAGTGAAGTTGTGATGTTGTATTTATAGCTGATTTTTTGTCCGCATCGATCTGACGGCGTCAGCCTTCACAAGTGACGGCGTCAGCTCCCCTTTTTCACCAAATTGTAGATTTTTTCGTCCCGATTCCGTGGCCTCTTGAATCACCTAAATCCGAGTTCGTATGAAGATTTTATGGCCAAAACAGTGACAGCTACTCCGCGCGCGAGTTGTGATTGTCTTGATTAACTTGTGGCGGTTTCACTAAGGTTCCTTCTCGTGTAAGAATACTTTGACGCCGTCACTCTATATCATCTGACGTCGTCAGGTCTATGATCCTGACGCCGTCACCTTCAAAAATCCTCTGGCCCGTCTCTCTTTAACTTAACACTTGACGGCCTACATCCATTAACACGTGACGCCGTCAGAATTCCTATGTAAAACTTTCTGGCGCGTCACGTGTATAATTCCACCACTTTCATCTTCAAGTGACAGCGTCAGCATCCAAATCCTGACGTCGTCAGGTGTAAAATCCTGACTTTCCTTGGTCTTTTTGTTTTCTTCATTCTTGAGCATAAAAATGTCCAAAAAGCTCCAAAATGCTTCATATTCCAGAAATCACGTCCCAAGTACCTAAAATGAGAAAAGAAACGATTTAGGGCAATATTTGATCATATAATCGTGGATTAGGGCTTAAATGACCCCCTAAAAGCGGTACACTTTTCGCTTCATCATATGACCACTTAAATATTTCACTAGAAATATTAAAGTCGTCCTTTACGTCTCGTCTCGTGACTTTTTAAATATTTCACTGGAAATATTAAGTCATCCTTCACATTCCTCTTATGACTATTTGAATATTTCACTGAAAATATTGAAGTCATATCTTGTGTCTCGTCTCATGACTTTTTAAATATTTCACTGGAAATATTAAGTCATCTTTCACATCCCTCTTATGACTACTTGAATATTTCACTGGAAATATTAAAGTCATATCTTGTGTCTCGTCTCATGACTTTTTAAATATTTCACTGGAAATATTAAGTCATTCTTCACATCGCTCTTATGACTACTTGAATATATCACTGGAAATATTAAAGTCATATCTTGTGTCTCGTCTCATGACTTTGTAAATATTTCACTGAAAATGTTAAGTCATCCTTCACATCGCTCTAATGACTACCTATGTATTTCCTCGGAAATATAAAAGTCATCTCTTCTCATCTAGTACCATTCATCTCGTAAAAAGAATTTATTAGGTATAAATTCTCTCCTCGTGTCGAAAAGTCTCACTAAATCAGCGAGATTTATTCGTAAAACCCTCTTAAATTCCAATGACAACTTAAATATTTCATCCAAAATATTTAAAGTATATTTAATTTGTGAAATGCAATTAAATGTCATCTCTCGTTCTCGATCAACGTTCATCGAATCCCGTTGGATTCATTCATAAAAGAATTTATTTGGTATAAATTCCTTTAAATCCAAGGTCCAGAAAAATCACAACATATGTGAAATTTCTTTGTCAAAAATCTAATTCTGGGTCAAAACTGACCTCAGCAGGTCACGGTACCCTTAAATAGGGGACGGTACCACTAAATTTAACGGTACCGTCGGACTGTTGTCTGCTGAGACAGTTTATTTTGTTTTCAATTCTCACTGTTTCAAAAACACTATCGAAACCCACTCGATGTAGTCTTGAACCAGAACCGTCTCCTATCAGAATAGATTCTGTCTATCTTCTGATTCCTTAGCTTTTTCCCCTTTCACTTCCACATGGTACTGAACACACCATATGTTTGGTTACTTCCGTATCCAATATCTTCTCAACTTATCTACACTTTTCAACCTTAGTTCTACACTACCAATGCTTCCGCATCCCACTCATCTTCCACACACACTTCAAGCGAAGAACCGCTAGAATAAGTTGAGACAACCCTTCTTCATCAATATAGATAACCCCACTAGAACCTTATCACTAACCTCACAACCTTGAAGATTTTATCTTCTTAACCCTTAGGATATCTCCACGTGATCAGATGCCTCATCATATGAATGTTCTATGAATATTCACAATGATTGAGAAGAGCTACGTGACTTCAAAGGTGAAGTTTATTGTATGCTATCCACCACTTGTCATGACGTTACTAAGCTCATCGCTTCCGTCAACGTTTGTTTTTCTCTTTATTTTTTTTCTTTCACATCTTGTCCGGATGGTCATAGATTAAGGGGGAGCGAAAACACACTCATATAGTCTTTCAACAAACACTCTCAAGAACACACAAATGTGGTTCTTATTCCTTAGAAAACTTCCCTTTAGTTGCCCAAAACTAGGCTGCACAGGAAAATTCGTGACTTCTAGGTTACGGTACCGTTAAATAGGCCACGGTACCATTAAATTTAACAGTACCGTGTGGTATTTAGTGGTACCGTGCCTTTGTTTGACGAATTTTCACTGTTTCCTCTAGATCCCTGCATCCCTAACCTCAAACCTGCAAAATTTTGCAAACTCACATACACCCTAAGATTCCCTCACTACACCATAGGATACTACCACCAACCTTAAGTCGAATCCCACAACTCTTGCCTATATAAGGCCTCACCATTTCAAGCTTATCTTGCATCTCATCTTCACACTCAACCCTTATAACTAAACTTCACTCTTGACAGTGATATTTAGTTTCAAAACCTTCAACCCTTATATCAATCCCACTCAAACCTTTTAGCTACACTTCACTCTTGATAGTGATAGTTAGTTCAACAACCTTCAATCCTCACAATCACACGAAACCCTTCATGCACCAAATTATCTCTAACACATAACTAGGATCATCCAAACTAGAAATCTAGAACTTCGTTACCTCAACCCCGTTAGAGATATCCACCCCCAATCCTGTTAGGATCACATGCACATTTTCTTTTTTCTATTTTGAAATATATCATGCATCTCATTGTCAGTGCAAACGATATATTAATCTAAACCATCCTAACACCAATCATCTTAGGTAGATGATTATGTTGTTCAAAAGGTTTGTTAGAACTTGCCTTCCCAATGACAACTTGGAAGAAGTCATTTTGTGTGTCAGTCAACGAATGAATCTCGTTCTTGTTAGTGTGATTGATTGAACAATTACACCTTAGGTTGTCGGTCGGGTTGTGACACTCAAGTGTCTTTGAATTGCAATATGCATTCATCTTTTTGTGTCGCTCAACTTTCTTGGGCTTTCTTTTTGGTCTTTATCCTTTTGGCACACTTTCATCACGTGTCTAACTTCTTGCACACTTTGATATGCTCATCAAATTTTTTTTGCTATGTTCTTAACATAGTTTAACCATTGCATGTCTTGCTATGTGTATTCTATCCCTATAATGTTGCTCCTATTCTTTTATATATTATGTTGCACGAAGCTAACCCTTGTTGTAGGAAAAGCCTTTGTAAGAATTTGATCCATGGATCCGTTAGATACTAAGGTAAATAAATAAGGGGATTCAATCACCATAGGGGAGCATTGAGCTAGGGGGAGCTCGGGGGTATTTGAATACATAGAAGACTTCACTGGGATGATGCAAGCTCGCCTTTCTGGGGAGAAAGGAAAGTAGTGCAATAAGGGGGAGTAGGGAGTGAATTCAAGGGAGAGCTCGAGGCAACTACCTTTTTGCTTCGACAAAAGGGGGAGAAGGGAGTGTAAACAGGTAACTTTTACATTTTACTATGTGTTACGGTTTACATATTTGTCATCATCAAAAAGGGGGAGATTGTTAGTGCAAATATTACGAAATTTAAACTAAACGGTTTCTTCGGTTTTAATAATGACAAACATGTAACTTGTAATGCATAACGTAAAATGTGCAAGTTACTTGTAAACACAAATCATCAATGCATACTTACATCAAAACCTCTCGACGTCTCAAGTATGCTTCAACAAAGTCGTAGATTTCCATCCCGACGTAAATCACTCAAGGTATGGACAAACAAATCTACTACTTCACAAATGATCAAAGGATTATATTTTTCTCTAAACTTCACATTTTTAATGTGACAAAAAAAAATTTCAAAAATACATTTTACAAATTAATTTTGAATTAAAAAGAAATGTTTTATTTTGAAAAATAAGTTTAAAAATCCCAACAGCCATTTTTTCTCCCAAAACAGCTCCAAACATTCCCAAATAAACATTCCCCACTAAAAACAAACGGAGGAGCGTCCACGGTACCACTAAAGTACCGACGGTACCACTAAATTTAGTGGTGCCATCTGACAATTAGTGGTGTCGTCCCTCTGTAACGGCTAGTTTTCTCCTTGCCTATAAATAGTGGACCATTTTACACTTCCAACCTGATTTTTCCAGTCAGTTTTCTCTGGTCTAATCCCTTCTTATTTAGATAACTTTCTTTGATCATTTAGAGAGTCTTAGTTTGTTTAAGAGTGATCCTTTCATCCCACCAAGAGATCACCTTGATTCCTCTTCTAGTGCAAGAGAAGAACACAAGGTATCCAAGAAGATACAAAGTGTTGTAGTTGTAGTTAGAGCACTTGTAACATTTCTTACACACTTTGATTGTATCATAGTATACATCAAGTTTATTTTTCTTTTGAGAGTTTGTGAGAGAAGATCATTGTGATCTTATAGAGATATTGAATATCTCTTGTAGCTTGTGAGCTTGTGTGTTGATCAAGAAGATCAAGGGCAGATCGGGTAGATCGAGTCAAGTGGGAGTAGATCATTATGATCTTGGTGAGATCTTGGAGATCTCTTGTAGCTTGTGGGCTTGTGTATTGATCAAGTGGATCAAGGGTAGATCGGGTAGATCGTGAGTAGATCATGTGGATCGTGGTAGATTGGTACTAGCTAAGATTAGTACTCGACATTTAGCTTAGTGTCGGAAATAAGGATAAGCGACGTTGTACGGTTTTCTCCGCCTGAAGGGAGCTTGTTGATTAGTGAAGTAACTCTCGAGTTGGGTACTCGAGAAGTGGAGTAGGGCGAAGAGGAGCTTCGTGACTGAACCACTATAAATCATCGTGTCCGGTTTGCGCCTTCTTACTTATCTCTTTACTTTTATTTTAGTCTTTATCGCTTTATATTTATATTTGCATTGTGTTTGTGTTTGTGTGGTTTGTTGCTTATAATATGTTGATTATGCTTGTGTCATGGTTTGATTATGTTTGTGTTGTAGTTTACTTTATACCTTCTATGGATGTTGCATGATCATTGTTGACACTTTTCATATTACGTCATACTTGATCGGGTGTTTGATACAAAAAGTTTTTAAGTTTTTAATGGAAATGTATTCACCCCCCCCCCTCTCTACGGTTTCCACAGATCTGAAGTACAATCCTTCTGTTCATCAACAGTTTCCGCGGAACCTTTGGCCACTAATGGCGGAACCAAATTTTTGGTTCTGTCAGATCCGTGGGTGTCTGAACTTGTTGGAACAGTTTCTTGTACTTTCACTGTTTGTTTCTTAAAGCTACTTAAGTCTCCTAGTTTCATAAAACCTAGTCCGGTTTTATCATGAGGTAACTTTTGAACTTTCATTAGATCATCTATACAACTAATGTTTTTATCAAACCTTTTAAATTTAGAATTTTTTTTGATAAGTTCTTCCTGTGTGGACTTAAGTGTTTCTAGTTCTAGTTTAAGTTCCTGACATGAAATACATGTTTCTTTAACATCTTTACCCTTTTCTAATCGTATAGATTTTTCTTTTAACCAATAAACTTTGTTTTCCAAAAATTCCTTTTTGGTTTTTAAAAACTTGTTTTTGTTTATGATTTTTAGGGTAATTTCACACAGTTTTTTATATTCTATTTCTAAGGTGTCATCATCAATAGAGGAGTAAGATGAGTCAGATTGTACCTCGTTAGAGTCATGAGCCATAAGAGCAACTTCATCATTCTTTGGCTCTTCGTCATCATCTTCACTGTCACTCCAAGCACCACTAACAAAGGCTCGTTGAGTCTTGTTCTTGGGTGGCTTCTGACAATCTCCTATTAGGTGACTAGTATCCCCGCACCTAAAACACTTCCTATCTACTTTGCCTTTCTTATCATCACGGTCTTTCCGGAAGGATTTCTTTTCTTCTCGAGGTTGTCTAACAAACTTTCCTCGTCTTCTGAAGAACTTCTTGAAATCTCTCACGGCCATGGCATACTCTTCGTCTTCGCTACCTGAGCTAGACTCTTCATCATCACTTGACTCTATCCTAGCTTTTAAGGCAATGGACTTGATCTTTTCCTTTTTGCCTTTGACTATCTCTGAATCTTTTTCCATAACCATCTCATGAACTTTGAGATTTCCTATAACCTCGTCAAGTGGCATGCTTGAAAGATACTTGGATTCTTCAATGGCCGTCACCTTTGCTCTCCACTTCGGATGAAGTGCTCTAAGAAATTTTCTGACAAAGTTCTTACTAGAAAAAGAATCGTCAAGTGCTTTAAGAGAAGTAACAATAGTATTAAACCTAGCAAAAACACTATCAATGGTCTCATCTTTAGGAATAACAAATTGTTCATATTGTTGAACAAGAAGATCAATCTTGTTATCCTTTACTTGTGAGTTCCCTTGATGAGTGATAATTAAGGATTGCCAAATATCTTTAGCGGTTTTGCACATAAATACTCTTTCATATTCTTTCCTAGGTAAAGCATTATAAAGTATCATTTTAGCTTCATTATTTTTAGCAATTAATTTCTTTTGCTCATCACTGTGACGAGTAAGAGGACTATCCTCATCCCGACCGCTTGATATATCCTTAATTATGGGTTTATGGTCACCTTCTACAATGATGTACCATAGATCTATATCCTTTGATTTCACATAAGTTTCAAAGCGATTTTTCCAATATATAAAACTATTTGCTTCAAATAGTGGTGGTCTTTGCATAGATTGCCCTTCTTTGTAGTTTTCAAAATCCATTGATCGTTTCAAGTTTTAAAATACAATATATTTTGAATATCTTGAGTAACGTAGCTCTGATGCCAATTGTGGAAAACTAGAAGGGTGGTTGAATAGCTTTTACCCTTTTTAAAATTAATTCGCTTTGAGCACTTAACGTGATTTCAACTTAATGCAAATAATCAAACAATATAAGTAAAGCAAGTAAGGATAGAAAAATTCAAACCACAACACGGATGTTTATAGTGGTTCGGTCTACAAGGACTCTCTTCCTTGCCCTACTCCACTCCTCGAGCCTCTAACTCGAGAGTTTTTCATCACTAAGAAACAAGCTCCCTTCTAGGCGGAGAAAACCTGTACACGTCGCTTACTCTTTTTCTGGTACAAAGCTAGATACCGTGTTCTAGTTCAAGGTAGAACCAACCTAACGTCGCTTACACTTTTTCCGATACTAAGCTAGATACCGAGTTCTTTACAAGGGTACAACCACTCCCGACACTCTATGTGTTTTGAGGACTAAAACACTAACCGATCACTACTGAATGTTTGGTATAACAATGATGTGTGAACTACAACTAAATCACACAGTGACTATACTAACAGGTTTGCAACAGTATGTTGAACCTTGATGCTTGATCTCTTTGCTACAAAAGAAAGATCTCTACAAATGAAATGAATGAATGAATGGGTTAGTAAAGTAAGAAAGAATGTATATGCAATTTATGCCATGAGAGTGATGAGTGAACTTGAATGATCAGCTTGCTATTTATAGGCAAACTGATCAGACAAGGCACGGATTTGGCGGACCCAAATTCAGGGTTCCGCCCTTTATGCTGTTTGGGTTTCGCCGGGATATGACAGCTAGATCTTAACATATCTTACCAAGATCTTACACAATCCAACTCATTGCTTGAAGATCTTTCCAAAATATTTTACTAAATCTACAAGATATCTAAATGATGTATGCCATGATGTCATGTATATATTTACATTTTAAAAATTAAAATGTAAATAATGTAAATGTATATATATATGTAACATGTATCCTAGTGATCATGTAGCATGTATATGATGAGTTTTAAAAGCTTATTACTATAAATGTAAAAGACTTTAACTTATATTTATGCTTTGCTAAAGATAAACTTTATAATTGTCATTAACAAAATATAGCAAAGATCGTAAAATATAAATAACGTTTTTAGGACGATATTTGTATTAACAAACTTAATCCCATGTCTCATCAAACAAGAACTGTCACAAGATTAAGTTAAATAGCCAGTTATCACTGAGCTCCACACCTTTGATGACTCGACTCAATGCTAAGATTCCCCTATCGGTGCAGATACTTATAACATTTAACAGTGCGCATATAATTGGGAAAAGTTCTACGTATGTAAGGCGATAGGGATGAGAGTCTCAACGTATATAGTAGTTATAGTCTAGGCTTCTAAATGCAACCTAGTTATCTATAACCAAGTCTCTGATACCAATCTGTAACACCCCCAAATTACCGAAGCGGAACAGTAGAATCAAGGGAGTATTACTTCATAATATAGATCAAGGTATAGAAAACGACCTCTAAATGAGACGTTTTAAAATGTTACTATTCGAATTATTAAAATCAGAGTTAAACATGAAATTCAAAGTATAAAGTTACATAGATGTTTCGAATGGTAAAAGATAAATGATATGAGTCTCCAAGTATGCAATTGACTCTAGAATCCATGCATCCACTATCGCCTTAATAACCTGAGATAAACATGCTAAAAAGTGTCAACCAACGGTTGGTGAGTTCATAGAGTTTAGTTTAAAATGTAAAGCATTTGAATAAAGATTTCACAGCAAGGGCCTTGTAAATCCACTTAGTCCCAAGCCCCGCCCATACAAGACTTGCAACCTGTTTGTTTACAATCCACTGCTAAAGTATAAGTATACGGATTCCGGATTATATTCACCCAAGGTCGCGTCATTTTGGACCCAAGGGCGGGGAACCACCTTCCCAAATAGTACATGTCTCCCAAGGTCACGTGTCCTGGACACAAGGGTGGGGGTATCATCCCATAATAGTACTATCAATACCTTTCCCATGACTATGAATAGTATGCATAAGAATAGATTAACACGTAAAAGCATATCACGTAATAAGACTACACATCATATATAGACAGTATAAAAGAGTAATCGTATCATAAATGTTTGAATATTTGAGTAATTGCATCACAAAGCAAATCATGTATTTGATAAATGAGTAAAGTATTTCTAAGCATGTATCTCCCCCAAAGAGTAAATCAAAACGTATAAAAGTAGGGGCTATGAATTCTCACAGTAAGGTATGAGAGTTTAGTTTACTTGTGAAAATAAGAACAAGTATTTAAGCATGTATCTCCCCCAAAGAGTATAAAACAAGCATTAAAAGAGTAGGGGCTACGACTCACCTTAGCTGTAAGGTCAAAGTAATGTTATGTCAAAAGTATCACAGGAACGGCTCCAACACACGACCTGAATAATAGGGAAGTCTGAGATTCCGATGGTTTAAGTTTGACTAGATGTGAATAATGATTGTGGAAAAGTGTTGGATAACGGATTGGACTGTGATGTGAATGCATGATATGCTTAAAATGCTTAAAGTTCAAAAATAATATTATATATAATATTATCTTGTTTTTATGTCTTTAAATCCAATAATATCGTTTCCTTGAAAGTGGTGAAACAAAACGTTAAGTTAAATCGTTAAAGTTCGTTATATATAAATATAAACGTAACGAAATCAATTATATTTAAACGAATAATAAAATGCACATGTTTAACTGAAAATGAGTAAAACATGAAATAGAAATGAATATGAGTATATGTTACTGTTCAGCCCTTGGTCTTTTACAGAATTTTACATTTTCTACTCTAACGAATTATCTTTTGCACCGTTAGTCCCCAGTTATTATATGTTACATATTTAGTCCCCAAAGGTTCAATTATTACATTTTCAGCCTCAAGTTTACTTTTTTAATAATGTCTACCCTTAATTTACTGTTTTGGCAGTTTAGAACTCAATTTTCCAAAAGTTACACTTTTGCCCCCTAATAGTAAAATGTGTTGCATTTTTAGTCCAAAATGTACAAAACTTGCAAAATAAAATTTCTGAAAATTACAATAACTTTATAAAGCTTATTTCAACTTATAAAAACTGCTTATTTTATGAAATAGCTTATTTTTACATTATTGGGCTTTTAGCGAGATTAGTAAAAGCCCATTAAGAGTTTTCGATGCTAGGGGTTTCAAACAAGTTTGGGCCTGAATTTGGGCTATTTTTATAGTCCTAAAAATGTATTCCAATTGCTTATTACCCTGCTTAATCACAAGTTCTTTTTGGGCTTTTGAGCCCACTCGGCAAAATAAAAGGTTTAAGGGGCAATTCGAATGGCTTTTACTTTGTGCTTTTTAAAGAGCTTATAAGAGCTTATGAGGAAAAACTCAAAACATGAACTTGGTCAATGAGATTATAAAGAAATGATTCGAGCAATAAAAACGAGATGGCGTGTGTTCGAATTTGGTTTTATTCATCCATTTCTTAGTCGAGTTAACATGATCAAACAAATAATAAAATGACATAGAAAATGAGATATGATTCGAATAATGATAAAAATGAATTCGATAAGTAAAGATACGAGTATTTAAGTGTCGAGTATAGATAATACACAAGTTCTTAACCATCCATAAGGAGGTCATTGCATAAATGTAAAGAAATAAATAAAATGAACGCGTACATAATGCAAAAATGAAATATACGATCGAAATAGAATAAGAACAATGCATGATGTGTTATAAATCGAATAGAATGAATTGTAAAGAGTTTATGATGACTTACAATCACCTAGATGGTGGGTTTATAAGTTCGGATGATATAGAAAATCGATCAAGAGGTACTTCTTTCATTAAAACAATTCGACAAGTGATCAAATGAGAGAGTGAACAATTAGAACTTGGCTCGAAAATGCTTCTAGCTTTATTGATACCGTCGGCAATAGCAACAATTTGAAGGAATGTGAGCAAAATTGTTTTAAGAGTGCATGAAAGAACATGTATGTGAGTCGAAGTATATATATATATGCCTTCATGCACATGGACAATATTGTTTTATATGTTACAAGTCGATGATCCATTTGCAAGATAAGGGAACAACATATACGATTTGTGTCAGTAGGATAGGATTTTGAAAGTCAATATCTAGTGTGAATGTGTTTGTAAACGTATAAGTATGTATGCATGCATGTAGTTCTCGTATATATAGTAAAGTATGGCAAGTTGTAATGTGATTATTCGATTTGTAGATTTCAGGATAAGGGGACAAAGAGAATTTTATTTAGCAAGTTGTGTATTTAATTTATTTTAGAATGGTCATGGTGTTTCGGTATAGGACAACAAAAGGGGATCGAGTGGTGTGTATATGTAATGTGTCGACATATTTAAAAGGTCTTAGTGTTTATTTAACGTGACGAATATGTAGGAAAGGTGAGAAATATGGTTGTGACTTCATATTCGACTAGAACAATTAAAAGAACATAGGAAAAATCAAGTTTTGGTCGACTTGGTATATATTTGAGTGAGTTGATTTTGTGTTCGAACGAGGCTAGCTTTAGGTTCTGAAAATGAATCAAACGTTCGATTTATATTTTGAGGTTTATCATTCTTGTATCTTAGGAGTGTAGAGAATCGAACTATGTAAAAATAAGTGTAGATCATGTGTCGAAATAAGGATTATATGAGGCCAAGTAAAGAGTGTTAGTCGAATTGTATGAAAGAAAGAAAAATGAGATTGGGCTGAAATTGTGTTGGGCAATGAATAGTAATAGGCCAAAATATAATTAAGGGTCCGTTTGGTTATTATTTGTGTTTTAGATTGTCGTGGTGCGCGTGTGAGCTTGTTCCAAAGTATCATGAATAACGTAACGACGTTTGAATTATAGAATGTAATAAACAAAAATTTTAAATTTGCTCGTAAAAATGGTTTAGTGAACAGTAACGATGTGTTAATACTAAATTAAGGTTCACTAATGACTATGGAATTTTACGGGTTGCTACAGTGGGTTTAAAGTCCAACTTAGTCACTGAATGCTAAGACACCCAACTCCCTCCTGAGGAAACTTGGGAGCTGAGTTCAATGTGGAAAGCTGAACATTCAGTGTACTGGAGCACTTGTTTTACAATCATCCCAAGGTTGTGCTCGGAACCTGCTGGAAAGGAGGATGAAGTATTTACTTCTTAATGGTTAATTTATTTGAAAAAGTGCTTGACAGGAGCATGAATAAAGAGGAACCACCTATGTGAATGTTGAAGTTTTGCTGCTTCATGGAGCTTAGGACTTTTGGCTCTTACAATATTTATGAATTGGATATGGACACATGGTTTGTAAAGTGTCATGAGCGTTTAAGTGTTTGAATGTGTGTATTTTATCTTCAGGTATTCAAATGGGTTGAAGGGTTCAATTCTTCGAACACCCTGATTCTCGAATATTTGAACGTGTAATGTACTAAGATGGAAATTCAATCCTCAGGATATTTTCGTTTATGCACATGTTTTGTTTAATGTTTAATTTTCATGCAAAGGAAGTGAACTAAATTTGGGGAGGATTGTTGGAAAATTTAGTGCACTTGAGGGATCAGTTCATACCAGGTAATGGGTCAGGAGGTACGGAGTGTACACCCATCAGGTCCATGACTACCCTGACTCTGATAGTGGTTGGGAGTTACTCATCAGAAGGTTTAATCATTCACAGAGTTACTACTGCTAGTACTAAGTTAGTACTGCTGGAGTTGAGTTACTACTGCTAGTACTAAGTTAGTACTGCTAGAGCAAGTTACTAAGTTAGTACTGCTGGGATATGTATGTAACTACTTTGACCTATTCAAGTGACAGTTAAAACTGCCTTTATGACCATGTTTAATTGGTCATATAACCACTATTGGCTATAATGGGGATAATTATGAGGCAATTAATGGGCCAATTAATCCTCTTAATTCCATTTGATATTTTCCTATATATTGGAAATCAATCATGCATGACAAAAGAACGGAGAACATAAACACTTGAAAGCAAAAGGGTTATTGATTTGTGCCTAATTCAATAACAAACATTTGGTCTTATCCCAAGTAGATATTCGTGATACCCAGGCAATAGGGTTGAATAGTTTACTTTGGAAAGTGATAACACGATCCCAAGTGATATCCGATAACCATTATTGGTAAGTAGTTAGGTCATTAATTATCTTCACCCAGTTTTGGGCCAACCACAACCAACAATAACATCTCATGAGTCTCCTTGGGTCAAACACGTTTGTATACTGACATCAAAATACAAATTATCACTTTTTCATATAAACTCATCTCATCCCAATAGTTATTATATTGTCGGGTGTTCACTAATACTGACCAAACTTTTTCAAACAATGTTACATTTCAATTTTAAAACAAAACTTTCCTCTAAAGTCGTTTATATAGAATAAGGAATTTGCTATCAGTAGATTTAAGAGCTAAAATTTAAAGTAAAAAATGCATTATTAGTTATATATTAAATTGGTTGGGGTAGTCATTTGTTAGACGTGTATGACAACCCGCTATATTAATAGTAACCGCAACAACAACAACAATCGCTACCATAACAGTAACAACAGCAAGAGAAAATGGGATACTACTCAGGGAGGAAATGCTACACAACAACCCAACAAAAGACAAGAAGTCATTAAGGCCTATGTAACAGGCCCAACTGAAAAGAAAGGTTATGAAGGAACTCTTCCAAAGTGTGACAAGTGCCAACGTCACCACAATCCTGGACGTTGCCCTACTCCATGCGGCAATTGTAAGAAGATTAGGCACTTGACCAAAGACTGCAGGTCTCCTACTTCTGTAGCAAATCAGAGGGTTCCCGGGACATGTTTCGGATGTGGCAAAACAGGACATTACAAGAATCAATGCCCAAAGGAGAAGAATCAAGGAATGGGAACTCAGAATAGTGGAGCTCGAGGAAGAGTCTACAACCTCAGAAGAATGGAAGCTACAGAGGACCCGAATGTTGTCATGGGTACGTTTCTCCTCAATGGCCGTTATGCTTCAGTTTTATTTGATTCGGGTGCCGACAAAAGTTTTGTGTCTACTACTTTTGCTCCTTTACTTAACATCACACCGACCACCTTAGACACTGCCTACAACATTGAATTAGCTAATGGTAACTTAGTTGGCTCCGACACCATAATCCGCGGTTGTACCTTTAACTTCCTAAACCATCCATTTAACATCGACCTTATGCCTATCGAACTCGGTAGTTTTAACGTTATAATTGGTATGGATTGGCTATCTAAACACTGATGAGTGTCTGTTTACTCATCATTTTACACCCATTTAAGACACAAAAATGACCAAAAACACCCAAATATATTGCAGATATCCTTGGTTTTGTGTTTTTATGTGTTTCAGGTACAAAGGATTGAAAACGGAGCAAAAACGGGCATTTTTGGAGCAATTCGACAGCGATTGTGCATTTGGTCAAGAAAAGTAAAAAACGGAGTCAAAGTCAACCAAAACAACACAAATTATCCTTGAAATTATTTTCAGTCATTAGCAGCCATGGTCCCTGGATTTTTAGTATTTACACAATGGTCCCTTAACTTAAACACATTCTAATCCTAAAACTAACCCTAACCCATCACCACACAACCCAATTCCATTTAATCCTAAACCCATCTATTTCCCAAGCCCAATTCCCAAAAACCCAAAATGTTTAAAACCCCAAAACCCGGCCTTTTGAACCTTAGCTAAATATTGAGTTTGACTCAGTCAATACCACCATCAATCCCACAAATCCCGCCAAAACTAAACCCAGAATACCACTACTTCCACCATGCTTCTGCCTGACACACCAACCCTCCCCCTCCTCTACACTCCACCTACCCTGACCAAGCATTAAATGCTTCTTCTCCCACCCAAGTTACAAGTACACAACTTGATTGCCAAGCTGGCAATCCTCAACCATTTGGGCGCCAAAAAGATAAATTAAAGGCTGAGATGATATCAAGACGAATTGAATGGTGGGATTTACTCCAAAGAAACACTCTTTGTCTCTAAAGCTGTTTTTCCTCAAAAAACTAGCACAAAAAAAGAGAGAAGACCCTGTTAGTTCGAATATAAATACCAGACTCTTGTAGCCTTCGAGGGCATGTAGGTTTTTATGTAGTTTTAGTTTATTATTGTAATCAGCTTTTCAGTTTAATAGAAGTATTTCAGTTTTTATTCTAAACTTTGTAACTCATTTTCAGTTTCAATATAAATCTCAAGTTTTTAGGAAAAATCTAATTTATGCTCTATTGTTGTTTCAACCATTTCATAAGCCTTCATAAGCTCTGTTAAGCTCTTAAAAGTATAACAAACAGATAACAAGAATAAAATCACAAACTAAAATAAAACACCACAGGTTTACCTTTGCATTGTTGTGGAAAGCATTTTGGAAGTTGCTAGTAATGGAATGGCAAGATGGACTGTACCTAGCTTATCTTTGATAAGCTAGGAGCTTGTAGCTGCCAATTTGGAGCCCTTGTTAAGCTAGGGTCTCAAGTGAGCAATTTTTAATTTTCTTTGTATTTTTGGATTTCACTGTAGCATAGCTTATTTTTGTGCTTATTTGCTTAATTCTAGCTTATTTGTTCTTTATATTGTTACTTTAGTGTTAATCATTAGATAGTATAAGCTAGTTTCTGTTTTTACTTGAAAACCTTAAAAAAGATCAAAAATAGCATATATAGGATATAGCTTAATAGTGCTTATTTCAATCTGAAAAGTTGTTCAATAAGGTCTAACTAAGTTATCAAATCAGTTTTTATCCAGAAACCTAGCTTAATTTGGCTGTTGCATTTGAAAACTCAAAACAGACTCTACATAAGGAGTGTTTGGTTCAAAGTCAAACTGGGTCATATTGGTTAAATACTGTTCATTTGCATGTTTCTCAGCTTTGATCTTGATTAAGGTGAGTCATTCAAGCTTTTGTAAAGATCTTTTGGTCTGTTTTTCTAAAAATTACAACTTTTGAGCTTCTGTGTCACTTTGAGGGTCTGAGCTTATCTCAATAAGCTTTTATTGAGAAAAGCTGTGTTGGCACTTATTTCTTGGCATTTTCTAGCTCAGTTGAGTCCACTTAGGTGTAATTTAGAAGCTTGGCCATAACCATTTTGGTTTATGCCAATTTGGCTTTGTCTGCACAAACCCCATATGTGCAGACTGCATCAGTTTTTCTTGGCACTTTAAGTCCTTATTTGATTTCATAATTGCTTATTTTCTTTGGATATAGATAGTTTGCTATTGGAAGTTTGCTTATTTCCAACACCAGCCCCTAGCACAACTTGTTTAAGCTTTAAATTAAGCTCAAAAGTGCCTTATCCATACAAGCATACACTGAGAATTCAGTGCATGCTTGTCTAGAATAGCCATTTGTTCAGCTTATTTTTAAGCAATGAATTAGCTTTTCTTGGTCTGATTTTTGGTACACAAGAAGCTCATAGTATAAGCTTGATCTGTTTCCAGCTTTTGAGGCATTTAGAGCTTATTCAGTGCTTATTTTTTAGCCCAAAACTTGCCTCAGTGGACAATTTATACCCTGCACCATCAGCAGACTTTATGTTGTTTTAGCTTATTTTGTGCTTATTCTGTGCTTATCTTTGCCTAAGATTGCTTTTTCTGAGTTACACCTTAGATAATAGTTAGTTAGTAGCTTATTACATGATTCCTAGCTTAATGGAATGGCCTCTTAGCTTTTTAGCTTATTTTCTTTTTCTTTGAAACTGATAAACAAATCAGAGCTTATTTTGAGCTTATTTGTGAGATACAAAAAATACTCCTTCACAAAAGTTGCTTAATTTGAGCTTATTTATAACTTTTCTATAGAAAGTTTTAGCAAAAAAAAAATAAAAAGGGAATTCGGGGAAGTCCTAGGTGAGTGGGGACTCGAACCCTGGACCTCAACCCAAACTCACCCTTTAAACACACACACACAACCACTGCGCCCTTGGGTCTTTTTCGGTTATACTTTCCCAAATTTTATACTTAACACTTGTTTAGCCATTTAAGCTTATAAGCTGTTTTAGCTTATTTACTGCTTATCAGTATAAGCTGTGGGGTCCACTCCATTTTTCCTGCATTCTAATCCACCTCTAGCACTTTCGTAAAAATTTCCAGATTTTTCCTTTTAGGTTTAGTATTTTTTATAATTTAATTTAGTTTAAATAGTTTTTAATTCATAATAAAAATATAAAAGTCAAAAAAATATAATTCTTTTTTCTAAATTTTTCTTTTATCATTTGGAACTTAGGAAAAATAAATTTGAACTTGTAGGGTTAATTTTCATAGATTCTAGTTTTAGGCTCGTGTTTATAATTCCCGACTCGCGTTTTTAGTTTAATTAAGTTGTGTGTTATTTTTCTTTGTAATTTGGTTTTCCATATCTTTAGTAGAATTTAAAAACACAAAAATCAAAAATCAAAAATCCAATCATCAAGCATTTTAATTCCGAACCGATAACGAAATCCTCGATTCACACCTCGCTGGGACACGACCCGGGTAATCACTTATCCGGTATCACACATATCGTGTTCACGGGTTTGGTAAGTTAACCTTTTTCCTAAAAGGTTGATTTGTCATTTCCCGCGTATCACGCATATCCATCTGATATTATATATATACTCACACACGGATCAAACACCATGCTAGGATCATTTGAGACGAAAAGGTTGTTCATCTCCCTTTTAATGGTGAAACCTTGATTGTCCATGGTGAACGAAGCGGGACTCGATTAAACATCATATCATGTATCAAGACCGAAAAGTACATAAAGAAGGGATGTCATGCTTTTCTAGCACACATAACCGAAAAGAAGTCGGATGAGAAACGATTGGAAGATGTACCGGTTGTTCGAGATTTTCTGGAAGTCTTTCCCGAAGACTTGCCTGGACTACCGCCTACCCGTCAAGTCGAATTCCAGATAGATTTGGTGCCAGGAGCGGCACCAGTAGCAAGAGCACCCTACCGACTAGCACCATCAAAGTTGCAAGAATTGTCTAATCAGTTACAAGAACTACTAGACAAGGGATTCATTAGACCAAGTTCCTCGCCTTGGGGAGCGCCGGTCTTATTCGTAAAGAAGAAGAATGGATCGTTCCGGATGTACATAGATTATCGTGAATTGAACAAGTTAACGGTGAAGAACCGTTACCCACTCCCAAGAATCGATGATTTGTTCGATCAGTTGCAAGGTTCCAGTTTTTACTCGAAGATTGATTTGAGGTCGGGTTATCATCAACTTAAAGTTCGGGAGGAAGATATCCCAAAGACGGCCTTTAGGACTCGTTATGGTCATTACAAGTTTCAAGTGATGCCGTTTGGATTAACTAATGCACCGGCGGTATTTATGGATCTCATGAATCGATGTGCAAGCCGTACCTGGACAAATTTGTAATTGTGTTCATTAACGATATTCTAATCTACTCTAAAAGCAAAGAAGAGCACGAAGAACATCTCAAGACGATCTTAGAATTACTCAAGAACGAGAAGTTGTATGCTAAGTTTTCTAAGTGTGATTTTTGGATTCGGAAAGTACAGTTTCTTGGGCACGTAATTGATAGCCAAGGATTACACGTTGACCCTGCTAAGATCGAGGCTATCAAAGATTGGGAAACACCTAAGACTCCCACAGAGATTCGTCAATTTCTAGGTCTCGCCGGGTACTACAGAAGATTCATCGAGGGTTTCTGTAATACCTGAAATTCAGAAAGCAAGTAAAATGACCAAAATACCCCTGAAGCTTTAAAACTTAATTAAATCACTTATAAAGTTCCAAATAAATTCCTAACTTCTGAAAACGAACTATATATGAAATAAAATTAATTCTGGGACAACATTTTATTATTTTGAATGTCCAAAAAAATATTTATGTACACAAATAATTATATAATCCGAAATATAAATTAATTTAAATTATTTATACTTTGTAAAATCTTTTAAATTAGGATAAATGCAAAACTAAATTAAGGAATTGTACACAAAATCAAATTGTGATCTTGTGATAATTTTTAGGCCAAAAATCTGAGCTTATCCCCCCTCATATGTCGGTTCTCTAATTATATAAACAAATCCTTTTATTTTTTTATAAACCTTATATCCGAAACCCTAAAGTTTCGACAAACTAAAATCCCTCCTCCTTCCATACGACTTTTTGAGCAAGAAAAAGTATTTTTCTGGTGTTCATCAAGGATTGAAGAAGCTAAGAAAAATAGGAGTTGGATTGTAGAAGCTTGATTCGATAGTGAGTTTCTGTTTTTGTCGAATTAGTTCATACGCAAGGTAAACAATTTCTTTCAACAAATCCTTACGTTCTAAAATTTAAATAGAATTTTTCTGATGATTATTAGGTCCTATATAACTCATAAAAATTGATAAACACAAATCATGCAAGCTAGAACAATCGTACGAAATTTAAATAGATAAAACACACTTAATTCTCAAATATGATTATACGAATTTTCTGGAGTGTGTTCATAATTTTCTTGCGTTCTATAATTATTATAAAGGTCTGGAAAAATATCCATGTGATTTGTAGAAGCCTAGAATAATTGATCTTGAATTTTTTTGAATCGAATTATATGGAAAAATAAGGAAACATTCGGAAGAAACCCTAGAACGAATTAGGGTTATGTTTTTGCGGTTCAAATCTGATTATTAAAGGTTATTAATGATTGTGTAATGATGGCTTAATGATTAGAGGAATTAGGGTTTGGTTTTGCAAATTAAAAAGTAATCCGATTGGTTTTAAAAATTGTAGGGGTGTGTTTTGCCGACTTTGAAACTTGTAGGGTATTTCTGTAATGTTATATAAGTCTGTAGGAATGTAGGAAAAATATAACTTGAGGGTCCTAAGTGTAAATATTGCAAGAAAAGAATTTAATTGTATTTATAAGGGTCGATTTGTAATTAATTAAAGTAGAGGGACTAAAAGTGTAAATTCTGGAAACTTGATGTTATTCTGTGTAAATAATGTTATTAAGGGAGTAATGTGTAATTTTGAGTATTTATGGGCTTGATATGTAATTATAAATAAATTATGGTTTAAATTATAAGTTTTGTAAAGTTAAGGGACCAAATGTGTAATTTCTGAATTCTGAGGGATCTGATTCGTACTATACATAATTCTAAAGTTACATTCTGTAATTTTGTAAAATGAGGTGCTTTTTTGGTAAATGTGAATATTGTAGGGATTTAATTGTGAATATTGTAAATAGAAGGTTTGTTTTGTAAATTATATAACTAGAGGGGTATAAAGTGTAAATTGTGAAACTTAAGAGATTAAAATGTCATTCTGAATAATATGAGTATTTAATTCAGTAACTTAAAGTATTTTCATGTTAGACCTTTGAATTAGATGAATTTACAATTAAAACCCTAAACTATGTATACTTGTCATAATTACCCTTAAAACTTTTGTAACTTGATAAAATGTACCTTAATTCCATAATAATCTTGAAATAAGGACTTAACCTAATCTGTAATATTAACATCTTGCTAAGAATGGAAATCTGTTAATTATAGAAAGTTACTAAATCTGGAAACTTACTAAATCTGGAAAGTTACTAAAAATAGAAAGTTACTTAAAATGGAAAGGTAAACTAAAAGTAATAATCTGAATTAGAATCTGTTGTAATTCCGTCTTCTACTTCCTTAGGTGTGAAGGAGGAGAAGTCTTGATCTTATTCTGTGTTTGTTTTGCTTATCTGCTGTGCTAATAAGGTACATATATTCTGCCCTTTTTCAGTAAGGGTTTTTCATTTCCTTTTCTTTCAGTTTTTCATTTTCCTTATTAGGATTCCCTATACCATTGCTATGTTCCCTTCTGTTTGTGAACCTTTCATGTGATCTCTTTGTTTTGTGAGCCTTCTATGATCTCTCTCATGTTCTGATCTGTTTTACTTCTGAGTTGATGTCCTTATTATAATCCTCTTTGCTTTGAACCTTTTGCATGATTCCCTTTTGTTACGACCTCTGATATAAAAATCTGTTATGTGAAAACCTTTTTAATTATGACCTGGAAATGTTTTGAGAAAAATCAGTTATTTTAAAAGAATGATTATGAATGGTGATATGATACTATTTTTATATGACATTTGTTAACTTTTGTGGAAACTAGTTTAAAGAATATTTTTATGAAAAACCGTTTTGCAAGATTATTTTATGAAAACTATTCTGAAAGATCATTTTATTGAAAACCATTATTAAAGGATTGCTTTAAATGAACTTTTGACAGGAACTTCTAAAATGAACTTTTGCTACGAACTTTAATTATGAACCTGTGAAATTCTTTTCTGAACCATTTGATATAGTCCTTTTAATCTGAACTTAAACTTTGATATAAAACTTAATCTGATAAACTCTGATTTGAACCTTTGATATTTAATTCTGAAACTACTTGACATGAACCTTTTGCCATGTACCCTTAAGATATGACTTTTGATTATTTTGATAGTACATCTGACCTTTGACCTACAGTCTGATATCCGAGCCAATCACTAGGCATGAGGGTTTCATGTCCATGTCATTGATGCACATTTGACATGACTCTAGGGCAGGAGAGTGATGACCTGTTCCGTCCCTTATTTGTTATCTGCTATGGCCATTATGATTATGATTTGTCTGCGGGGGCATATGGATGCATCCTAGATTTGATCTGTTTCTGTTATCTGTTATTATTTACTGGTTATATATATATCTCTGGTGACTGATGGTGTGTGTGATACACGTCTTTCACGTTATTTGGGAGCTGATCACTCCATTGATACATGAGGACACCCCTCATATTATCTGGTTACTTGAGAGGTATCCCCTTTAGATTTCTTATATGGTTACACTGTTATGATATTATCTGTTATCTGGGCTCGTGATGGATTTCTGTTTTCCTTATCTTATAAATCTTAATTGTTTCCTTTTTCTTGTTTTTTTTTTTTTTTTCCTTTTTCCTTAAACCTGATTCCTTATTTATTCCTTACTCTTATTTCTTCACTCTGATTATATCTGTATAATCTGTATTCCTGATTTTCTTTGTACTGCCATCTGTTACTGTTTTGTTATCGTTATATCTGTTCACTGAGCTCTCGTAGCTCAGCCGCATTTCTTTTCCTGCGGTAGGTTTTAGTAGGAAGCTGGGAATGAGTGGAGAGTGTACTTTTGGACTTAGAAGACTTGATAGCTATTCTGGATTAAAGTTGACTAGAAGATATCATATTTTAGAAGTAGTGTTCTTGGAAGTTTTCATTTGTAACCATGTAGATTCAGTATTTCAATTGTAATCCTTTGAGATTTTTGTATTACTGTAGATGTATACTTTGTTTTGATCTGATATGAATCCATTATTGTGATATCTTTACCCTTGTCGGGTTGGGGTGTTACAGTTTCTCTAAGATAGCGAAGCCTTTGACCAAGCTAACGCAGAAAAATCAGAAGTACGAATGGGGAGAGAAACAAGAATCCGCCTTTCAGTTGTTGAAGCAAAAACTTTGCAGTGCGCCGATTTTGGCATTGCCCGAAGGAATGGAAAATTTTGTAGTTTATTGTGATGCTTCGCATAAAGGACTTGGGGCTGTGTTGATGCAGAAGGAAAAGGTCATAGCTTACGCTTCTCGACAACTCAAAGTTCATGAGAAGAATTACACCACTCATGACTTGGAATTAGGAGCGGTTGTCTTTGCGCTAAATATTTAGAGACATTACCTCTATGGTACTAAGTGTACAGTGTACACGGACCACAAAAGTCTTCAACATATCTTAGACCAGAAAGAGCTTAATATGAGGCAACGCCATTGGCTAGAACTACTCAGTGATTATGATTGCGAGATTCGATATCATCCTGGCAAAGCAAACGTGGTAGCAGATGCCCTTAGCAGGAAAGAGCGACTTAAACCCTTAAGAGTAAGATCATTGGGTATGACAATTAGTTCACCTCTCCCATCCAAAATTCTTAAGGCTCAGGCCGAAGCACTTAAGGCAGAAAACCGACCCAAGGAGAATCTTCATGGTATGCCAGAAAGTAAGAATGGTTTTGCAAAAAGATCCGATGGAATATTATGCTTCAAAGATAGAAGTTGGATACCACATTTTGGTGGCCTACGAGAGTTGATCATGCACGAATCACACAAGTCAAAGTATTCCATACACCCAGGTTCTGATAAGATGTACCAAGACCTCAAAAAGCTGTATTGGTGGCCGAATATAAAGGCCGACATTGCTACTTATGTCAGCAAATGTCTTACTTGCTCCAAAGTTAAGGCCGAATACCAGAAGCCGTCTAGATTACTACAACAACCAGAGATTCCACAATGGAAATGGGAGCGTATTACCATGGATTTCATCACCAAACTCCCTAAAACACCGAGTGGTCACGATGCGATTTAGGTGATCGTTGATCGTCTCACCAAATCAGCTCATTTCTTACCCATTAAGGAAACCTACAAGATGGATAAGTTAACCAGAATCTACATTCAGGAAATAGTCTCGAAACATGGTGTACCAGTTTCAATCATTTCGGATCGAGATAGTCGATTCACTTCAAGATTTTGGGAATTACTTAATGATGCCTTTGGAACCCGCCTTGATATGAGCACAGCCTATCATCCACAAACCGATGGTCAGAGTGAGAGGACTATCCAAATACTAGAAGACATGCTCCGTGCCTGTGTGATTGATTTTCGTAATAACTGGGATACTCATTTGCCGTTGATTGAGTTTTCCTACAACAATAGTTATCACACAAGTATAAAGGCGACACCATTTGAAGCACTCTACGGTAGGAAGTGCCGATCACCTGTCTGTTGGGCCGAAGTCGGAGATGCTCAAATCACCAGTCCAGACATTGTTCACGAGACAACCGAGAAGATTTTTCAGATTCGGAACAGATTAAAAGCCGCCAGAGATCGTCAAAAGAGTTACGCCGATGTAAGGCGTAAGCCCTTGGAATTCAAAGGTGGGGACATGGTAATGTTGAAGGTATCGCCTTGGAAAGGTGTGATACGATTTGGGAAACGCGGGAAGTTAAACCCTAGGTATATTGGACCATTTAAGATTCTAGCTAGAATCGGTCCAGTGGCCTACAAACTTGAGCTTCCGCCAGAGCTCAGCAGTGTGCACAATACCTTTCATGTTTCCAATCTTAAGAAGTGTTTATCCGACGAATCCTTTATCATTCCGTTAGAAGAGATTCAACTCGATGGCAAGCTTAATTTCATCGAAGAGCCGGTAGAAATTATGGATCGTGATGTCAAGCAATTGAAACATAGTAGAATTCCTATCGTCAAGGTTCGCTGGAATTCTCAACATGGTCCCGAGTTCACTTGGGAGCGAGAAGACCAGATCCGTCAAAAGTATCCGCATCTCTTCACTGACAACACTCCAACGACCAAATTTCTTATCTTGACATTTACTTGAGAACAATTTACATATAACTTTTTATCTTGACATGTTTCCAATTTTATGGGTGGTAGACTATGACAACCCGCTATTTTACAGGTCAATATTATTCAATAAACTCAAATTTCTTATCTTGACATTTACTTGAGAACAATTTACCTATAACTTTTTACTTGATCAACATAAAATTTAGAATACCTTTCAAGTGCACTAGGACTTTAGGCTATATTTAGTCTACAACAACCCAATACCTTGCTCCTACTCCGGTTCAAAACTTTTAATCACTAAAACAATTCCTTTAGTTACTTACATTTATTAAGTTGATAAACGCTATTCGCGATTTAAATAAACACCCGATATACCCAATACTCCTAACAATTACTTTTAATGCATTTTTACACCTCCTAAATTATTACCAAAGTTCCAAAAATATTTCCTTACGCCTAATGTAATTTTTTTTTACTCATAACGTTTAATTACGCGTAACTTACGTTAATTACCAAACCGATAACCAATACCTATTTCTAATACCCAATACATACAATATATACACTTTTGTACAAATTTTCTATAATTCTTCCATATTAGGGACACTATGCCGCCCCTCCCCCTAACCATAATAATTACTAGCCAAAATCTTCTAGTTACATGATTACTAGACAAGAAGGAGCAAAACATGGAGTTGCAACTTTGGAGGCTTGACCAAAGCCTTGTCTCCCCCCCCCCCCCTCCTAGCCCCATTCGGCCACACCAACACCAAGCCACCCTCATGTCTTTTTTTTCCTTGACTAACTATTGAAACCTAGACTTTAATTTGCTATATATAGAAGACTTAGTACCAATTACACACATTAGCACAAGAGAAAAAAAAATATAACCACTCACTCACACTCTTATACCAATCGGCCATAAGGAGAAAGGAAGCAAGAAAAATTAGTTTTCCAAGTTTAAGGGTTCACTCGTGTTTATTTGGGGTACTATAATCAAGTATTAAGGGTTTCATTTGTTCTTGATTCTACTAATCACCTTAAGTAAGTCTCCAAGCTAATTTTTATACCTTTACATTACTTGAAGATGAGCTATTATATTGCATGGTTGCATATGTCTTAGTATCTCTTGTACATGTTTGTATAATTTTCTTAAAACATATCTAGTTGACAACAAGTTACAATGTCATAAACTTATATTTCTATGAGTTCTTAAGTCCCTAAAATACTTGATAATAATGTGGTAGAGTTAGAGTAGTTGTGAGGTGATTGGAAATGATTTGGAATAGCTTGGACACTAGAAAAATGCACTTTGAAACATCCTTAAATGAAGCTGTCATATTTTGCTAAATCTGGAATAATCAGTAGGATAGGAGTAATTTTGGGCTAGAGATTCAGAAAATATACTCAAAAACGAAAACATGGCCGCTTGAATGGATTAAAACGGACTTATAACGAAGAAGATACGTTAGTTTTAAGTTGGATGACGAAAATGATTTTCTGGAACAAATAGTTGCTGTTGGGAGTTTTCAAGAGGTAAAATCGGATGTTAAAAGCTAACTAGGCTAGCCGAGGCAATAAAAACATGTTAGTACCCTTAAATACGAACCCGGGGATATAAAGAACTTAAGAAACGGAGCTAAAACGACCAAGATACATAGATTTGAATTATGACGAAAACTGGCCAAAACCAACAGCTCAAACTGAAACTTTTTTGTGTCAAAACTATTTTCCCATGTGACCATGTTTAACCCCGTTTTTCTCATAGATAGGGTCTGTTATGGAAAAATGGCAGTAGTAGGTAAAATAAAGTTCACCTGGCCTAGATTCCAAAAAGTCCAACCGTTCGTTAAATGGATTTATAACGAGTAACTTATGACCTCTCAAACTTTCCCGAAAACTGTCCAGAAACCATAAAAACAGCCTGACCACCTAACTTCATGGCCATAAAAGTGTGGGATCGGGATCTGAATGGGCTAAAAGTCAGTGTTAGCTTTTTTAAACCTTACTATATACTTCCTAAATCCACTGAGTTGGGTCAGTAGCACGTAGTAGAAACTGTTTTACGGCTAGCTTTACTGGGCCACTTAGTCATTCTTAGGAATCCAACAAAGTGTTAATTATTGACGTAAAACTATATTTTTGACGTTAAATGTTGCAACAAACATGTACAAGTGATATAATAGCATATGAACTTGTATGCACAACCTTGTTTTCAAACTTAAGACATATGAATTATTTAGGTTGCGGTTAGAGTGTCCGTACCTCGATTTTCATGCACATTTATTCGGTGTTGTATTGCTTTACTGAGGTGAGTTTCATAGCCCCGATTTTTACATTATTTCTAAACCCTCGGGGTGGGAATACATTGCTTATTTTTCGGACACAAGTACTAAAAACCGTTACTTTGCCTAAGTTACCGCATTGCCATCAAAGTCCCCTTGAATCATGAACCATTAATTACTTGTAAGCGCGGATGTTATGAATAGATCTATTTGGGTTAACACCCCCGTCCGAGTTGGTCGCGCCAACCTGTCAAACGGACGCATATCATTCGGATTATTTCCGAGTGTCTGAAAAACACTTATTTGGGGCATTGATTATTATTATGCTTGATTGCATACCCTTACGTTGAGCTTCGGGGTCATGAGCTTAGGGCACTGTATATTATTTTTGGCTATGACGTTATATTTGTTGTGATTGTCATGCTACTTAAATCTTGTGGTCCGCACTTTACTTGTTTACTTAAACTTATGAACTCACCAACAATTATGTTGACTTTTTAGCGTGTATTCTCAGGTAATTAGACGATAATAACCACCTTTGTATGGAGCATGCTAGAGTCACATTTTGGAACGCACATCATGATGAAGATTTCCTTGCATTACTTAGCGTTTGGTTATGTATTAAAATCTTACATTTGATGGTGAACACTGATATTAATGATTTTGTAAAACGTTTATGTTTAAATCAAACGCTTGTTTTCAAATGACTCACTTAGAGGTCATTCTTTATTTCCTTGTACTTTGTTATCCATAAACATCACACCCTTGAAATTCCATTCCGCTGCAATCCAATTTGTGGGTGTGACAACGTGTGCGATTAGTTTTTGGGCATGTTTGGCACGAGATATTGTGAAAAATTATAGAATTAAGATTATTTTGTTGAAAAATAAGATTTGGTCAAAAAATAATCTTTGTTTGAGTGACAAAGATTGTGGATTATTTTAAAAAAATAAGTTCTTAAAACTAGTTTTTAAAAGATTCTGGAGAGTATTTTTCACAAATTATGTCATTTTACACTTTTAATATAAAAGTACAGCTAATTTTCTAAACAACACTAAAAAAAACTACAATTTTAATATTTTTCCGCAACAACACTAACATCAGCATTAGCACCAACAACAACACTAGCACCTGCAACAGCTATTTTACCAAACATGCATACAATTAAATTATGCCTATACTAACAAGTTAAATTATACGGTTATTTTTTAGTGTTGTATTTAGCATTTTCATAAAATAAAAATAAAAAGTAATTTTAGGTAAGTAATAAAAATCCACGTCATCATCTTTCACCACTTCGTGGATGGGAGGGAGTAATAAAAGAGGGGACAAGTTATTTAAGCCTCTACTTCTACAAAGCAAGCCCCTCTAGTGGGCTAGTGGTACTTTTTGTGCCTTCATTTTTTTTCTATTACTTTTGTACTTTTTGTCTTTTTTTATTTTTCTGAAATATTTTTTTTTTAGAAAAATACTTTTTTTTTAAATTTTTTTAGAAAAATATTTTTTTTTATTTCGAAATTAATTTTTTTTTTCATTTATTTTTTCTGAAATAATTTTTTTTAGAAAAATATATTTTTTTAATTTTTTTAGAAAATTAATTTTTTTTATTTCGAAATTAAATTTTTTTCCATTTATTTTTTCTGAAATATTTTTTTTTAGAAAAATAATTTTTTTTAGAAAAATATTTTTTTTATTTCGAAATTAATTTTTTTTTTCATTTATTTTTTCTGAAATAATTTTTTTTAGAAAAATAATTTTTTTTATAGTGCAAAGACAAGAATCAAAGAAGAAAATAAAAAGAAGAAAAACAAATATTCGTCAAAAATATATCGAAGTGCCCCATTTACTGAAAGATAAAAAATTCTTGGCCACGTGATGCCTGCCCCTTTGCTGTAGCATACGACAAAACGAAAAAAAAAGGTAGAAATGCTTTGAAGGCCAACGATTGTAGAGCACACTCCAAAATTAAATTAAAAAGGGCGCGTGAGTTTTATGTCCCCTACTCCCACTCACGCACTAGCCAATGGTCAGATATATAGGGGGGCTTTATGGTGGGGGGGCTTCAATAGTAGGATCCATAAAAGAGAAGAAGGTAGACATAATAATATGAGTTAATTTAATAAATGGTCCCTGTGGTTTGTTGGGTTTTACGGGTTTAGTCTCTAAATTTTTTTTAACAGATTCAGTTCTTGTGGTTGCGACTATAACGGTTTTGGTCCCTGGGACTAACTGTCGTTAACTTTTTCCGTTAGTCCTTTATACTAACATTTGCACAGTTAGTCCTTTAACGACCGTTTGCAACAAACATTTGCACCGTTAGTCTTTTATACTAACGACCGTTTATACTTAATAAAAAATTTGTTTGTTTATTTATTTATTTTAATTAAAAAAAATTGGTATTCTTATAATTTTTTTTTTTCTAAATATCTTTAAAATTTATTCACGTTTTTATACACATTTTTATACACGTTTTCATATACACATTGTTATACACACATTTTATTACACATTTTTTATACACACATTTTTATATGCACGTTTTTATACATATTTTTATACACATTTTTTTGCACACATTTTTATACACACGTTTTTACACACATGTTTTTATACACGTTTTTATACACATGTTTTTATACACACATTTTTATACACTTTTTTATACACACATTTTTATACACACATTTTTATACACGTTTTTATACACATGTTTTAATACATACATTTATACACACATTTTTATACACACATTTATACACACATTTTTATACACGTTTTTATAAATACGTTTTTATACTAACATTTATACACACATTTTTATACACGTTTTTATACACGAGTATAAAAATGTGTGTATAAAAACGTGTATAAAAATATGTGTATAAAAATGTACGTATAAATGTGTGTATAAAAACGTGTGTATAAAAGCATGTGCATAAAAACATGTGTATAAAAAACATGTGTATAAAAGACATGTGTATAAACACGTGTATAAAAATATGTGTATAAATGTGTGTGTAAAAACGTGTGTATAAAACGTGTATAAAAACATGTATATAAAAACGTGTGTATAAAAAATGTGTGTATAAAAATATGTGAATGAAAACGTGTATAAAAATGTGTATAAATTTTAAAGATATTTAGAAAAAAAAATTAGAAGAAAACCATTTTTTTAGCCAAAAAAAAAAATAGAAAAAAAGAAAAAAAAAAACAAATTTTGAATTAAGTGTGAACGGTCGTTAGTATAAAGGACTAACGGTGCAAATGTTTGTTGCAAATGGTCGTTAGCTAACTGAAAAAACTAACGACAGTTAGTCTCCGGGACCAAAACCGTCATGAGTCGCAACCACATGAACTGAATCCGTTAAAAAAAAATTTTAGAGACTAAACCTCTTAAAACCCGACAGACCACATGGACCATTTATGAAGGGATGGGTTATACCCACGGTCCCTACTATTTTATACACACGGGGTCTATTTTTGTAGGGTTTTTTTTTTTTTTTTTTTTTTATTTATTTTTTTATTTTTATAATTTTGTTTATATCAAAAAGCTATAAACCTGAAAGTGCGGAACAGAAAATATAAAGTTTAATATGTCAAACGCTTAAAACTGTCAAAAATACGGAACAAAAACTGACAAAAACTGTGCTGTACAGAAAAAAAATAGGGGACAAAATGGGGAGACAAGGTGCCTGCCACCCTTGTCCCCCCGTGGGTACAGTAGATCCCTTTATGAAGGGATGTACTATACCCACGGGGGGACAAGGGTGGCAGGCACCTTGTCTCCCCAATTTGTCCCCTTTTTTTTCCTGCACAGCACAGTTTTTGTCAGTTTCTGTTCCGTATTTTTGACAGTTTTAAGTATTTGACATATTAAACTTTATATTTTCTGTTCCGCACTTTTAGATTTATAGCTTTTTGATATAAACAAAATTATAAAAAAAAAAAAAAAAAAAAAAAAAAAGCCTACAAAAGTAGACCCCGTGAGTATAAAAAAGTAGGGACCGTGGGACTAACCCACCCCTTATCAAATTAACTATTAATAATAATACGGTGGAGTGAGTAGGGCAGGGCTACCAAATTAAATTTAATTAAATCAATTCAAAATCCCCTCCCCCATATTTTAACAATATTTATCCAAAAAACAAAAGGGCTATTTCACATTCCGTGTTCATTTTGTTAACAAACAGTATTAATAATATATATATCTGAAATCAATTTCCATTATCCCCAAATTAATTTAAATCAATGGGAGTGTGTGGATCAAAGGAACAAGGGTGTGTGAGAGTTGGTCATTGGAAAAAACATAATAAAAATAATGGAGATCGAGGAGGTGGTGATGGTGAAAGAATAGTACATGGTAAAAGAAGACGACGTCGTTTAGGGCGGAGGAAAAAGGCGAATAATAATGTTGTACCCAATAAGTATGCGTCTAGAAGCAAAGTTGATCCGTCTGTTGAGGCTTGTAATTCTATTGATAATCCTGCATTTCGTGGTAATTTTTATTTAATTTATCTTCGTGCTTATTTTGTTTTCATTAGTTGACTGTCTATTATGTGCTTGTGGTGTTTTATATAATTAGAGCTTCCAACTGATTATTTAAAAATTGCTTATTTTGTTCTTGAATAACTAGATAAGCAATCCCAAATGCTTTAGAAACTGCTTATCTACTTTGACGCATTAAAGCGTAATAAGCAATCTCAAACTAAACTATATTAGCAGTCCAAGTCTTTTTTTTTTTTTTTGACGAACAAAGTCCAAGGTTTAAAAACTGGCCAACTCCCTTGAATCCGAAGTTCAATGACCATTGGTAGCTTACTATGGGGGTGTTTGGCTAAGCTTATAAAAAAACTTACGGTTTTAACCTTTGATGGGCTTAGCCAAAAAATCCCTATGTAAGTTAACAATGGCTCAATAAATCAAAGGATCATTTATTTCAGTAATCGGTTCTCTTACTTTGTAGGCACCTTTTGACCTTTATACTGTACGTCGGAAGTTATATTCATAATCAGGATGCTAAGCACATTAAAACATAAGAAAAATTAGAATTATCAGAAACTTTTGACGCTAAAGACTAAATTGTTTGTACCTTAAAGTCACGTATGGATTAAGGACGTATTAGGTTTACGTTTCGACATTAAGAGTGGTATTGATGTGCTGTTTTCCATAATTATTTTAGTTCGTCGTTGTTATATTAACATAATCTATGTTTAAGTTGCTGTTCAATTTTTATTTTTTTGTGGCTACATTGTATTGCACCCCATACATGGCAGTTTTCCTTAAAAAACGGGTATACAAGTTTGGAAAATGAAACTAGAATACAGATTTTAGTATTAGCTATACCTCAAGATAAATCCTAATATTTCCTTTGTTGATTGTAGCTCATTTTAGGTATCTTTACACATGTTAACTTAAGAAAACTGCAAATGAGCTTTTACTAGTAATTGAATTGATTCTCTTTGTCATAAGATAGGATGATGAAAAGGGATTAATGTTCCCTGTATGTGTTCATGTCCTAGGTAATTGATTCTGTTTTGAACTATTTGATTTGTATCAGGAAGTACAGAGTGGTTTGATACTACAACAGGGATCGATTCTGATGGTGATGAAGATTTTTACAGCACTCAAGATGGTAAGTAATTTTGTTAAAGCTGAACACAGATAACTGAAAGCATCAGTTCAAACATGTTAGTGGTTTGGTTTGGTTGCGTTTAAGGGATTAAAATATACGGCTTGGTTTTCGTTTATTGCGGTTTAAAGTGAAACTAAACTGATAATAATATGCACGCTTAGAAAATCTACAGGATTAAAAAAAATGAAAACCTCAAAGTTTGGCTTGCCTGAAAATCTCATGGTATTTTCTTTATTAAGTAATTGTTTACTCCCAACTTTGTTTTCTGCCTGTTAGTAATCATTACACGAAGCTAGTATATAGGATTTTGGGTTCTTCAGGACTATTGATACTCACTGATTTGCTTCTTGAAATCACGCAGATATTGTATCTCAAAGCAGTTCCATCAGTGCATCTGTTACTCCAAGATTTTCTGATCATGTTACTGGTTCTACCTTCTCTAAATCTGACTCACTAGCGAAACCTAGTGAATTACCACATGTCTCCACCCATGTAACATCTGCTGGATATGACAATGGAACTCAGTTTTTCGGGATGCAAAACAATTGTCTACCTTGTCTTAATTGCACTACCTCCACAGACGTAAAGAGCAAATCATCCTGTTCAAGCCCTCAAAGTGCAAAGAAGAGAGTTTCATCTAGGCTTTCCTTTAAATGGAGGGAAGGGCCGTCCAATCTTTCCATATGTAAGACTTGTGTTTAACCTTCCTAAGGGCTGAATGAAACTTTTGGGATGTCATTGTTTTAATTTTGGATTACATTTTTATCTGTTTCAGTGTCCCCAAAAGCTACTCTGCAAAGACCTGTTGCAGGCTCTCAAGTTCCATATTGCCCGATAGATAAGAAGATGTCAGACTGTTGGTCACCACTTGATCCGAGTACCTTTAAAGTCCGAGGACATAACTATATGAAGTATAAGTTTAACATCAGACTCCTTTTTTAATTTAAGAATTTGCATTGGCCTTACCAGACTGACACACTATTCTTTTTGTTCCCCAGGGATAAAAAGAAAGAATTTGCTTCAAATCAGGCTGCTTACTACCCTATTGGAATGGATGTCTTCTTATCTCCTCGTAAGATTGATCATATAGCACGCCTTCTTGAACTTCCTAAAGTTGAATCCTCTGGAAAAGTTCCTTCTCTGCTTGTCGTAAATCTTCAAGTATGTCCATCTACCTCTTATTATTATTTCTTGTTATGATGTTTTTTTAAATTTGATCAGTTACATGATGCTTATTCATATTGTCAGGCTTATAAGATTTTATCAATTTGGCTCCATTTGGATGCAATACTTTAATAAACCATATAACCGAGTGTTTGTATAAGTAATTAAATTGATCGAGTGCTTGGTTAGAAGTGATTATGATTATAATTTTCCTATTATTTAGGTTCTAAATGGTCAGATATGCAGAAGCAGGTTAGGAATTGCTATAAGAAACCTGTTCATTCAAACAAAATGTATACTTGCTTATGTGTCCCTAGGCTTAATAACTGATTATCCAATCTAATTTATAAAGTTGCAATCATCAGTTTCAAAATGCACATTAAAACATTCCTTAACTTTTTACAAATATAGATATTTTCTTATACTGTAATATGCTAAGCTATTTTTTTCAATGCAATTCGTTTGTGGACACTATTTCAATGTTCAAGATTTTTCTTACCAACCTTTCTCAGATTCCTTTATATGCCCCTGCACTATTTCAACATGACTATGATGGAGAAGGAATGAGTTTTGTTTTCTACTTCAAGCTGTCCGAAAATTATGAGGAACTTCCGCTCCATTTTCAAGAGAACATCAGGGTATGGTGGTCATATTTCATCACCCATGCTTCATATATTTCTCCAGACATCTTAGAAGACCAAATTTCATTTAAATGATAAACTTCAAGCTGCAAGAAATTCAATGTACAATTCACTTTCTACTGATATACTTTGCTTAGCCTTTAATGCAACATACTTACCTTTTGTATATCATTTACTGCAAGAAGTTGCATACTTTGGTAAGAAATGTTAAGTATGTTGTATTAAGTGGTTGTACAGAGCACATTTCGTATATTGGTAAAAAGTGTAAAGAACATTGCATTGGCTTGCCACTTGCCTTATGATAATTGTTCTATTTTTTATATAATTATACGAGACCTCAGGTTACCAATTATATTCTCTTTTTTACAGAAAATAATTGATGATGAGGTGGAAAGGGTTAAAGGTTTCCCAGTAGATAGCATTGCACCCTGCAGGGAAAGATTAAAGATTTTGGGACGGGTGACAAACTTAGAGGATCTTCAGTTGAGTTCAGCCGAAAGGAAGCTTATGAATGCTTACAATGAGAAGCCTGTCCTCTCACGTCCCCAACATGAATTTTTCTCGGTAAACTTCAACTTTACTTGTTGTACATATTATGAACTCTCGTTATCAATTAAAAATTAAGATCCATCTTAAGCAACGAAACATACCCACAAGCAGAACCTCTGTATCCAAACACTAGAAACTAGGGGTGAGCATCGGGTCAAACCCGTCCTGACCCGACTAAACCCAAAACTGAAATTCGCCCAAATCCTAAACCGAGACCGAACCGAAACATACTCGGGTCAGTCGGGTTTGTCGGGTTTCAAACCGAACCGGCCCGAACCGACCCGACATGTCCGGAAAAGTGCAACCCGATACAAAACCGAGTTTCATTCGGTCGGGTCCTCGGTCCAAAAGCCCAACCCTACTAGAAACTGATTATTGCGACTTCAAGACACATCTATACACACCTTTAGTTTGCTCATCAGTGTGTAATCTGATTATTCAAATCATGCAGGGAGAAAACTACTTTGAAATCGATATGAACATGCACAGATTCAGTTACATCTCTAGAAAAGGTTTTGAAGCATTTCAAGATAGACTAAAGCATTGTATCCTGGATTTTGGGCTCACAATTCAGGTCCGTAAACATATCTTCAATCGTTTTTTTTGTTTGCTATCCACAATTATGGACTAAACAAAGTTATTTGATCTTGATTCAGGGCACCAAGGCTGAAGAATTGCCGGAGTGTATTTTATGCTGCCTTCAGTTAAAAGAAATCAATTACACCAACTACAATCTACTTGGGTTCTAAAACCATGTAACCCTCTCATCCTCATACACTCTTAGGATTCAAAGTCCATAAATATGTTTCCTTGGTTATTTCGAATACACATCTTGGAATATGTGAAATCACATTGAGAATTAGGATACTTTCCCGAGTGTACAGCCCCTAAACTATTATGAAATAAAAACAATGCTTTTTGTTGTTTTTCTTTTGTAAACGTGTCTTCTTTATAATGACCAAATTCATTGTATTCTTGTCACAATAACTTGTTAATGGATTATGTCATATAATAAATCATCAAGCAACGTCTATGTGAAAAGCCTTGGTAAAAGACTAACATATCGTTATGGTTTCGGTAATGGGTAGTTCAAGCCATGCGGATTTGCATCACCCCAAGCCTAAAGTGAGATAATATGGCCCATCGGAATAGTTTTTGTTGCTGACGGAAATGATAACAGCTGGCTTACATTATCCAATTATCCAAATATATTAAAAGATGGGAAATGGATGAACAGTACTGCTACAGTACTTTTTTTTTTTTTTTTCTAAATTTTTTTTAGTTTCAAAAATTCGCAAAAAATACCCCTGAACTCGACAACTCTTTGCAAAATTAGTCCTTTTCCAAAAAATATGTTTCAAAATTGGCAAAAAATACCCCTAAGGTATGAAAATGGTGGTTGTTATCATATGATGATTCGAAAAGATAGATGTTAGACTATGATAGTTTACGTAAGTTTTTAGAAGAGACGCTTGGAAGTAACCTTTTATGCCATGTTTTTTAAGTTACCAGAGTGTGAGTTAGAAAAAGGATTGAAAATAATTGGAGGTGATGTCGAATTGGCAAATGCCAAAAAAATTGATCTTGATTCAGGGCACCAAGGCTGAAGAATTGCCGGAGTGTATTTTATGCTGCCTTCAGTTAAAAGAAATTAATTACACCAACTACAATCTACTTGGGTTCTAAAACCATGTAACCCTCTCATCCTCATACACTCTTAGGATTCAAAGTCCATAAATATGTTTCCTTGGTTATTTCGAATACACATCTTGGAATATGTGAAATCACATTGAGAATTAGGATACTTTCCCGAGTGTACAGCCCCTAAACTATTATGAAATAAAAACAATGCTTTTTGTTGTTTTTCTTTTGTAAACGTGTCTTCTTTATAATGACCAAATTCATTGTATTCTTGTCACAATAACTTGTTAATGGATTATGTCATATAATAAATCATCAAGCAACGTCTATGTGAAAAGCCTTGGTAAAAGACTAACATATCGTTATGGTTTCGGTAATGGGTAGTTCAAGCCATGCGGATTTGCATCACCCCAAGCCTAAAGTGAGATAATATGGCCCATCGGAATAGTTTTTGTTGCTGACGGAAATGATAACAGCTGGCTTACATTATCCAATTATCCAAATATATTAAAAGATGGGAAATGGATGAACAGTACTGCTACAGTACTTTTTTTTTTTTTTTTCTAAATTTTTTTTAGTTTCAAAAATTCGCAAAAAATACCCCTGAACTCGACAACTCTTTGCAAAATTAGTCCTTTTCCAAAAAATATGTTTCAAAATTGGCAAAAAATACCCCTAAGGTATGAAAATGGTGGTTGTTATCATATGATGATTCGAAAAGATAAGATGTTAGACTATGATAGTTTACGTAAGTTTTTAGAAGAGACGCTGGAAGTAACCTTTTATGCCATGTTTTTTAAGTTACCAGAGTGTGAGTTAGAAAAAGGATTGAAAATAATTGGAGGTGATGTCGAATTGGAATCAATGTATGGATTTGCTGATACTTATAGGTTAGTAAACATGTATTTGGCACACATTCCTCAAAAGTTGGATGATTATTACATTCCAAACTTGTGTTTTGAGGATTCTTGTGATGAGGCCACTTCTAAACTTAGGATTAATGGGATTACGCAAAAGGATGCTGGGAATATGTCATGGGATGAACTAGTTGGATGGGCTGAGGAAGAAGCACGACGCCTACATTCACCAGTTAAGCCTAGAACAGTTAGGAGAGAACACCCCACTGAAACACTAGTTAATGATCAAACACCAGTTGATTTTGATGAAGTGGTGTTTGATAGTTCTGATGCACAACCAGTTAACAATGAAACGGCAGTTAATGTTGATGAAGTGGTGTTTGATAGTTCTGATGCACAACAAGTTAACAATGAAACGGCAGTTAATGTTGATGAAGTGGCGGTTCATATTTCTGATGCACAAATTAAGAAGGTAGTAGATAAGGGCAAGAGTATTATGATTGATAAAGGTAAAGCACCGAAAAGAAAGCCTCAGGCTAGAAAGGCTAAGGGTATTGTGATCGAAGAAAATGTGAACCCAAGTGTTATGGATCATGATTCCAGTGACAGTGATACGGAATTAGATGAAATAGGGAAATACTCAATGGATCATGATTCTAGTGACAGTGACAGTGAATACTCCGATAAGTCTGTAGATTACTTGTCAGAATGTGAAGATGACTTAATTGAACTTAGGAAGAGAAAATCCAATGCAAAGATGGCCCCAAGCCATCAAAGCAGACATCATTTTCTGAAAAAGATGGTTGTGAGAGCAGTTCTAGACAGAAGAGATCTTACGCTGATGGTGAGAGTGCAACAGTCGCTCAACATGAGGCATTCATGGAAGGTTTGATGAGGAACTTGAGGCAAGTTGATGAGGATCTTTCAAATCCATTTACAATAGTTGAGAAAAAGCTAGACAAGTATCCTACTTATGATGCCGATACGCATTGGAGAATGAAGAAACCATCGGTAATGTGTTTGAGTACTTAACAAAGTTTTTTGATTTTACATATATATGTGTTTATGAACTGTTTCATTGAATTCACTTAACAAAGTATTTTGATTTCAGGTTGGTGAAAAATTTGTTAATGCTACTCAATTCAAGGAATGCCTGACTTACTATGCTTTGGCAAATGGTTTCTCTATTTGGTTAGAAAAAAGCTCACCAAACTACATAATAGCTAGGTGTGGGTTAAGACCAGAGAGGCTCAAGAATCCAAAAAGGGGGAAGACCAGTAAGTGGAAACAATACCCTAGTGCGAAGAAAGGTGGAGTATCTGAATGTCCATGGAGGTGTTACGGAAAGAAATTGAAAGGTGAGAAATCATTTCAGTGCATTTCTCTTCATGATAACCATAGTTGTGTTAGAGATTTTAAGTTTGGAAGTTTAGTGAGCTACAAGTTTATCGGTAGACACTTTGGAAATAAGATTAGGATGCATCCAGAGATTAAGTTACATGAAATTGCCGAGTTACTGTTGAGAAAATATAAGTGCATTGTAAGTAAGAACCAATGTAGGTATGCAAAAAGATTTGCGTTGAATGAAGGGCAATCAACTGCTGATGATCATTATGGTTATATAAGGTCATATGCTAAGGCTATATTAGACTCTAATAAGGGTTCAACAGTTAGGGTTGGAGTAACAGTGAATCCAGATGATAAAACATACTTCGATAGATTTTATGTTTGCTTACATGGACTGAAAGAGGGATGGAAGAAGGGATGTAGACCCGTAATTGCTTTGGATGGATGTTTCCTCAAGAAACCAAATGTTGGGGAAATCCTTACGGCAATTGGCAGAGATGCAAACAACCACATTTACCCGGTAGCATGGGCTGTGGTGAATGTAGAGAACAAGGATAATTGGACATGGTTTCTCGAGTTACTTGGAGAAGATATTGGTTACCCAACTGGGAATGGGTTAACACTGATCTCTGATCAACACAAGGTAATTAAATGTATATTTAGTGTTTAGATACATTTTTTGTGAAATAAATTTTAAATATGTAATATGTAAATGCAGGGACTGATTGAAGCCGTAAAGGATGTGATGCCAGATGCGGAACACAGACAATGCGCTAGACACATTTATGATGGGTTTAAGAAACAATATAGTGGTGTTGAGTTTAGAAGCTTATTTTGGGCTGCTTCAAAAGCTAGTTATCCGGGACTGTTCAACAAGATAATGGGCAGGATGAAAAGGGCGAATCCAGGTGCATATCAGTATATATTAGATAAGGATCCAAAAACATGGTCAAGAGCATATTTTCACATAGGATCCAACTGTGAGGCTGTAGAGAATGGTTTTAGCGAGTGTTTTAATTTTGTGCTTTTACAAGTAAGAGATAAACCATTAATTAGTATGTTGGAGGCGATGAGGGTTATAGTTATGGAGAGAATGAATACGATGAGGAAGAACTGAGAGGACCTGTGACACACGATTAAGGTGGTTAAACCTTGTATGCTTTGTGTGTAAGATATATTGAGTTAATATGATTAAGCACACGGAATTTACTTAACCACACTTAGAAGGTTATGTATGTTATGGAAATGGAAGAATTATGTTTGTTACTTAACAATGAACAAAGAAAGTTTTTCACTAAATGATTCAATATTATTCAAAATAATACGAGTGATCTTGTGTTTATCACTAGGGTTACAAAACCTTGAATCTTATGTTACAACTTGTGATTTGTGTTTATTCTATGTCTTAACAGATATTCACTTATATTTTTCACACATGTATATAATCACTAGTCTAAGATCTCTTTTATAGTTGCAAAAGATCTTTACAAATTGCTTAAAGTCTTGGCCAACTTACTTGGTTAACTTATGCTTATTGTGTGTCAGTACATAAGATACAACATGTATCTATGTATACAACTTTTAACTAAGCACATGGAGTAAGATATTATCTACCGTATATGTTTGACCAAAATACAATAAATATCTTTTCGATCTTATCCTTGAAGTAGCTTTATGACTCACTGATCAGTAGTACCATATACAACTAGCAGTACCTTCTACTTGAACTAGCAGTACCTTCTTGCTTTAGCAGTACCTTGATGTACTAGCAGTACCTTGATCATGAACTAGCAGTACCTTCGACTTAGAGTAAATTCTAATACTCTAACTTCAGAATATTTAATTCCCAACAATCCTCCCCTAAACATGTGAATCATTCAAACATGTTTTCTGAATTAAATGAGGACTTGAAAAGATCTTTCAAACACTTCATGAATCTGAACTATTCTTCTTATTCTGAACTGTTCTGCTTTGTTCTTCTTTGACTTCAGCAATATCAAAACATTGTACCAAAAGATGGTGCAATTTCCTTGGATGGAGGAATTGTAAGAGGCAATGATTTCAATAAGTGAAATCATCTATCAGCATGCCTTTGCAAGTGATAAACAAACATAATGAACTAAAATTGAAACTTTCCTTCGTTTGATCTAGATAGAATTTTCTCCTTTAGAAATGCTTCATCCCTTCTAGATATTTGATCTATTCTAATCATTTTCAACCTCTACATTATCATCTTGTATGCTCTTGTCTTCTCCTTCCATATATTGGTTTATTCTTCCTTTCTGGGCTATTATTTCCTCCCCTGAGATTGTTACCTCCCCTGAAGCAAATAACTTTTGTTTCCTCCCCTTGTTTGGAAGATCTCACTATGTACCTTTGACTGATCTATCAATGTGTAACTTTTGTTGTCAGACAATATTGTACATGAAGCCATCAATTCTTTAAAAGTTTAAGTTGCTGTCCTCATCACTTCTAGGTGTGTTAACTCCTATGAGAGGTGAATCAGTGGACATTTTGATTCAGAATCCATCAATGGATGGTTTTTGAGAATCCTTGAAAATCCTTTTAAGAAATCATTTTAACTTAGTAGTATGTTCATGATTTTAGAATTGAAAAATCATACTACTTCCAACCATTTTGAAAGAATCAAGTGTATAACAGACACTTAATTATCATTTCGGTTTAAAGCAACCTCTGGTTGTGTGAGAACCAATGTTTTTCAGTTATAAATAACTGCCTGTGAAAAGATAAATCTATTCAAAAGATTTTCTTGACAGGGTTTCCAGCTCATAGCAATTGTTACCTCCAACACAAGTGTTAGATTCACTTTTACTAGCTGTTCTTTCTATCAGATGTCCTTAGACTAACTCATTATACTTAAAAGTATAAAATGATAGAAAGTGAGTTGTATCAGTTACTATCTGATCAACTAAGTCATCAATTCAATGTGAAATATCATAACTAGATTTCAAGAAAGAAGTTTTAAGGAGGTTAAATTCCTAAACTTAGTCCATCATAAACCTATTATGGTCAGCAATTTGATAAGCATTCTGCTGTTCCCATTTCACTTGAAATATCCTTTGTGTTCACATATTCATACCTGAAATAGTTAGTCTAAAACCAAAAGAACAATGTACAAAGTACTTGTCGTGCATTAGAATAATCATAGAACCAACTGTATGAATAACACAATTTACATTTTGATATATTAGCAGTACCTTATAAATCCAGCAGTACCAACAAAAATTTATGTACAAAAACACATCATATTGAAAATTTAAAAATTAAGCATTCCAATACTTGCTACTAAGTACTGAAACCTTGAAACATCAAAAGCTTTTGTTAACAGATCTGCAAAATTATGCTCTGAAGCAATTTTAAGAACTTGAATTAATCTTTTCTCATTACAGTCTCTTATAAAGTGATGTCTAATTTCAATGTGTTTTGTTTTAGAGTGTTGTACCGGATTTTTAATAATACAAATTGTACTACTATTATCAATATAAATAACAGTGTTTAAGAAATTGTACCCATAATCAAGGAGTTGGTTTTGAAGCCATAGAACTTGACTAGAGCAACTTGCAGCAGCTATATATTCAGCTTCAGTTGTTGAATTTGCCACACTTTTCTGCTTCTTACACTGCCATGAGACAAGTCTACACCCAAGGAATTGACATCCTCCAGTTGTTGACTTTCTGTCCAAGCTAGCACCAGCATAATCACTATCCGAATATGCTACCCAGTCAAAAGGAGATTCTCTAGAATACCATATACCCAACCTTGGTTGACCTTTGAGATATCTAAAAATTCTCTTGACTGCAGTTAAATGAGAAACCTTTGGAGTAACTTGAAATCTTGCACAAACACAAACAGGAAACATGATATCAGGTCTAGATGATGTAAGGTACATCAAAGAGCCTATCATAGATCTGTAACTGTGTACATCTACATTTTCTCCATCTTCATCTTTCAGAAGGTGCTTCTCAGAGTCCATTGGTGTGCTTGCTATTTTTGAATCAGCAAATTGAAATTTTCTAAGTATCTCTGCAACATATTTGTCTTGACTAATAAATATGCCTTCAGATGATTGCTTAACTTGCAAACCCAAAAAGAATGTAAGTTCTCCCATAGAACTCATTTGAAACTTATCTTTCATAAGCTTCTCAAATTCTAAACACATTTCCTTCCTTGTAGATCCAAAGATAATGTCATCCACATACACCTGCACTAACAGAAGATCCTTCTTGTGCTGTTTGATGAAAAGTGTCTGATCAATCTTTCCTCTTTGAAATCCATTTTCTAATAAGTAGGAAGCTAGTGTTGCATACCAAGCTCTTGGTGCCTGATGAAGGCCATAGAGAGCTTTCACTACTCTGTACACTTTGTTTGGATGTAATGGATCAATGAAACCAGGAGGTTGTGAAACATACACCTCTCTTCCAATTTCATCATATAAAAATGCACTTTTGACATCCATTTGGTAGACTGTGAAGCCTAAAAATGAAGCATAAGCTAGAAACAGCCTAATTGCCTCAATTCTTGCTACTGGAGCATAAACTTCATCATAATCTATTCCTTCTTCTTGTGTGTACCCTTGTGCTACTAGTCTAGCCTTATTCTTGATCACAATTCCTCTTTCATCCCTTTTGTTCTTAAAAACCCATCTAGTGCCAATTACCTTTTCATTCCTAGGTAAATCAACTAGCACCCAAACCATTTGAATCTTGAACTGAAGAAGCTCTTCTTGCATAGCCTCTAACCAGCTTGAATAATCTAGGGCTGTAAGAATATTCTTTGGTTCCTTTTGAGAGAGAAAACATACAAATAAACAAGAGTTTGAAAGCTCATGTTGTTTTGAAGCATAAAGGGCATCAAGAATCCCTTTTTGGTCTGAAGAGACCAATTGTCTTCTTGTCTTCACACCAGATTGTATATCTCCTATCACATTATCCAGGGAGTGAACTTTGTGAATCCTTGTGTGTGGGGTAGTAGGAACATGATAAGATTGTGGAAGATTACTCAAATCCACTTCATCTTCTTGGAACTCTGCATCTTTTGAGTGTGAAGGACCAACAGTACCTTCAACTGAACTAACAGTTCCTTCAAATGAACTACCAGTACCTTTAGAAGAACTAGCAGTACCTTGCTCTGACTCGGCAGTACCATCAATATTTAACCTATTGTGTTGTTCCTCTGTTCCAACATCTTTTCTTTGAGCCTTAACATCTTCTTTTGCTTTACTAGAAGAAGATTCATCATTGTTTGAAGCTAAATCCACACTGGTACTTGACCACAATGGCATAATGACATCAGATTGATCTTTATCTAACTCCACCTCATTTGTTGCTTGTGAACCTGAAAAATTATTAGTTTCTGCAACAACAGGTATATAATTCATAGAACTTGTTAGATAATCAAGATCAAATATCCATTTTGGTCCTTGACCTACTACATTGGATTTGTTTTCCAGAAACTCCACATGTAGTTCTTCTTGAACTTTCTCAGTTCTTAAGTTGTAAACTCTAAAAGCTTTGCTAACAAGAGAATATCCAACTAAGAAACCTTCATCTGCTTTACCATCGAATTTTCCTAAATGGTCTAAGGTATTGAGAATTGTCACATGACATCCAAAAGGTCTAAGAAATCCTATTGCAGGAGTTCTACCATTAAAGAGTTCATATGATGTCTTATTGTGAGGCTGCACAACTAAAACTCTATTTTGAACATAGCAAGCAGTGTTAATTGCCTCTGCCCAAAAGATTATAGGTAGCTTAGAGTCAGCTAACATTGTTCTAGCAGCTTCAATTAGTGTTCTATTCTTTCTTTCAACCACTCCATTCTGTTGTGGTGTTCTAGCAACACTATATTCTCTTCTAATACCTTTTTCTTTGCAGAAATCATCCATAACTCTATTTTTAAATTCTGTCCCATTATCACTCCTAATGACTTTTACTTTCTTGCTTACTTGGTTTTCTATCTGTGTAATGAAGTCCTTAAGAATGCTTGATGTCTCATCCTTAGTGGCTAAAAAGAAAACCCATGTAAATCTGCTATAGTCATCAGTTATAACAAGACAATATTTTTTATGTTGCATACTCCTTACTGAAACAGGTCCAAATAAGTCCATATGAAGCATAAACAATGACTGATTGATAGAGTTAAAAATCTTGGGCTTACAAGTGGCTTTGGGTTGTTTGCCTTTTAGACAAGCAATGCATGTTTGATCATTTTCAAATCTTTTGTGAGGTAAACCTCTTACCAAACCATTCTTAACAATTTTATTTATGGTTTTGAAGTTAATATGACCAAGCCTTCTATGCCATAACATTGATTCATCCAATGTGGCCTTTGATACAAGACAAGTTAAATCCTTTTTAGGAATAATGTTCTTCATATCAACACTATACATATTGGCCTTTCTAGGAATTCTAAGAAGTACTTGATTTTCATCAGGCATCTTAAAATCCTTAGATAGAACAAGACATTCAGTGTCAGTAAAAAGGACATTGTTCTTTTTGTCACACATTTGTGAAACACTAAAAAGATTATACTTTAGCTCTTGTACATAGTACACATTTTCAAAATCTAAATTTTCGGTTTTAATAGTACCTTTACCAGAAATTTTGCCACGAAAACCACCTCCAAAGGTAACATATCCTCCATTGAATTCTTGAAAATCTGAAAGATAAGACATGTTGCCTGTCATGTGATTGGAACATCTACTATCTGAGTATCCTTGATCTTGATGATCAATAGAATGTTCCTGCACACAAATAAGAGTGTTAGTTTTCTTTGGGGATCCAAGCCATTACTGACTTGGATCTGCCTCTTGCATCAATGTAATTTAATCTTTTAAGGACTGTTGATGCAACATTGGATTTTTGAATCCAACATGCTGAGGCCTTAACAGCATTTGCCTTATTACCCTTAGCAGCAGAGTGAATAACATGCTTAGCAGAGTCTGCTAGCTTTGTAGTTGAACTCTTTGGTCTCCAAATTTGTTTGTGGACCACTGCTTTTGTTTGAATGGGCCTTAGAACAGTTTTAGATGCATGTATGAAAGTTGTTTTTGCATCCTTAGCTGTTGATTTTGGGTTAACAGTCATTAAAGGTCTAACAGTACCTTTTGATCTACCAGTACCTTTAATTTGAACTGGCAGTACCTTTTTGTATGTATTAGCAGGACCTTTTTGTCTGTCAGGACCTTTGGGTCCAGACTTGTTTGAGACTGTTCTGGGCTTTGTTCTATGAGTGTTAGAGTGAAAATGAGTTTGAGGAGTTTGCCTTTTGTAGTTCACCCTATTGTTTTCATACCCAGTTACCCTTTGGTTGCAGAAAGCTGCAAGATGGTCAAAACTACCACATGTATAACAAGCTTTATTGTAAAATGCAAAGTCATCACCTAATTGGTTAGACTTGAGGTTGTTCTAATTCCTTTGGTTACCTCTGGGCTTGTTTGTAGTTCTATATTGTTCACAATATCTAACTGGTTTCCTAACAGTCTTAACATTTGACTTAGGCCTGTTAGTGTTGTGATTGACTATCTTAGGAAAACTTGTTCCTACTTTCTTAACCAATACAGGTTTAGACATAACCTCTTCTTCTTCATCACTATCACTATCAGTTGTACAATCTTCAACAACTATAGCATCTCCTTTCTTAACAAAGGACACCTTGTCTTGATAAGATAAAGTTTTATCTAAACTTTTACTTACCTTTTCTATCTTAGGACTCTTAGTGGCCTTAGAACCATATTCCATGATTGGTTCTTGAAACTCAGCTAATCCTGTGTGTGCTAAATCAATACCTGGAGGTGAATGAACACCTCTGTATGGTGGGGGTACAGACTTAAATCCAACACCAGAATTAACCTTATCAATAACTTGGGCTTCCCAAAGCTTATTGAATCCTTCTGAGGAATGAGCTAAAACATCCACAGATACCTTTACATTTTCTCTTTCATTTTTATGTTTAGCTAATGAATCATTCAACTCAACAATACACTCATCTCTGATCTTAATGTCATTTTTTAGTATATTGATGTCATTAGCAAAATGAGTTTCATTATCTTTAAAATGTAAGACTTGTTTTTCTAAAACAGCTAGACCTCTTTTGTGATTAGCCAAATTAAAAAGAGAGTTAAGTAGCTCTTCTTTATGAGCTTCAAATCTCTTATTAAGGTCTTCATAAGCTTTAAGATTAGGACATGATTCAGTACAAGATGTAATATTGTTTACCTCTGAATCAGAATGGGCCATTAGAGCAAATTCATTGGCCAAAAGAGCAGCATTTGGTGGTGCATCCTCTTCAATAGCCATAGAGCTCCAATCATAACCAATACCATCAATAGCCAACATAGCCTTTGGCTCTTCAACAGTAACTTCCTTTCTCCTATCTTGTTTATACCATGTGTTTCTATTCTCCTGCTTTCTTGGGCTTCTACACTCCTTAGCAAAGTGTCCTAACCTATGACAGTTGAAACACTCCACTTTCTTCTTATCAAACCCAGCAGTATCATTACCATTTATGGTAATTTGCTTCCCAGTTCTCTGCCAATGCTTCTTGGCCCTCATGCTGAGCAAAGCAACCTGCCATTTGATGTCCATCTCTTCCAAATCATCACCATCAACCTGCTCAAGGTCTTCATGATTTAGAGGAGAACCACTAGACTGACTAGATATGAATACATAGAATGCTGGATCACCAAGTCCTGCAACAGTCTTTTGTGAACTAGTAGAAGGACCACCATTTGTAGCATTAGAAACACCTTCAACTTCTTCTACCTCTTCAGACTTACCAATACTAGGAGATGACAAAAGTGCCACGTTCCCAGAACTAGTACCATAAATTCCAGACTTTCTAAGACTTTGTTCAACAATTTTGAAGTTGTTGTACAAATCATTGAGCTTCATTGTTTCAATGTCTGGTTTGTTCATCCAGACAATAACATGAGTATGGAACTCATCAGGTAGACTTCTCAAAAACTTCATGTTGAGATCTTCCTTCTCTGTCTCAACACCTAACACAACTAACTGACTGACAAGCTTGTGTAATCT